>MEHQ01000414.1:0-34111 GCA_008828725.1 Saccharina japonica
GGGGACTGATTGATCGCACCCATGTCTTCAGCAGCAGGTAGCACTGCCCTTACTATCAAGGGGGAACACATCATAGTCATCAGGACCAAACATGGGGGGGATACCACAATGTCCGTAAGTATTAGCACTGTGTGTATATTAATATAACATGTAATCCAAACGGTGCTAATATTTCGGGACAGAGCGGTACATGCTTTTTTTAGTCCATCGTGAATTCTGATTGCAATAGTAGTAATATCATAACAAGATCCCAAACATATGGATCTATCTGATCTATCTGATCTATCGGAGACTCATCCCAAGGTACGATATAGGAGTTGCACTTTTTTCCTTTCAAGGCAATATTTGTTTAGGCCGGGCGAGGTCCTCCCGCGTGACAAACTGCCGGTTAGTACTTATATGGTGCTTGTACTTTTACGAGGGGGGACCATAGTGATTAGGACCAAATATTGTTAGTAAAAATAGGGAAATACATACTACCGTACGAGTAGGTTATTTGTGTGTACTCGTATATAGGTCCAAATATTGTTATAATAGAAAAAATAGGGAAATATATATATATATATTGTGTGTACGAGTAGTGTGGGGCGATAGTCCCGCTCTGCCGACGACGCCAAATGGGGGACGGTAGTCCTGCAGCAGGTTCATCTATTTTTCCGTGTTTGGTGTGGAAACACACACACCGAGGTGGGCTGTTTACGTGGCGCTACCACACTCTCCAGGGGGCCAGCAACACGAGGTAATCTCAGAGTGCTCCCGAGGAGAGGAGCCAGGATGGCGTTGAAGGATTATAGTGATGATGAGGCGGTACGGTCTAGGGGATATTAGGACCTGGTATTCACAACAATAAAATAGAATAAACAACCCAGAAAAAAGGAAGAAACTGAAAAAAAAAACAAGACAATGTGACACCAGATACTGCTGTCTACAGTTCGTTTGGATTTTTCACCTGTTCGAAAGGAAACCTCGGCGAGGCGGTACATACACTCCATCACGGTATCCACAATAGTATGGATTGTTCTAGGACTACACCGGTATACGTATGATAGCCTATGGCGCAGAGAAATCTCGGTCGGGTTGCGCTATATACATATATACGAGATAAACTTCTTACGAAGAAGTCATGTTTTCTTGTGAGGTATTTTGATTGAGCCCTTCGTGCGAGTAACTCAGAAAGAATAAGCCACCACCCTTGCAAGGAAAGGGGCATTGCTCGCGAGTAGGTCGTGATCTGTCCGATGCGTTAGTTAATACCTGGTAGATGGCATAACGGCAGTAGTAGTGGTCCCTCTATTATAAAGCCGGTTGCCCGCTATTAATAGTGCCTGTGTGTTGTTCACATTAAACCGTCCTTTCTACCCGTCGACATCCAACACGCCTACAGTAGGAGTGCCCGTGTCGATTCTTCATCCTGGAGACGGTACCAATTCATGCGGTCACAAAACTACAACACAGAGATACTTCGTACGCTGCAGTGCAGTGAGCAGAGCAGACGATGCAATGCCATGTACGACAGGCACGACCTACCCTGCTAGCAATCCAGCTGCGTGAAAGAGAAGAAAAAGCGAAAAAGAAAAAGGAAAAGAAAAAGCGAAAAGGAAAAAAATGAAGAATACCAATAAATATAATAAAACAGATCAACAAACAAACAAACAAACAAACAAACAAACAAAAACGATAACAAAATTAAAGTTAGGGGTGCCAATGAAACGCGTATTATCGCTTGGCACAGGTGGGACTCGCCACTGCTGTGGTAGTGTGCGGAGTACTGCCGGTTACAACCACGATATTAATGCCGGTACTGCTGTTGCCTGGCGCATACCGGCACTATAGAGGGACCACGACGACTACTACTGTTGCGGACGGTGTCCCCTCCCGGCAAGAAGAGGAGCGACTGCCACGTTTGAATCATCTCCTTTTAGACGGCAGCAACCCGAAGCCCCCAACCAACGTGTGTACCCATCCATGCATCAATCATCAATTACCAGTTGTTTTTTTTCTTCAGTTTTTGTGTACCATCATCTTTTTTTGCTCTCCAGCCAAACGCCCCGCAGCACAAAAGGCCTTTTGAACGTTTTTGGCGGCAGCATACTGAGTCTGTTGTGTCCGTTTCTTAACCCCATTGATTCTTAAGAGAGAAAACAAAAAAAAACAAAAAAGTGACGGAAGAAAAAAGGATGGTTGCAGGATCAGCCACGTCGAATTTTCTGGGGCTGCTGGGCGGGGGGGTCACATCAATTCAGGGCCCCCAGCTGCAGCAAGTAATTCAATGTAACGCTGGTGTAACAAACACATCGAAGTGTCACACGCAGCTTGCCAAGATGAGTTCCGAGGGAAAAATTCCATCTCACAGCCAAGGTGTCCTTTTTTTTCAAAAACTTTTTTTTTCAAAACTTTTTTTTTCAATTCGTATATGTAAGTAGACACATACAGACACTATATAAGTAGAGCCCCCCCCTCGTGCCTGTGGCATCATTACGACCGCTGTTGTGCCACGTGTGCCTCGCTTTGGTGCGATTAGAGACATGCCTGCCTTTCTTTTGCTGCCGTACGAGGAAGGACCATGCTGCGATGCAACGCTGCCGCTGCTGTGCGTGCCCCCCTTGAAAAAAAAAAGGTACTTCGAAGGTACGAACTAAAATGTTAAATCGACGACCGGTGAGAACGCTGAATTAGCTCTTGGGCAAATAAAAACCAAGGCAGGTATGTATGCATGTGCCGGGAGGGAGAAGGGGGGTCGTCACCTCTAAGACCACGGTTTGAGGGAGGCTTTTTCCTGTTGGTTACGTAGCCTGACTGATTTTGCTCGCCAAAGTCGGCGTCTGGTTGACTCTACTGCAGGCGAGCGAACTTTTCAGCTGGTCGACATGACGTCGGCCGATTGACGTTAGACTTTTTTTCGTGAGACGTTGTATTTTATATGATACATACGTACCTGGTATCATACATGGTCGTATAAATACATGATATGATAACTCTACGTAGGGCTACATGCACACTACTCCAAAAAGAAAGCTATTCGCTCTGATCCTGTTCCATCATTCTTATTTTCATTTTCCGACTTCCGACCAGTTGTTTCGTCAGGAAAACCCCCCAAAAAAACTATATTTCGTAATACTACTGTGCATCGGCTCGACCTGTCCGTCATACCTCCTCAGCCAAAGTTTGGGGTGGGAGGGAGGGAGGGAGGGGGGGGGGGGCGGGGGTGTCTGATGATGGCGCAAAACAACGGCTCGTGGAAACCTGTTGCTTTGCTTCAATCGGTCAATCACAGCAGTGTGCGAGATTTTTGTAACGCAGCTTCTTTTAGCTTCGGAGAACAGCCTGTGGCTGTCCCTATATCGACGCCTGAGCCAAAAGTGCAAAAAACGATCCCGAAAGCTGCAAGCGCCGAACTGCTGTGTCCTGAAGCAGGCAGCAGCGAAGTCAGTCTTTCCATGCAACAAAAGAGTTCGAGTTATCGCTACAGTCAGTAGTACTTACTATCAGGTCATTTATTAATCCTGATGAGACTTCAGAGGCGAAAACAAAAACTACAAGAAGAAGATGACGATTTCGTTTTTGAAAACAAAAACAAAAAAATGATTACGATATCGGCCGCATTATGATTGATATGATAGCAGGTGTATACGTGATACCGATACCTGGTATCACTCTGTCCGGGAAAGTAAGCGCTGTTTGATTCTTCATTAAAAGCCAAACGGTCCTTACATTTTCGGACAGAGTGGTACCAAGTACCAGGTATGCATGTATATAGCAGCAGCCGGGCATTCGTTGTTGCTTTAGGGGGGGGGGGTGTACTTCATATTCATGCATGGCCGTAGTCGTATGACCATAGACCCTCGCACCCCTACAAAGCCGGGACGGAGGAGCATGCCGGGTTTTCACCGCCCAGGCAGACATTGCTAGCAGCACCAAGCGCGGAGCGCCGTGAGGCGTTCGGCGAGTCGCATGAAGAGTGAGTTGCAGCATCCTACTAAGAACCGCTTGTGAGGCGGACTTGCATATGGATGACAGCTTCAATGAGTGCTGCTTTAGGGGGGGGGGGTGTACTTCATACTTATGCATGGCCGTACGTAGTCGTATCGCCATAGACCCTCGCATCCCTACAATGCCGTGACGGAGCATGTCGGGTTTTCACCGACCAGGCAGACATTGCTACATAGTACCAAGCGCGAAGCGCCGTGCGGTGTTCGGCGAGTCGCATGAAGGGTGAGCTACAGCATCCTACGAAGAACCGATTGTGGGGCGGACTTGCCATATGGATGGCAGCTTCAATGAGTGCTGCTTTATGGCGGGGGGGGGGATACTTCATATCCATGCATGGCCGTAGTCGTATGGCCATAGACCCTCGCATCCCTACAATGCCGGGACGGAGCATGTCGGGTTTTCACCGACCAGGCAGACATTGCTAGCGCGAAGCGCCGTGAGGTGTTGGGCAGGTCGCATGAAGGGTGAGCTGCATCCTACTAAGAACCGCTCGTGAGGCGGACTTGCGTATGGATGACAGCTTCAATGAGCTAATTTAACTTCTCGTGTGGCCACTTCCAGAGACAGCAATGGGAGCACTATGTAACTGCCTCGTGGGTGCCTTACCGTATACACACTACGTGATACGACCATTCCCCTTGTGCGGAGCAAAGGTTCTCCACCCCGCACAAATTATCTAATAAGGGGGGACAAATCACAACCACCCTGTACTGCAAGGCGTTGTATATAAGCAGTACAGCGTGTTCGCACCATGACACTACTGCTACTGCTACTACTACTACTACTACTACTACTACTACTACTCGTGCCACAGGCCGCTCGCCCTAGACGGGTGGCGAGGCCGCGGTCCTCAACGTTTTTTTCTGGTGGTTGAACCTGCTGCATGTTATTAACATTACGGGGGACCATAGTAAACACCAGTAAATACGACCTACGGTACACATGAAAACCTACCAGGGCATATAACTAACTATTTCTACTAACAATATTTGGTCCTATTTACTAGTGTTTACTATGGTCCCCCATAATAGTAGGCCCATTTTTTTGTGTGTTTTGGTTATTATACGCGAACGAACTTGTTTCCGTGCCTTCTGTGGCGGCATATATTACGAGTACGAGCATAACGTGATGTAGCCCACTTAGAACCGCGTGCGTACGCAACAGCATCCCATATTTTTTTGGGACAAAAGTACTTGGGGGAATTAGAGTGGAAAATCGCAGTGTTGATACCTCCTGGTACCTGGACCGAGTGCGGTTTAGTGTGGTTTGGTTTTTCTACGTACCTGCTGGCTCGTTGTGCCTTTTGGTGAGATCGTTAACAACAGCAGCCCGTTACTAAAATACTCGTGCTATACTGCAGTGTGTATACAAACAGTAGAACTGCAGTTACGCAAGTAGAGTGTGTGTGATACGACCACAACCTGGTATATTCGTGCTGCTGCTGATAAGTTATGTGCCCTCTGTGCCTCTGAGGAGGTCGGTAAACATGTACAGCAGTTGCAGTAGTCCGCACATGTACACACGTATCTATGTACAGGTGCTGTCCCTTATATCTTCCACAATAAGTACTACTGTAGCAGTAGCAGTGCTTCCTTCGGCTACGGGTACAAACGGACAGCCGCAGCACCAGCAGAGGGCTGATACTTCCGAGGGGACATAGAGTGAATTGACACACGACACGAAGCGGAACGTGGAAGTGTGGAGGGCTTAAGCTTTAGTTTTACCCATCCGCCGGAGGATTTAAAAATAAAATAAAATAAAAAACAGCAGATGTTGCTGTTTAATGTGTACCGGCATTTACACGCGTACGTACAGCGCAGATGTTCTCCGGATCTACTCCTCGTACATGCAGGCCACACGCAACACGTGTGGAGCACGCGCGATCGATTTATCACACGCAGCTTGCAAAGCTGAATTTCGACGACTAAAAAAATATCATCTCACTGCTGCGGTATTTAAAAAGAAAAACTTGAATACTGCTGCTGTCGCGCTTTTTTTTCCGTGTACCTGTGCGCATCTGTCATTAGAATGCTGTACGTACTCATTGTGCGGAGGGTGCGTCGAGGCAAGAAGCCCCTAAGGAGTCAGTCTATGATATCACACTGCAACCAGTGGTATGTATGCGACACCACTTGAAAATATCTTGTTTAGGACCAGGGCGAGGGTGCTTGGCAAAAAGAGAAAGCGACCTACACTCCTTCCCAGTGCCAAAAACGAAAAATAGATAAGTGCGTTGAGATTTGTGGACGAAAATACGAAAAACGTTTTTTTCTTTATATTTGTATTATATTTGGTTTTAGTGTACCCCCGCTGTCTCTCGCAAATGGGTAGTGGAGAGTCGGGAAAGTTTTTTTTGGTAGACCCCTGACCAGGCTCCAATGACTTTTCTCGTGTTAAGGCTGGGTGCCTCCTACTCTAATTCCAGTATAAAAAACGACCACATTCATATCATCACGTCCGAAACTCGAGCCTGAAAAATCTCAACTCCCCAATTCTTCAGTGCTGTCGGCGTACTGCTGTATGGCAGTACTAACACTGCTGTACATACATGCAGATAGTTGGGCAATAGCGCGACAGAACAACGTGGTCGCCTTGTCGTCGAGTGGGGGGACGACAGGCTCGCTTGGTGTTGATCAACGTCCTTTCGGACTACCAGGTACCTGGTACAGCAGTACGGCCCCGATGACAAGAAACGCCTACTTAGTCGGAGCAAGCCTAAGAATAACCTTAATGTGACACCGTTCTTAAACAAACCTTTGAGGAAAGGCCACTAAATGTGTACCAGTAGGATTTAGTGTAGCGCTTGTCGCTGAGCGCGCGATCTTGACCCAAACCAAAGGTTCTTAGCCTTCGTATATACCATAAAAGTGAGCCTTGTTCTTACTTAGTTTTTTTCCCTTAATCGTGGTCCTATACTGCTATTATACTTAGGTTATTTTTTCTTAAATCGTGGTCCTATACTGCTGTACTTTTCAGAGGGGAACACACGTCCTTCACCCCCTTAAGAACCGGTCCCCCGTTTTTGGGGACAATATACTTGGAATTAGTGTGGAATGACTTTTTCAGTTCTGAATGGGTTAAAACAAAACACCCACACGGAAGAAGCCCGAGCTGGTGGGGGAAAGTCTACCAGTAGATGGTGAGTCCGAACCGCAGCGGAAGGGGAGACGTACGGCACGCGCGCAGCCCGATGGTACCGGTATATTGTTCCTTGTACTGCCACACGCTCTTCTTTCGTACGTGGACGGTTGATAATACCGAACTTGTCGTTTTGTCCAGGGCTGTTCACGGGGAATTACCCGATTCCCGGGTCGTCGGGTCAGGTGGTCTTACAAAAACTCACGCGTCGGGTCGGGTCGGGTCGGGTTAGGTACCCCCATCCGACCCGGCCCGCGAGTTCTGACCCGACCCGTCATCAGCCCTGGTTTTTTCGGTTGCTATACCGGTATTGCTATACCGGTACCTGGGTCCCATATATATAGGTGTGCTCTAGCTTAAAAGGTCAAGGGGAGGGAGCGTGTTGCGTTTGCTCCTCGTGGTTTTGTGAGTACTGCAGCCTTATCTTCGCTGCGTGTGCCGGAAGCCATGCGGGCAGCACTACGACTCGTACGTGCAGACGGGTGTTATATAATACCAGGTACCAGATGTTATTTGTCGTCAGCAGATATCGCACAGGCAGTGTTTCAGCCAAGTGTACGTATATATCATAGCTGTGCGAGTACGAGAAGTCGTGTGAGTCAATCGTGGCATTGGATACCAGCAGCAGCACTCCAGACAGCAGCGCTACATATACGTAGTCATTGCAGACGCGAGGCTTGTTTTCGGCTGCAGCTTGTGTACTTGTATACTATCAATATATAGCTCTGTCGCGCGTTCGCAGTACCACATACAGCAGCAGTGGTTTAGCGGCATGCTCATGTGCCTGCTGGTACAGCAGTAGTAGTATACCAGGTACTCTTTTTGTCGTGCGTGACATGTGTCTCTTTTTTTGTGTTAGGGTACGATAGGTCGTCGAGCCGGCTGTTTTATCCCGTGGCTGGTATGGTATCACGCCTCACCCCCCTACTTTTTCGTATTGCACGACTCTTTTGTGTTTGTCAATGGTATAGTATACTCGTATATCGTATACGATACTTGAAGTAAGGTTGTGGAACCGGGGCCGGCTGTTGTACCCTCTGGTACCTTTTACCCTCTGGTACCTTACCCTCTGGTACCCCGACTGCTTGAGTTATGTTTGGTGTTGTTTCCCTACGTACATACTCGTACATGTACGAATTATCATAGTTTCCTTGTGCCTTTTCGTTACCACGGGCTAGATTATTTTGCCAATGACTGACTGCTGCAATACAACAGCACGACAACACCGCTTCAGCCAGCTTTAGACGGCCAACAGCAGCGCTCTTCGTGCTGCTGCTGCTGCTGGCTGCTGAGCCTGGCTACGACATTTCATAGATGTAAGTATCGTACCACAGCATGCGTATGATACTCACATCGTACCATACGAAGTACCGAAGGTGGTACTTACGTACCAGTACACAACTCCAACTTTTGAGCCTTGAGCTGCCTGGTTCTTGTATCTGGTAAGCAGCAGCAACACAAGCACACGTAGCAGCAGCAGCAGTAGCAGCAGCAGCAGCAATGGCAGCGGGGCTGGAGCCTCCACACCAGGGTACTACAGAGTCGTAACAACGCTGCTGTTGTACTATTAGTACCACTTCTCGATGTTCTTGAGTGGTACACAACCGCCGCGGTCTTTCCTCTCGCGGTGGGCTCACTCACCCTTGCTCCCTCATCATCTCCTCGAGCTCGCGCTGCGACACCTCATAGCGCAAGGGTTTACTCTTCGAAGCCCCCCTGGGAACCTGCGGTGGCCAGGCGGTGTGGCGAAACGCGTGGAGTCGGGGGGGGGGGGGACTCAAGGGGAGAGGGAGACACGGGAAACATAGGCAACACGGCAACATCAACCCATCGCCCTTCCCCTTTGGTTTGGCTAATAGTCGATGAGAGGACAAGTCATCATGCTGTCGTGCTGTGTTTTGTGACAAGGATCTCTCCCTACAACGTTCTACTCTCTGTCCAGACGTAGAGGGTGGGGCTGAACGTGCACGCAATGTTTCTCACCCAGGAGAGGGAGCTGATCATGCTTCCGTTCTTGTCGTGGTGTTGGGGTGTGCTTGCAGGGGTGGTTGGCTGTCCTCGGTTGCCTTCGGAGGAGCGCGGTGGAATCAAAAGGTTTCCACAAGATAAGAGGCGTTTACAAGTAGGACGTCAAACGCTCCAAGTTCTCTCAGAGCCGCGCAAAATCTCCACTCCGTCCAGAAGACTAGGGCCAGACTTCTAGCTGGAGACCCCCCCGAGGAAAGGGAAAGCTTCGCCGGACGTGGTGCAAGGTAACTAGCGATGCGAGAGTTCCAGCTTTTTTCGCGCGCCCCCCCGATTTCGGACGCGATTACGAAGCGACCTCTTCTTTTTCCCCCCTCTCAGATTGCTGCTGCTTCTCTGTTTGCTTTCCAGTCTTCAAGAGAGTGTTTGTGGGTGTCCGTTTGTTCGTTCGTTGGTATTGTGTTGTTTTGGACACTGGTGTGTGTGTGTGCATCAAACACTCTCTCGCACAGAGGGCGGCGGGGGGGGAGGGTCGAGGGGGGGAGGGGGTGTTCCGGGGTGTTCATCGAGCACAGCAATAAACAACCACGATGGAGACTATTCCTCGAACCCGCTGCTCGTAACAACAACAACAACAACAACAACAACAACAACAACAACAACAACAACAAACACACAAAACAACGCTAAAAACCAAACTGGTGCCTCGTCCCACATCCCGCACCAGCGCAGGATAGTAAGAGGAACAAGTGCACTAAGCCTGCTGCTGCCGCTGCAGCCCAGCGAAGCGCAGCAGCTTGCCCAGCGAAGCGCAGCAGCTTGGAAACGCAGCGCAGTTGGTGGCGCAAAGCATGCCAAGCCGCGAGGGCCGGAGCGGAAGGCGCCGCCCCAGGACAGCGCCAGACCTGAGCCCGGAGTCCGACTATGAAAACGGAAGCCATCGCTCATCGAGGGGGGCGACAGCGCCGGGGTCGGGGAGGGGGAGGAAAGGGACGCCCGGCGGGGGCTCCAGCAAGAGCAGTGGCGGCGGTGCGGCGGGAGCGGCATCGGGAGGAGGTGCTTCTTCTGCTGCAGCCGCCGCCGCCGCCGCGGCTGCCGCTGCTGTGGCTGCTGCTGCCGAGGTAAGTTTTATTATGTTACGTACGTACTGGTACCTTGGTACGAGAGTACTGGTACATATGATATGGACCTGGTACTCTCGTACACGATTTTGAGTTTTGAGGCTTTCGGGTTTTTTTCAAGACTTGAGACAGGAGTTAATCTTGGTGTTTCTTTGGTCGTCTGTCGTACAGGTTGTTTCTGGCTGTATGATAATCGTAATGCAATGTACCTGGTACTGGACAGGTACTCCGTAATCCGTATTACAGCAGTATGATAGTAGACTCGTCATCAAAGAGATACATTTCAATTCATGTTTTGGGTATTTTATCTATTATAGAGTTTATTGTGGGGGCCACAAAGCCAGGCAAAAGCACAGCAAGCCAGAAGACAGAAGACACCAAAGGCACACTTTTTCCTTCCACTTTCTGCTTTTTTGCATTTTTTTGCAACTTTGCCTTTTCCCCCATCTTGCATGAAGATATCTGGTACCGGTGCTCGAACCGGTCTTTGTTGCTTGTTTTGTTTGCTACGGTACTTATCATCTTGGTTGTGTGGATGTTCGGTTTGGTTCGGTTGGGTTCGGTTCGCGAGGTGCCACCGTCCGTCCCCCTCCGCCGCCCTGCCCTGCTGATTGGCGCCCATGCCTCCTCATCTCTTGCTCTTTCCTGGAAAATAGAATTCGATCGCAGTTCGTCAGCCCCGACCTTTTATTCTCTCTGCGCACATTTTACTATTAATGCTCGACACGTACAGCAGCAGTAGTATTTTAACCTGGTTTTTCACCTTGGGAAATCTGATGGGGAGAATGGAGAATGGCGATATAAGTGATGATTCACGGCAGCGGCCACTGCTGCGTGATTGAGGGATGATGATTTATACAAACTGATATCTCATTTACGATGCAAGGAGCAAGGACTCGTATATCAGGTATATATATATAGCACGGGCTCATCGCAATCCTGCCCGTACAGCTGGGTGGGACACTCACGCTGCTCTGCTGGACGGTGACGGGGGGTTGTCGACGGTTTTTGATAACACCAAAGTTGTCGTTTGTTCGGTCGCTACGTGTAAATCTCGGCGTCCCAATAGCCGAAAAGCTTACGTACGAGTATATTAATAGTACAGTACGACGTAGTACGAGCGTAGTACAGCAGTACATCAGGACACCTTAACCCATTCAGAACTGGAAACAATATCCCGCACTAATTCCAAGTAGTTTGTACCCAAAAACGTGGGACCAGTTCTCAAGGGGTTAAAAAAAAACTAGACTGACATTCAGAGGAAAATGAGAAATTCGAGAGTCGTTATCTTGAAATTGGTGTAGAAAGCACCCTCTCTTCAAATAAGAAATCCAGCCTGAGCCAGCTCTCCTGTTTCTTATTTGGTGCCCTGTCCTGTAGCCTGCATGCTGCTGTAAGGTCTGACCACCTTCGTGTTGATGCACTCGCGACTCGCATGTACACACTTATTTCCTCTTTTTTATCCCTTTTCTCCTTTTTCTTCCTTTTTTCTTTTTTGGCTTTCTTTTTTTTTTCCTTTTTCCTTTGGATTGATTTCACTTTCTCTGGGTTGAGCTGTATCATACAATGCGCCACAAACAGTCGTAGTTATGATGTGTTGGTATGTCGTCCAGTACCGGCCTTCTCACAAGAAACCATACATCGGATTCAGGCTGACTTTCTTATTCTGGGCGCGCGCGAAACACACTGACTTGTCTTATGTTGCGCTTTCATATTTTGGTCCCCGAGAAGACGTTTTCCCTAGTTATGCACAGCCAGTGAGTGGTTCCTTGGGCTCAGACCAGCCACAGGAAGGGGTCACTTTCTAAAAGCTTATTATGCACTGACTAGGCTGAGATCTTTCTTAATTTTTTCATTTTTTTCAGGCTGACTTTCTTGTGAGTTCCTTTCTTATGAGCGGGCCGGTACTACTACTGCTGTGCTTTAGTGCGTTGTATCATATATACGTTGTACGAATTATTTTGCGTATTATTTTTTCGTGAGGTATTCTTCCACTCCAGAGCTTTTTTTTGGAGCCTGTCCTGTGACCACGGACTATCTTTTTCGCGATTATATAGTCTAATTATGTGAGAACAAGAAGAACTGCTTGTATGCTGTGGGTGTCGGTGTCGGACCTGTCGACTTGGTGGTGGTGGTGATGGTGGTGGTGGTGGTGGGTGGCGGCGGGTGGGTGTGTGTGTGGGCGGCTGCAGCGAGTTCCGTGTTCCGTATAGTAGTGTCGTGGTTCAGTTCACGTTCAGCTTTCAGTTTAGTTTTCGGTTTTTATTCTGTTCTACGTAGTGTTGTGAAGGGTGTGCTCTCGGGTCAGGTACTACTACCGCTGTATACCAGTTACCAGTACCTAGAAAGTAGATGCACAGACTAGCCATATACGTAAGACAGAATAGCCAGGTTGGTGACGCGACAAGCGTGCAGCAGTATACGAGTACACATACTCAAAAGTATGAGAGGAAGAAGGAAACGAGGGTTTATTTCTCCCCATGAAATCGCTACGAAGTCGTGCTTGTGAATCGTGATATCGAATATCCTCCCGAAGACAGACAGCACCGCCGCACGACAGACTACACTATTTTACCAGGTCCACACCGTACGCCGGTACCGGTACATACAAATAATGGAGGTGCACTTCGTACGGCAGTAGTTATATTCTAGGTACAGAGTTGAAAACTCCTACGTAGGATGTGTAGCATTAACGTTGTATGAATATACCACCACTCGGAAGTCTACGTCGTATAATACTCGTACCTGGAAAATGTAATTCTCATTTTTTGTTTTTTAGACATACCTGGTATCGCGATGAGTAATCAGCACGGACACTGGCTATCTTTTTCTTTCTCTTTTTCCATCCTATTTATTTTCTTCGCCCTTCTGTTCTCTCTCCTTCCTACTGTATTAATAGTCGTAACTCAGATCTGGGGTCACAAAGTAGGCTCTTCTCCCTCCTCCCCAACTACGGTTATTGCCTTGCATTTTTATCGCGAGAAGATTTCAGCATTTTCTTACCTCGTCAACTCTCGTCGAATTGTGCTTACCCACGCCATATAGCGCTCTCGACAGTTGTTGTCATTTGATAATAAAAATCTCCATACGGAGACTCGAACCCTCGACCTCCAACCTAACAGGGTTCGTGGTTACCTGCTAGCCCACCGGGGCGACCGGTATCTAGACAGAACGGCGAAGAGCACACATACCCGTCTGCCAGTCTGTTCTACTTTATAAGGGTCAATTGTACGTTTTTCCGCTCATGAATATCTGCTGCTGCTCTGTCTGATTGACGGTTTGTTTAACCCCGTTTTTGACACCGGATTCACGGGAATAATTCACTACTTCCTGTAACTCCCAAATCCAATGTTCTCACAGACATCACGGTCAAACCCCCTATTATATAGACAGCCTACGTACAGCAGCTTGAAACGAAGCAACACTCAGAGCTCGTGTCACGGAAAATCGGGCTACAAAACCGTACCATCGCCGTTGTTGCGTGATGACGTGATGACGGCAGTTGGAACTGCTGCAGGGGTTTGTCCGGCGATATGACTGGTCGGTTGTAGTTTGGACGTTTCGGGAAAATAAGGTTAATCTGGCGCAGGGGGCTTGTAAGCTGGACGCTGCTAGCTGTGGCGCTGTTGGTGTTCTACAGTGAAAACCCGGGGATGGCATCCATGCGTCCCCTCCCCTGGCTATACTGGCCCCGCTTTTTTCTTTTTTTTCCGTTTCCCCCCCGCGACTCCGTACGTATATATATATGATGCATGATATATGAGACTCAGTAAGAACAGTTCCAAGATTGCCCTAAACCAGCCTCAGCCTGCGTCAAGTTGTCAAGTTGCCCTTATATTTCCGAACGTGCAGTTCCCCCTGTCCCTGGTGTAGTCGAACGGGCCTGGTATTGATGTTGCGTGGATGCATTATGAATACAACAGCAGCCACGTACGTTAGGTACAGATACCAGGTATGGTCATAGCTCCAATCTCATATCGGTACGACGTACATATAATATGATGTCATACAGTAGGTTACGACGAGTACCGTGCTCGTATTCATACGTATCATACATATCATACATCAACAGGTACCGTACCTGGTACAAGGCTTTTCGCCCTATATATTGCGAAGGTGCCCCTGGAATATACCCGTATCCAGCTGTGAGGCGGACATATGAATACCACGGGTATTGCCGACCTTGACAGAGGTTTGGAGTGGCCACCACGCGTAATCGCGTTTGTGACCAGAGGTCAACAACAGCAGTTTTTCATGAGGAATTCTTCTATTAATAGCAGTACATATAATATGAATATGTATGATACATATTCATATATATGAAGGAGTAACTAACCTTTCCATACTTCGTATATACGTACATATATACTGGTACCAGGTACATACGTTTACATGTAGTCTAAATATATATAAAAATAAACACAACATCTGCGGGATCGATTCGTGGAAACTCATCTTTGCAAGCGGTGTGTGATACTTCGATCGCGCGTACTTGCGGGTTTTATGTCCTGATGCAGAATGCACATGCTGTATATCAGATCAAAATCTGAAGGTGCAGAATCCAGGGTGTAGTTGTTTGTGAAAAATATACCGGGGGTTGACACGTAACTTTGCGTATGTACATATGATATATACATCTACAAGGACTATTTAATACCTGGTACATTTTCTTCTTATTCTACCTGGTTTACGGTTTACGGAGTTTATATTGTACACTGCTTGTGTATACAAATTATGTTTTACGGGGTGATTGATATTTTTACGAGCGAATGCGAGTTTGTAGTTATCATGGCACCATAACAATACGGGTACCCCTTTCGAGTTGCTTCAGGCGTCCGCTGTCACGGTTGCGCTTGTCAATAAATATGGTAAGGCGTTTCTCAAAAAACAAACGGGGCCAATGGTGTTTTTTTTTTCAGCCGCCACCGCCGCTACCACCACCGCTGTCGCCGCCGCCGCGCCGCTGCTGCTGTTGTTATTGTTGTTGCTGCTGCTGTGCTGCTGCTGTTAGGAGCGAATGCGTGGCCCTTAAAAAAATTATTGGCGTGCTCGTCGATTTTGTGTTCCATTCCAGAACTGTATTCTAATTCGGTACGGTATACGATGTACCGTACGTAGCAGTTTATTTTTCTTTTTTTTCTGTCTTGTGGCGACGGACGATTATGACGATGAGACATCAACAACCACTATTAATTATTAACATGAATACCATCCATGCCTGTCGTACATGGCATTGCATTTCTGCTCTGCTTACTGCATTGCAGCGTAGTATCTCTGTGTCTAAATTTTGTCACCACAGAACTGGTATCTCTCCAGGATGAAGCATCGGCGCAGACACTGGGTGTGCTGGCGTGCTGGATGTCGACGGATAGAAAGGAAGGTTTAATGTGAAAACACACACACACACCATCCACCAACGCAACCCAAGTTAACGACAGGCAGTAGTTCCGATGTCCGACAGCTTATGCTTGTCATTCTAGTACCTGGTACTGCTGCACTGATGTCTTCTGAATATGTGCGCTTTTGCGAAGGGGCGCCGCCGGACTCTGCGGCACATGCCACGAGGTACCAGAGCATGCCCTGCATTTTGACTCTCCTACGGGCTGTGCTACTATTGCCATGAAGGCGTTAATATCAAAATACCCACGCGCTTGCCCGTCCCCTGCGTTTTTTTTTTTTTTTTGTCCATCCCATTTATTATCTTCGCCCTTCTTTTCTATCTCCCTCTTTAGTCGTAACTCAGATCCGGGGTCACTAAGTAGGCTCTTCTCCCCCCTCCCCACTTCGGTACTTGCCTTGCATTTATATCGCGAGAAGATTTCAGCACGCTCTTCCCTCGTCGACTTGCGTCGGATTAGGCCCTGTCAAATGCAACTATTAATAACTGCATTTCGCACCTCCCCGTTGCTGTGCTCGCTTCAGCCTACTCTTCCAGCCTGGTATGTACGTACTGCTGATGTGTCATACGAACGTATGCACCAGCTGTGGAGTGTGGGCCATGACAGCAAAGAAAAAAGGAAGTTTTTTTTACTTCTGTCATGCCCCATACGGGTACTGCTGTAGCTAGCTTCCAACTCTCCAGAGTGCACACCCAAAATCAGAAGCCCCTCTCCCACTAGTTTTGTGACCACAGAACTGGTATCTCTCTAGGATGAAGAATCGGCACAGACACGGGGTGTGCTGGATGTCGACGGGTATGTATAATAGAAAGGACGGTTTAATGTGAAGAACACCCACACACTCTCCACTCTCCACTCTCCACCCTTTGTTCTTTTTTTTCACTCGCTTGGCTTTTGGCTTTTATCTTTCATCAGAGAAACCAGCAACGATGGTATTTATGTAACATGTAAAATGTGGACATGTGACGCATGCCGTCTTCATCTTTTGAAAAACGTAGGCAGGTGTTGCCTGCTTCTATTCCCTGCTGTGTCGAAGTCATCTTGTGAAGGGGGAATAAGGCGACCACTCACTCTCGCATCTTGTTTTTGTGTTTTTGTAACGTGGGTAAAATGAGGCATGAGGCGATGAGAGGCCGAGCACGAAGCGCGAGGCTGTTTTTTCCCCCTTGCCTTTGGCTATTAATACAGCAGTAGTAGGGGTCGCCCAGTAAGACGGTGGTGTGCCTGAGCGATATGACCGCCTTATAGAGGGAAGCCGCCTTATTTATCCCCGGTTATAAGTGCAATTTCCCAATGGCGCTATTACGGAGGACCATAGCAAATAGGACCAAATTTTGTTCGACAAAATAGGTAAATGTATAGGTTTTAGTGTGTACCGCAGGTCCTATTTACTATGGCCCCCCGTAATAAGCGAGCGATTTTGACCGCCTTATATCGGGGTACCGCCTTCCTCAGACCGCCTTACAGGGGGACCCTTACTACTGCTGTAGTAAGACTTTTCGTGGCCGTGGGCGCGTGCCGGATGCCACTATTCAATTGATCTGATTGGTCTACGTACTACTCTTGTGTGTTTTTGTCGTCGCTCACATCGTTTGGTTACGAGGCCTGTCACCGATTTCCACCAACAAACCTGGTTTCCACGGGACCGAACGATTGTGTGCGCGAATTCCCGCAGTACGTAGTGGTGGTGGTGTTTGACGCAAAAAGCTGGCTGTCTCGAGTTCGCGGCGGTAGTGGTGATGCAGTGTTTATTTAATGTGCGTACTCCAAGGTTATTTTTTGTTCTGGCCTACAAGCTCCTGTGTGCTTTGAAACGCGACGGGATTCCGTTTTTCTTTTTTACGATTACACTATCACGGGGGACCATAGTAAATAGGACCAAAAATTGTTGGTAAAAATAGGTAAATATGTAGGTTTTAGTGTATACCGTAGGTCCTATTTACTAGTGTTCACTATGGTCCCCCGTAATACATGAAACGGGAATCGATAATCTGTCAGCGGTGTGCACCATTCCAACCCTCTCCACTTTTTCGCCCGTTTTTCAGCTAATACGGGGGACCATAGTAAATAGGACCAAACATTGTTAATAAAAAGCATGTAAACACTCTAATTTTTTTTTTTTTTTTTTGTTTGTCCATCCCATTTATTATCTTCGCCCTTCCTTTCTCTCTCCTTCCTAGTCGTAACTCAGATCCGGGGTGACAAAGTAGGCTCTTCTCCCTCCTCCCCCACTACGGTTCTTGCCTTGCATTTTTTTTCGCGAGAAGATTTCAGCACTTTCTTCCCTCGTCAACTTTCGTCGAATTGTGCTTATTACCCACGCTACGCGCTCTCGACAGTTGGTGTCGTTTCAGAATAAAAATCTTCATACGAGGAGACTCGAACCCCCGACCTCCAACGCTAACAGGCTTTGTGGCTACCAGTTAGACCACCGGGGCGACCGGCAATATAGAGGTTTTTGTGTGCGCCGTAGCCCCTATTTACTGTGGTCCCCCGTGATATATTGTACGTACAGTAGTAGTAGTAGCACGAATGCGCACGGCCTGCTGCAAGCATGAGGCACACTTGCCTCCTCCTAACCACTCTGCTAGTAGTAGTAATGAGGCGGCCATGGTGTGAGCTTGCGGCAGTATATACGAGGAAGTAGCACCGTGCTTCTTGCTTGGGGTCGACTCCTTGCCGTGCACCAGGACCACTGCTGCTGTTGGCCGAGACTACAACTATTATTAGTATACTCCCCGTTCGATGGTCTGTGCTGTTTATTTATATAGCTCTAGAGGTACAAGTTGCCTGTCTGGATATCGTATCATACATGTGAATGTAATATAAATGCGAGCGTTCTTTCTATTTAACCGTTTCCGCCACTTTTCTTGTACGTGAAATAAAATACCTCTCAGATGATATAGGCAGCCCAGTAGCCTTCACGAAACATCACTGAGGTTATTTTATAGGATAAAGTATGAAATCGAAATTCCATACTTTATCCTGATACATAGCAACTCAGCGGTGTCGTTGAGAGTCAAGACGGCGTTGTTTTTGCTGCTGACTACCAACCAGTACATGCTACGAATTACTCCTGGTAAATACTCGTAGGTATTCATATTATATGTGCTTCGTACAGCAGCAGTAGTATGCACATAAATTTGTATCATACCTGGAACAATAAACATAAAAAGGACGAGATTTAATCGCATCTCCGCCATCTGCCATATCAGCACTTCCGGCTCTGCCGTACCGTATAATAGGTACATACGCACCGGTACTTCTTCTGTAGCACACCTTGTACACCATGTGCATATATGATGCCTTGCCTCTTGTACCGGTGTACTATTAATAAGTATCACACCGGGTGATAACACAACACAACCCTTGGGACGAGTTTCTTATATATTACGGGAGACCATAGTAAATAGGACTTGGTGTACACACAAAACATTGTATACTTACCTATTTTTACTTATAAAATTTGGTTCTATTTACTATGTACTCCCGGAATAACAATAATAGGCGAGCGTTCTCGGAAACTAGAGGGGGCCGGCCACACTCGACGAAAATGGCGGCGCTCTGAGAGAAGGTCTCGCCGAGATCTCTCCCTATACAGCAGTAGAGTTCGTCCCATAAATCGGTCTGAGGAAGGCGGTATGATATCCCGATACAATGCGTTCAAAGTCGCTTGGCGCGACTTGGGAATTGCCACTCAGAACCTGGAACGAAAATAAGGCGGCTTCCCCCAATAAGGCGGTCGTGTTGCTCCATGGATGGCACACCAACCACCGCCTTACTGGAGGGGAAACCCTGCTGTACATACAGGCAACGCTCGGCGTTTGCACCCTACCCGTTGTCAAAAAAATCGTTTCGGAAATTGAAATAATGTTGGAGGGGGTGTGTTATGTTATCACCCGGGTGTGATACGGTATTACAGGGATGTTTAGTATGTTGTAGCCTCGGTGCTGTAAATAACCGGTTACAAACCGACCGCGGGGGTAACGTGAAAAGTGCGGGCTTATCTGTTTTCTCGGATGACTGTGCTGGTTTGGGTATATACGTGCATATATTGTGTTTTGGTTTCTGAGTTTGTAAAGCATTAGCCTTAATGTTACAGGACTATGGAAACCGCGGGGTTGATAAAAACACATGCCCGGATTTACGGTTGTAACGAGTGGGTAACATTAAAAGGCTGTTTTTTAGGTCATGAAGTACGGGTAAGTTATTGCCCCAGCTACGGGTATTACCATCCCTGGTGCCGGCATATTTCAGTTGTAAAAAGAGCTCGTGGTGATAGTGTACTTGTACTCGGACAACACGTGAGAAAACTTGAAAGGTCGGTCCAGTTAGTTTACACGACGCGAACGCCTGATGTTACGTTTTCTCCCGTGTGTTTATCATTATCAGCACATGCCGACATTGTTTTACGGCAGTAGTCGTGGTCCCTCTATACATCGTGCCGGTATGCGCCAGCCAACAATACCGGCAATACGTCGGAAACCGGCACTACTCCGCGCACTGCCACACTCGTTAACCCATCTGTGCCAAGCGATTTCACAGGTACCCGTATAGCGGGCAGCCGGCACTACGAACTCAACCGGCACTATAGACGGACCACTCGTGCTGCTCCTGTAGTACTACTGCTGTAGCAGCATGATCATACCTTGGTAAATAATTCCAGGTTCGATGTATAGAGCGATGCACGCCGAGAGTAGTAACATCATTTCGCGGTCCTCCGGGGGGGGAGGGAGGTGACTACCGACGTTGGTTGCAATGGTTCTTTGGTACCAGATGCCTGGTACAGCAGGCACGAGTACTTGTTGTTGGGTTCACTGCTGTTGGTGCTTATGCACGACTAAAGAAAGAATTGTCGAATTCTCGTATATATTAGATGCTCGTATATATCGTATATGTAGCAGGGTTCGGAGAGGAGAGGGGAGAGGAGATCTACGTACGAGTAACTCACTCTTTTTACTTGGCGTTGGACAGCCCAAGACCTCTTTTGGCGTGTTGGCATCGCGTTTGCTCCATCTCCTGTTGTTCATCCGCGGGTGGGTGGCTTTTCCTCTTGCTTGTTTGTCTCTCAACTACTGTATTGTGCTGTCGTGCACCACTCCGCCCCTACAAATAATCAACGTTTGTACACTTAACATTCAATCAAAATGGTTCTTATATTTAGAGACATAGTGGTACCTGATAAGTAGGCTTGTGGCCACGGAAGTTTCTTCTATCTCTCTCGAAGGAAAAACAATCGATGTGTGTGTCGGTGTGGCATACAGAATGAGCCCTCTGGGCTCTGGTGTGATCTGAATACCTTTGGGGTACGCCTAGAAATAACCAATACCGTTTTTTTAACCCCTTAAGAAATGGTCCCACATATTTGGGTACAAACTACTTGGAATTAGTGTGGGATTTTTTTTCCAGTTCTGAATGGGTTAACAGCTTTTTGTGGCGCAAGGTAAGAAGCGACCTAACAAGTGTCGAAAACGCGGTCTCGGCCTTATCGTCCATGATGACCTCATGTGGCACGCACACCGAACAGATGATAATCTAGATCATCGATTTGCACTTGCATGATCTAGAGCTTCCACGGCAGATGAATTCCTGACCTGTACGTACCGATCGGCTGTTGTGTCGTAGCTCATATTGCCTTGGTGCGAGCCGTGTAATCTGCATGATCTATCGTACAGCAGTAGCGCATGTTTTTTTGGGTTGGATTTGTGCTATACGGACACAGATCCTGCCCCAACATCTCGTAGCGTCAGGTGTTGGGATCTACATGATCTAGATGCTGGTAGATCATGATCTATAGTTCGATATGATACTTTATTGATAGAGAGCGCGCAACAACAGCAATAAGCGGTATTTCCAACCTTACAGGAAGAGCGTGTACACGTTCTTTTAGCAAATATGCCAGGAGGCATCACTTTCACCCCGTTGACTATTAATAGACAGCAATATTGTTGCCTTTACCATGCCTGGACTGATACCATGCGTCTACTGCTGTAGAATTTATTTAGTGTGGAGCCCTCGCCCTTTCACTCCCGATAGCCCACGTTTGTTGCCTTTGCTCGACAATTCTCTCCTCACGTGTTTGACAGTTAGTACGAGCATCAGAATGGTGCTCGCGTGTCTCACACCTACTCCCATTTCCTTATTTTTTATACCACTACATGGCACCTTGGTAGTCTAGTCTATACAGCAGTAGTCAGTACTACGAGTACTGTCGTATGATTCCTGGTGGTACGATAATGCTGGCCTTACATCAATGTTGTGCATGACGTTTATACCGATCGACAACGGAACAGCCTGTTGTCTACTATCGGTCTCTAAGGGGGGGAGGGAGGGAGGGAGGGAGGGAGGGAGGGAGGGAGGCAGAGGGAGGCAGGAAGGGGTGAGGAAATAGAAAGGCGTAGCTGGGGCTGGGGAGTTAGGGAGGGGGCGGGGAAGAGGGGCTACGAAAGACACAACTCGGCCTTTGCCAAGGAAGCTGAGAGCATCGACAATCAGTTTCGACCAAAGTTTGACAGTTTGTGGTGAAAATTCACGTCTAGTATCTAACTGGCGTGTTGATGTTGGTGCAAGAGCTTTGCCCTCTGCTTGTTTTGCGCGCTGTCTGGCTTGTCTCCTGGTCTCTCTTGCCCTGCCTCGCTTTGCCTTGCTTTTATTGGCCTTGCCTTGCCTTGCCTTGCCTTGATTTCTCCCTTGCCTTGCCTCGCCTCGCCTTGCCTTGCCTTGTCGTGATATGCTGTTCCTTGCCTTGCCTTGCCTTGTCTTGCCTTGCTTTGCAATGCTTTGGGTTAATTTTGGTTTGCCTCGCTCTGATTTTCCTTCCTTGGTCTTGATGTTCCTTTGCCGGCATATATGATACATAGGGATAACTCCCGTAGAACACAGCCTTCCGCCTTCAGCTTAGCGTCACCACAGCAGTAGTAGCAGCAGTGACAGTAGCAGTAGCAGCAGCAGCAGTAGCAGTATTACTGTAGCAGCATCGGAACGCTGCATATAAGTACACTACGTACACAGCACCAGAACAGCAGAACAGTAGTACGACAGACAGAAAAAAAGCTCGACAGAGTCAACAAGGCAGAGGACAGCAGGACAAAACGAGATACTCTGTACTGCTGCCATCAATCGTCGTTGGTGTTGTTGTTCCTGCTGCTGTTTGTTGTAGTCTATCAATCTGGTAATTATCTGGCCTTTGCAACAAACAGTACCTCGGCCAGCAACCGCTGGCCAGCTGCAAGCAGTAGCCCTGCGTGTTGGTGTGTTCTACTGGTCTGCCGGCACCGTCCTGAGCTGTTTCCACTTGGCATTCCCACTCAACCAAACGGTGCCACGTTGCTGCTACGAAGTAAGTTTTTCAGCCAAAAAATATGGACCAAACGCCTAATTATCTCTACAACAACAAACGACCAAGATTATTCCCGAACGGTTCCCGATCTCTAATAATCTTCTCTGTTATCTGGCATTTAGAACAAGCAAGAGCCTTTACGTATATAGTAGTACTGGTATAAATATAATATTTGTAACACAAGCCGTTGCTTAATCACCGATGGTTGAAAGATGATCGAGTTCTGTCTGCACCATATACCCCAGGTACCTGGTAGTGGACAGCGGATGGAAGTTGTGCCTATTTTGATACACACATTATGTTTATGTGTATTTACATCCTGCAATAGTCTACTGCTGTGGTTCAGTAGACAAGTGCTGCCGTAGGTATAATAGTACCGCAGTGTGCGAAATCAAAAGCCCGAACTTTATGCGTGGGTGGCGACACCTACCGTACTCAAACGCTGCTGCTGCTGCTGCTGCTGCTGCTGCTGCTGCTGCTGCTGCTGCTGCTGCTGCTGCTGCTGCTGCTGCTGTAAAAAGGTTCACTCCTGGTGCCATGGACAATTTCCCGCTGGTTGTTGTGGTACTATTCATGTATACGTACTCTACGGTAAATGTATATCCTGCTTCCTGTTTCCGTTGTACTGCTACTATTGTTGTTGTGTTACGGAATAGGAATATGGCCGCGACGCGGGTATATTGGAAACATATGCCCCGCTGAAGGCGCTGCCTCCGCTGCATTTTTTTGGTCTTGTCTTGTTTTTCGCCTACATACTTGGTTCGAGAGAACCATCACAAACAGCATACAAGTATGTACGAATACTCGTGTGATACAATGTGATACGGACAACCACACGACCACCATCATTATCTCACGGGCAACCACCACCACCACCACCACCGCCGCCGCCGCCCGTCGCATACAAGGGCATCCCACAGACATTTAGCTACGTACTGGCATGCAGCAATCACCCTTCGGGCATGAATATCTGGTATGTACAGAGAGTAGTTAAGTCCCTGGTATACAGGTTAAAGTAGTGTAGTGCTCCTGCTGTTTTACGTTCATCGGCATTGGCACCAGTCATGCGCACTGGTACACTCCGCGGTTCGTCCCGAGTGTAGGAGAGTTTTGGCTATTTCCTCACCCCCGCCTCACAGGCGGCTTTTAGCAGGATGCAGCTCACCCTCCATGCGACTCGCCCAATACCTCGCGCGCTTGGTGCAAGCAATGTTTGCCTGGTTGGTGAAAATACAACGTGCTCCGTCCCGGCATTGTAGGGATGCGAGGGTCTATGGTCATACGACTACGGCCGTGCACGACATGTACACACCGCCCTCCCCCCCTATGGTCATACGACTACGGCCACGCGTGACATGAGTACACACCCGCCCCCATCGCCTTGCTTGCTTCCGTCCCTCCCTCTCTTTACAACTCCATCCCGTCCCCTCCCATCCCCTACCCCCCCCTTCGTCCACCCGCACCCGTTGTTCACCCAGCGACCCGAGCTGCTGAGCCGGTTCATCCCACCGGACCCATGGGTCGGAAGGGTCTCCCTCTCGTCCCCTCAGATGACGGTCGCCCCGGAAGCCCTGGCCGCGCTCGGCACCGCTCACGGCATTTCTAACGGTACTACCACCAGCGGTCATACTACCGCCAACGGTGGTTTTACCGCCAACGGTAGTAACACCAACGGCCACGTCAACGGTCACATGAACGGTAACGCCAATAATAGCGGTAGCAACTCCAGTGCGTTGGTGGGCTCGGAGTCGTCGCCGATTCCGGCGTCTTCGCCGGGTGTCGGCGGCGGCGGTGGTGTTGTCGGCGGCGGCGGCGGCGGCGCGGCTAAGGGGGTGTCGGGGCTGCGCAACGAGGGGAACTGGTGCTACCTGAACGCCAGCCTCCAGGTGCTGGCGCGGTGCACCCCGTTCCGTGCCCACCTGGTGGAGTGCTCGTCCAGCACGGATGTAACAGGTCGGCCTTGGTGAGTTTTTTTTATCGCTGTATAAGTACTTGTATATGAAGTATATATAATATGTATGTCAACGTTGTTGGGTTTTTTGTCGTGTTGTATATATACATATATACCTGGTACTGTATGTTATGTTTTTGTTGTGATTTCCTACCGACCTGGTATTTGTGTTTTTGTGTTTTGTGTTTTTTGTGTCTTCTTTTGCTTTTTTTTTTTTTGGGTGTGTTTTTTGTTTTATGTTGTGTTTTGTGTTGAGTCTTGGTGTTAGTTTTTTTTTTTAGCGTTTTTTGGTGTTTTTGGTGTTTTTGTTTTTTTTGTTTCGAGCTTTTCGAGCTTGCGTGTTTTTTTCTGTGTTTTTGTGCTCTGTTTTATTTCATTGCATCTCGTATATAGGTGTGTGTGAACTTGAAATGCATGTGTATGCGTGTGTGTTTTAAAAATATTATTGGCTTCTTGCTTGTTTCATGTAATACCGTACACAAGCACGTTTTGACAGTGCCACGCCGGTCCCGGTCCTCCTCGGGATGTCTTTCTCCCAATCCCGACCTCAATCCCTATCCCGACCCCGACCCCGTGCCTGTGTCCATGTCTAAATTAAACGCGAATACGCACACGCACACCCGCACGAGCAGCCCCCTAGCCTTCGCGATGTCGAGGCTGTACGCCGACATGTGGTCGGCCGAGGGGGGTCGGGTCCAGACCCCAAGCCTGGGCGACGATGGAGGCGGGGGCGCGAGAGGGGGCGAGGGTGGCGGCGGACGGCGGGTGCAGAGCGCGACGGGCGTGCTCCGGGCGCTTGTCAAGGGTAACCGGTGGTTCGCGGGAGATGGTCAGCACGACGCCCACGAGGCGCTGCGGTCTATGTTGAACCTTCTGCACGAGGAACTACGACGTCCGGTGAGGAGAAATATGATTCGCGGGATGGGGGCGGGGAGGGGGGGGGTTGTCGGCGGTGGCGGTGTTTGTCGGGGGGAGCGGCGGCGGTGTTTCATCTCCCTCTGTAATCGACGACCAAGGCCCTGACCGCGCCCTTTTTCCGTATGCGCTATGTGCGCGCGCGCAGCGCTGGCGTGGGTGCGTGCGTGCACGTACGGGTACAAATGGTGGAAACTGATGGTACTGTAGAAGGCGTTGTCCCGGGGAAGGGTGAGTAATAGACTGAGCGAAAAATGCTCCCCGGCCCTCAGGGGAGACGCCGTGCCATTTGTGCGTTTGTTCCTTTGCGCGGTTGTGCCCGTGTGACCAGAGACCGCCTTCTTTCGCGAGCGAGCGAGCGAGCAAGCAAGCAGCGCTCTTCTGTTGTCGCCCACCCATCCAGACCACCCTCCCACCCATCCACCCACCAACCAGTCATCCCTTCTCCCCCCCCTCCCCGGTTGCTCCGTCTCGCAAAGGGATGCGTGGGGGTCAATGGCAACATGACCGATATGGCAAAGCATACGAAATCAGCAGTACGACCCCCCACCCCCCGGCTCTATGTGTCAACGACTACGGCCAATGCATGAGAAATGAAGAATACTCTTACCCCGCTCGATTCAACCCACTCAGCGTTGTTTCATGCCCCCCTCGTCCGTCCGTCCGTCCGTCCGTCTTTTTCACTCCCCCCCCTTCCCCCCCGCTCCCCGGTGCCTTGGATTTATTTTCACCAATAAAACAAAAACAAAACGAAACAAAACAATACCAAAAGGTTCCGGCGAGCTTCGAGCCCGGCCACGCTGCCTTAACGGCAGCGATTGCCGCTTCTTCTGCCCAAGCTGCCGCCGCTGCCGCTGCTGCCGCCGCTACCGCTGCCGCTGCTGCTGCTACTACCGCAGCCGCGCAGCCCCAGCCTGCCTCGGGAGCGGCTGGGGGTGGTGGGGGAGCGGTTGTGGTGGGGGTGGCGGGGGGAGGGGAGGTGGATGCTGATAAGCCCAAGGCTGCGGGTAAGGTTACGACGCCGTCTACGCCGGCGGAGGGTGTGTGGAGCGTTGACGGGGAGGACGGCGGGGAGCGCGCCGCGGGAGGGGACGACGAGCGATCGGCGGGCCGGGTAGCTTCTGGGGATGGAGCTTCTGCCCAGGTCAATTATAGGGAGGGGAGACGGGGGGGGGGGGGGGGGGGGGGGGGGGGGGGGGGTGGGGGCGCGGGGTGGAGAGTTGGAAAGCGAGCGGGATTTCCTTGCCGCTCGGGCTGTGGTCTTCGAAAAATGCCTTTTGGCGTGCGGTATTTTTTTTATTAAAGCGCTTGGCACGCGTTTGGATCGGCTGACGAGGGGCAAGCGCAAGGAGGAGGGTGGGAGGGAGGGAGGGAAGAGGAGGGCGGGGGGGTGGGGGGGACCTACGCCTCTAAGTGCATCGTATTGTTCGCACCCCCTGTCGTGGCGCCAGACAGACCCTGTGCCTGGAAAAAAAAAAAGCAAGCACGAAAAAATTGCCTCCAGGGCACCGGCTGACATCTCCGTGATGGTGGTGGTGGGTTCATTGCGGTGTGTGTGAGTGTGAGTACCTGGTATGAGTGTAAGCATGTGTGTGTCTGAAGGGGAAAAAAAAAACGAGTCGGGCGTCTAAATTATCGCTTGCCAGGTAGTGGTTGCCGGTGCCGCCCTGCAGTTTTGCGCGCTATAAATGCTTATCCTACCCTGTGTACCGGTACGTAGGGGTAAAATAAGCGGGGCGTTTTTTTGCTTTTGAGCCGCGGACGCGCGCTCCGACATGCTGCAGGTTGCGTCCTGTCGTTGTACGTACGCGGGCTGGGTTGAGGTGGCTTGTATTGGCTTCGCTTGGCTTGGCTTGACTTGACTTGTTGGTTTTAGATCCCGTCCAGTCCTGTTGGGGTTCGGGTTGGGTTGGGTTGGGTAGGGTTGGATTAGGTTGGGTTGAAGGTGGGCTGGCGTGGGTTTAGGTCAGTTGGTAGGGCCATGGTGGGAAGATCTGGGCGCCCTTCCTCCCTCCCTCCCTCCCCCCGCCTCTCTCACACGCACGCACGTGGTCTGTCTGTCTGCCTGTCTGTCTTGTCTGTCTGTCTGTCTGTCTGTCTGTCTGTCTGTCTGTATGTCTGTCTTGTCTGTCTGTCTGCCTGTCTGTCTGTCTTGTCTGTCTGTTTTGTCTGTCTGTATCTCCATCTGTCTCTATCTCTGTTTTTCTCTCTGTCTCTCCGTCTCTCTCTCTCTCTCTCTCTCTCTCTCTCTCTCTCTCTCTCTCTCTCTCTCTCTCTTTCTCTCTCTCTCTCTTTCTCTCTCTCTCTCTTTCTCTCTCTCAATTTTCTTCTCCTCGTCTCTCCCGCCGCACGCTTCAGGCGGCCGCTGACGAGGTGTACTGGCAGAGCGCCGCGGCGGAGACCTTCCAGGGCGTTCTCCTCGGGCGGATCACGTGCCGCGCGTGCGGGCGCCACTCCGTGCAGCCGGACCGCTTCTACGACCTCTCGGTCCCCCTCCTGGCCGCCTCCCCCGGCGCCTCCAACGCCTCCGCTCACGCTCACGCTGCCGCCACCGCTGCCGCTGCCGCCGCCGCCGCATCAACATCGCTGTCGTTCCCGCGCGGTACTGGAGGGCGAGGAGATTATGATGGTGGTGGGGTAGTGGGGGGGATCACGCCGACCACGGACAGCCCGCCGGCGGAGTGGGAGCCGCCACGACTGCAGTCTGACGGGGCCGGTGCCGCCTTGGGGTCCGCTGATAGGGAGAAGAGGTAAGGCGCGCGCGCAATGTATATATATATTATGTACCAGGTATATGTATACACATACTTGATAGTTTTTTTTTCTGCGATGGCGGGGTCGACCCACCCCTGGCCTCTCAGGCCGCCTCCCACGTTGACACCGGCGCCTTCCTTCTATTACTTGCCGGGCGGAGCTTTCTTGCCTTTTCTTTTGTTTCCTACCTGGTATATAGTTTTGTTGTATATTTACGGTAGACAGGGAGAAAAGACGCGTATATATATATAGGTAGTAGGCAAGGTGGGGGGTTCATCCTACAACCTAAAATTAGGTTTGGTTGTCGCCTTGTTTCTGTTCGGATTGGCAGGTCCCAACCGAACTAACTCTTATCCTTTACCCTGACGCCGACCAACACCACTATCACCCCGATCACCATGTACGTACACCGACCACCACCACAACCACCACCACTCGGACCGTAAATATAAATCACCGTTTGGACTCTTGATAGGCATGTCAAACGTCTCTTTTCACGTGTTCCCGGCAAGAGCATGTACTCGTATGACGAAAAAAAATCGAAAAAAAAAACACGAAGGAATGGGAGCTGAAAATGTACCATATTGGGTTAAGGAGCGAGCAGAGGCCCCCAGTCCCAGTCAGAAAAAAAATATCCACCCCAACTGCAGTACCTCCCCCCCTTGCTCCGTCTCGAAAGGCATGCGTGGTCAATGGTAAAATGACTACGGCGAGCAACAAATGAGTACGCCCCCGGTCAATGGCCAAATGGCTAAGGCAAGCAACAAATGAGTACGCCCCCCCCCCCCCCGTATATATGCACCGGGGCATGACTCAGGTCGGCGTCTGGGAGGGCCGGGACGGACGCAGGAGATGGCGAGAGCGCGGCGGGAGACCGAGGGGCCGACTGGAGCTCTTGGCGTAGGCAGAGGGGCGGCTGGTGCTCGGCGAGGGATGACAGGGATAGGGGGGACGATGAGCTGGGGGAGGGGAGCGGGCGAGGGGCGGGGGAGGGGGAGGGGTGGGGGGGGGCGGGGTGGCGGCGGGGGGTGGGGTATGTGGGAGGCTTGGTTTCGTCTGTGGGGGTGTGGCTCGGCATTAAGAGCGTTGCCCTGGAGGTGAGCGTGGCTTCAGGCTTTAGGTTTATTTTTTGGGTTGTGCTGGTTGGGTTGGGTTGGGCTGGGTTGGGTTGTGGATTGGGTTGGGTTGTTTCTCGCTGCTTGTGTTGCCTGTGTTTTGTGTTTGTTTTAATTTTGTGTGTTGTGTGCGACTTTGTTGTGCTTGTCTGGTTTGTACGTGTAGAGTTTGCTCGTTGTGTTTGCTTGCGTGTTTGTCTGTCCGTCTGTTTGCACATGTTGCCATATTCGGTATATTCGGCAAGGTCGTGGTTGGGTTATGCGGGGCGCTTTCTTGGCGTGCAGCAGCAGTAGTGGTAGTAGTAGCACTTTTGGCGCGTAGGAAAAATTCAGTATGTTATGGTTGGAGACTGCAGAGATGGCCACAATGCAAGAGCAACAAAAAACAACCAAAAACAGCAGCAATCAACAACAACCACAACGATGGCTCTTCACTACATATCCCCTCTCGCGCCGCTCCCTCTCCTCCTCCCCCTCCTCTTTTTTCTTCGTGCCCTTTTGACCTTTTTGTTTTGTATTTGTTTTTAATGTGTTTTTTTTATTTTCAGGATTGTTTGGAGGCTTTTTTTTCGCCGGAGCGCCTCCGCGGATCCAACCAGTACCACTGCGACGGCTGCGGGTCGAAGAAGGAAGCCGGTAGGTGGCTTCGCGGCACCGGCACACACCGCGTTTTTCTTTACACCCGTGTTTCACCGTTTGAGACTCGCTCGGAAGAGGCTTGTTTTGTCGTGGGACGTGGTTAACACCATGGGACGGGGGGTTATTTTCGCCTCTGGTTTTTTGTGTGGGTATGATATGTGCGTGCTTGTGTGCGTGCTCGGTGTGTGTGTTTGGTGGGGGGTTTGTTTTGCTCGCGCGCTCAAATGTTTTCTGCTGTGATAAGTAAACAAGGTAAAACGCGGAAAAATAGTACAAAAAACCACCAAAACGTGTTTTTCTTTTATTTTCGCCTTCCCGTATACGGGGGGTTACTTGCCTTTGGTTTTGTATGCGTACGATATGTGCGGGCGTGCGTGTGCGTTTGGTGGTTTTGTTTTGCTCGCGCTCGAATGTTTTCTGCTGTGATAAACAAGGTAAAACGTGGAAAAATAATATAAAAAACCACAAAAAAAAAATGAGTTTATTTTCTTCGTCTTTTCCGTATTACACTCCGTATGCCTATACGTACTTATCTACGAATCCTTTAAAAAAAAAAAAAAATGTTCAATGTGCCTTGCTGTGAATTGGTTTTCACAGACAAGTCGACGAGCCTGCTGCACGCGCCGGAGATTTTGGTGCTGCACGTCAAGCGTTTCCGCCGCGGCTACTTCTGGAGTCACAAGGTCCACAACCGGTAAGCGCTTGAACCGCCGTCATCCCGAGACCTCGTCAACTCGAAACCTCGCCAACTCGAAACCTCGCCAACTCGAAACCTCGTGTGTTCATGCCCTCGTGAATTCGAGGCCTCGTGAGCCCTACGTAGCCTTCTTGAACTTGAGGCCTCGTCTACTCGAGACCTCATTTGTACCGTGAACTCAAGACCTGGAGATTCGACGCCGGGTGCATAAGCGACCTCGTCCGTGCTCGCGCCGCTTCGTCCCGTCCCGTCCCGCCCCATCTCGTACCATACCGTAACCACCCATGTACCGGTATTCTGGTATATGTCTATTTGTACACCCTGCAGTCCACTCTAATTCTAAGTAATTTGTCATCAAAACGGGACTCCAGTCCTATACGTAAGGGTTACCACCGAAACTCCCACAGTACACGCAACCTCCGGTTTTCTAAAAAACAAAGTTCACAAAACAACCACGCACGCACGCTCGCACGTGCCCACACAGGGTTGTTTTCCCGCTGAACGACCTGGACGTGAGCCCTTGGCTGTCGGAGCACGCGACGGAGTCGACGCCTCGCCTTTCGGCCACCGGCGGCGGCAGCGGCGGCGACGCCCACCGCAAGTCCTCTGTCAGGCGTAGCCCGGGAGGCGGCAGCTACGGCGGCGGCGGCGGCGGCGGCTACGGGGGAGGTGGCGGTTATGGAGGTGGAGGGTACGGTGGCGGTGGTGGGTATGGAAGCGGTAATTATGGGGGGAGCGGGGGTGGGAATGCGGCGGCGGAGGCAGCGGCGGCGGCTGCTGCTGCTGCTGTGCCGCCACCTGTCTTGTACGACCTTATTGGGCTCGTGCAGCACACGGGAGGCTTGGAGCACGGGCACTACACGGCCTACACTCGCGACGACGGTTCTGGTGCGTTGATTCTTTGCTCATTGGCGGGGTCTGGGGAGGGGGGGGGGTGTACTCGATATTCATGCATGGCCGTAGTCGTATGACCATAGACCCTCGCATCCCTACAATGCCGGGACGGAGGAGCATGTCGGGTTTTCACCGACCAGGCAGACATTGCTACATAGCACCAAGCGCGAATCACCGTGAGATGTTCGGCGAGTTGCATGTTTGAGGGGGGAGGGATTGGTGAAGGGGTGTTTCTTTTTCGGTCGAAATACAGTTTCGTTTCGAGGTGGCAGTTTTTTTCGACGTGCACTTTCGTTTCGAAATGACGGTGTCGAGCACATATATATATATATACATACATTTGTGCGTCTTGTTATTTGCTCTGGCTGATCTCATCTCACTTTTCAAAGATCAGTCGCAGCCTACTGTCATTGTTTTCGAGTTTCGCCCTCTCGTTTAGCCCCCCGGCCCCCCGCTTACGTAAGCTCGTTTGTTTTGGTCCCGAGATCCGCTCCTCTCTTTTCCTTTATTGACGCCGCCGCCGCTCGCCCTCCCCGTCCCCCCCCCCTAACCCTTCCCCCCTCCCCCTCCACCCCCGTTATCCTCCCCCTTACCTCGTGTTCCATTTCCGCCCCCGTTACCCCGCACTATGCAACGATTACGGCACGTTACAAACGACTTGCGTTCGCCGTGTCTTCAGCGGCGTGGTATCACTTCAACGACACCGCCACGGTGAGGGTTTCCCAAGAGACTGTGGCGTCGTCGAGTCCGTACATCCTAATCTACAGGCGCAAGAGGCACAGCCCTTCGGGAGCACCATCCACGAGGTTAGAGTTTCCTCCCCGAGACGTTGTGTTGCTGCAGCGCCGCGCCGCGCCGTGCGGTGCGGTGCTGTGCTGTGCTGTGCTGTGCTGTGCTGTGCTGTGCTGTGCTGTGCTGTGCTGTGCTGTGCTGTGCTGTGCTGTGCTGTGCTGTGCTGTGCTGTGCTGTGCTGTGCTGTGCTGTGCTGTGCTGTGCTGTGCTGTGCTGTGCTGTGCTGTGCTGTGCTGTGCTGTGCTGTGCTGTGCTGTGCTGTGCTGTGCTGTGCTGTGCTGTGCTGTGCTGTGCTGTGGGGGGGGGAGGGGGGGGGGGGGGGGGTGCAGGGGAAAATGCGGGAGTCGGGGGAAAGGCCGGAGTCGTCGTTATCTTTATTTTATGGAAAAAAAATTGTGGACGCGATCGCGTTTCAGTCATGTCCTGCTACTATACGTATATCTATCTACGCCGTGGGTCCTTTTTTTTTCTTCTCTTTTTTGTTGTGTTGTGTGTGTGTTTTTGTTTTCGTTGAATGTCGTCGGACGGAAAAGGATTGCCAAAAAAATGACAAAAAAGGAGCCAGTCAGCAAAAAGCGAAAGCCAAAGCCAAGCCAAGCCGCCTTGCAGTTTTTTTTTTAATACTCGTATTATTTAATGACGCTTTGACTGCTTGGTCTCAAAACGGTGGATAGATAGATACCCTCGAAACACTTGCGTTCGTTTATATTTTTCTCTTTCTTGTCGTTCCTTTTCTCAGGGGAGCAGCAGCGGCAGCGGCAGCAGCAGCAGCGGGAGTAGGAGGGGGTGGGGCGTACGCAAAGATGGGCGCTTCGGCGGCAGCGTCGGCCGCGACGACGGCCGCCTCCCTGCTGGCCGCGGCCGGGATCGGGCCGCCGCCGGAGGAGGCTCGGGACGTCCGGAGCAGGGTGGAAATCATGGCCCGCGACATCGCGAAGGCCGGGCCAGGACACGGGCACCGCCTCTCCGGCGCTGGCTCTACCAGAGCCTCCGCCTCCTCCGCTTTACCGGGTGGTTCGGGGGCGGGGGCGGCAGCAGCAGCAGCAGGTGGTGCAGGCGCAGACACCGCTGCTTCCGGCACCGGGGAGCCGCAGCGGCGGAATTCCCTCGGGGGGGGAGGCGGCGGCGGTATCAGTGACACGGACGGCGAGGGGACCGGGCCGTCGGGAAGGCTGAGCCTGAACCGGAGGCGGAAGGGGAGGGGGAGGCGACCCGGGTCGGAGTCGGAGAGCGAGGGGACGGGGGGGTCGAACTCGTGGGTGTACATGTCGAAGGCGTGGGCGCTGAAGTGGGCCACGAGCGCCTACCCCGGCCCGGTGTCGAACCACCACGTGGTGTGCCGCCACGGCAGGGTTAAGCCGAACATCGGGGTCAAGAGGTGAGCCGAGGAAGGGAGGGGGGG
>MEHQ01000414.1:34288-53505 GCA_008828725.1 Saccharina japonica
GAGAGAGGGGGGGAGGGGGGGAGGGAGGGCGGGAGCGACGGAGGGAGGGAGCGGGTGAGGAGTGAGGAGTGAAGAGAACCGGTTTGTGATTCTGGAGGAGGCGGTTGTGGTGTCGGGGGTCTTGTGTTTGGCTTTAGTGAATGGTAGGGTGGCTCTCCTTTTTTGGTCTATTCGTTGAAGGAGAAATGGAGTAGTACGTACATCGATCGGTGTTTTTTTTCAATGGTGGAGAGGCGTTTTGTTTTGTTTTGAAGGGGGGGGGGGGGGGGGGGGGGGGTTGTGGCTTTCGGCGAGTTTATGTTCGTGCATAACTATTGCGGCGTCGAACGAGCGATCGGCTATGTACGCAGCAACCGAACGACCGAGCGAGCGAGCTACCTAACGAGTGGCGTTCGATGGCTGTGCGGTAGACTTTCGCCCGGTTTAACCCATCCCTGGGATCGGTATCATACAGAGAGACGAGATGGGGAGGAAGAGAGAGAGAAAGAGAGAGAGAGAAAGAGAGAGAGAGAGAGAGAGAGAGAGAGAGAGAGAGAGTCGTCAACACGCACGACCCACGTTTTTTTTTTTGCGACCCATTGTCTTCTGTGATGTCCGTCGAAAGCCCCCCCCCCTATACAGGGGTATCGTAGTATATGTGTAAGGGTACGAGTAGCGTACTTCCGTAGCACCTCCCTATTTTTACCCGGGGCATGCGGCGCCCAGCAGGCGCGCGGTAGACGGACGGACCCACCCCCTCCCCCCTCCCCCGAAATTGTGAAATTGTGAAATGTGTACGATTGTCACCTCCCAACACCTCCACCGCCAACGAAAACCAACACTGACACCACAAACACCAGCTCCAATACCACACCGTCGCTGCTCGGTTGCCACGGTACTCTCACTCACCCCGTTACCCCTGAAACAGGAAAGGGATAAGATTTGCAAAAAGTTTCTTTGTAATATATGGAAACAACGTAACGAGCGCCCAAGTGTTGGAGGTGTCTCTATTAGGAGTAGGAACGGTGCTCCGCCTCGAAAGGGATGCGTGGTCAATGGTCAGATGACTAAGGCAAGCAATAAATGATAACCCCCCGCCCTTGCCCGATTTTCCAGGGCTACCAAGGAAGTTGTTGCAGTACCGCGAGGAGTGCACCGGTCCTTGGTGAACCGTTACGGGCCCCGCACCCCGGCCATGGTGGCTAAGCCTTCCCCATCGGACGCGAACGGCACTAAGATAGGCTCCGCCGCGGCGGCAGCGGCGGCGGCGGCGGCCGGCATGAGCGGCAGGTCGAGCTTGGGGCGGGGGCGAGGGCTCGCGGGCGCCGGGCTGCCCCTGGTGGGGTCGTCACGGCCCCTGCTGGAGCTGTCGGCGTGCACGGCCTGCGCGGCGCTGGAGGGGGAGATGACGCGGCTCAAGAGCGTGGAGCAGAAGGAGGTGATTTTTTTTTTTTTTGTGTGTTAACGGGACGGGACGGACGGAGTGGTGGTGGGGGAGGTATACTCATGTCTTGCATGGCGGTAGTCGTATGACGAGACCTTCGCATCCCTACAATGCCGGAATGGATACACGTTGGGTTTTCACAAGCCAGGGGTGGGGCGGGGGGGTTGGAAGGGGACTGGACTGAATGGGACGGGATGGAAGATGGAATGGGATGGGATGGGAAAATGGAATGGGACGGGATGGAAGATGGAATGGGACGGGATGGGAAGATGGAATGGGACGGGATGGAAGATGGAATGGGACGGGACGGGATAGGATGGTGTAGGACGAACCGGAACTGGTGAATGACTGAATTGTGGAAGGACTGAATGGGACGGGATGGAAGATGGAATGGAATGGGACGGGATGGAAGATGGAATGGGACGGGATGGGAAGATGGAATGGGACGGGATGGAAGATGGAATGGGACGGGATGGGAAGATGGAATGGGACGCGATGGAAGATGGAATGGGACGGGATGGAAGATGGAATGGGACGGGACGGGATAGGACGGTGTAGGACGAACCGGAACTGGTGAATGACTGAATTGTGGAAGGACTGAATGGGACGGGATGGAATGGAATGGGACGGGATGGAAGATGGAATGGGACGGGATGGGAAGATGGAATGAGAACGGGATGGAAACATGGAATGGGACGGGATGGAAGATGGAATGGGACGGGACGGGATAGGACGGTGTAGGACGAACCGGAACTGGTAAATGGCTGAATTGTGGAAGGAGATGGGGATTCATACATGACTGAACTGTGGATTGACTTAATGATGCGTGACGTTTCGTGCCTGTGCTCGTGCTCTGTTTCTGGCGGTCGGCGTTAGCGGGACCGTTAGCGGGACCGTTAGCGGAACCGTTAGCGGAACCGTTAGCGGAACCGTTAGCGGAACCGTTAGCGGAACCGTTAGCGGAACCGTTGAACGGGGGGCGTTAGCAGGGGCGAGTGTCTGCGTTCGTGTCTGCTGTATGTTTCTGGGCCTGTCTTTCACGTTTCCCATGGTTTAGCGCGTGTGCATGTCTGCATTTTGTAGGAGCTGTGTGTGTGTTTTTTTAAACCGTACTGCTGTAGCTGTCCCGTGGGAACCAGTTGTACATTCTAGCATTCCGCGAGACACCACGCCCTGCCCCCCCCCTTCCTCCCACCCCCCCGTCATTGGACGCTGTCATCCATATGTAAGAAAGCCCGCCCCACCAGCGGTTCGTATATAGTACCAGGTATAATATAGGATGCTATTAATAGCTCGCCCTTCATACGCCTCGCCGAAACACCTCACGGCGCTCCGCGCTTCGGTGCAAGCATTTTCTGTCTGGTCATCGAAAACCTGAAGTGCTCCGTCCCGGCATTGTACGTAGGGAATGCGAGGAAGGGTCTGTGATCATACGACTACGGCCATGCATGACAATGGGTAGCACCGCCGCTCGAGCACCACCGCCCGCCCCTCCCCGGCGCCGATCCTCCCTCTTTTTTGCTGTTATATCGTCCGCGCTTCGCTTGCCACTTGCGCTTGCTTCTTTTCTTCACCCCCGCACCCGGATAGAAACCTCGCCCCCCCCCCCCCCCCGAGTCAGGTGGCAAGCCTGTCGAAAGTTGGGCAAGAGCGCAGGAAGAAGAGAAAAGCTGCCAGGTACGCCCGCCAGCGAAGGAGGAACGCTGGAACCAGCCCCGGGAGCGACCTCGACGGAGGCGGCATCGTTGACTCGGCCGCGGCGACGGCGTCTGCGGCTGCGGCGGCAGCGGCGGCGGCGGCAGCGACAGTAGAAGCGGTGAAAAACGGCAACCACATCCAGCGAGAGGAGGGCCAGTGTGACGATGATGGTGGTGGTGGTGGTGGTGGTGGTGGTGGTGATGGCGGTGCGGTGCGGCGAAGAGTTAGCGAGGACGCGGAGGGGGCAGATGACGGTGAAGGGGTAGCCGCAATCGTTAAGGGTGGCGGTGGTGCTTTTGCGGCGGCGGTCCCGGCCGAGCCGGAGCAGCAGCAGCAGGAGCGAGATCAGCAGCAGGACCGAGGGCAGGAGGAGCAGCAGAAGCAGAAGCAGCCGCGGCACGAGCGCGAGGCGGGGGGGGAGGAAGAGATAGCGGCAGAAGCGGAGGAGGAGGAGGAGGAGGGGGCAGAGGCAGAGGAGGAAGTGGAGGAGGAGGCGGAAACGTGGTACCTGATGGCCGGGACGTGGCTGAGCAGATGGCACGCGTATGTCCTGTCCGGCACCGGAGAGGACCTAGATTTCCCTACCCCACCGCCGGGGCCGATAACGAACGGCGACCTTGTAGACGAGGACGGCGAACCTTTCCCTGGGAAGGTGGCGGGGAAGCACTACCGGTGAGTGACCTGTATTTTTTTTTTGTTCTTGCTGTTTTCTTTTTCGTTTTCCTTGGGGTTTTTTTTTACCCTACTTACTGCTGTGTACGTATACGAGTAGCAACTTGGACGTGGGGTGGGCGCACGTTTTGCCTGCGGGGAAGGTTGTCCTTGATTGCTGTATACTCGTACAATAGATTAATCGTTTTTTTTGTTTTTCATGTAACTTTTTTGGGCTCGATGGCTGCACATATAATATGATGGATGGATGGATGGATGGATAAATAGCTGCATACTTCGAAGAAGGTACCAGGTAGTAGATACGTATTAATAGATGAATAGGTGGATGGACATGTGCCATGTGCGGAGTGGTGCTCTTGGTAGATTTTCGTCGATCTCGGCCGGACGGCAGTGCTGCCGAAATGTAGGGGGCGCACCGTCCAGCCCAAACATTTCTCACCGATGGAACTCCTTAGCTTTCAGTAGGAGCTACTGTAGCTTTTACAGTAGGAGCTACTGTACGTACAACAGTAGTACTTAGTCCCTCTATAGTGCCGGCTGCCCCCCAATGGTAGCCTGTGAAATCGCTTGGCACAGATGGGGATTAATCAGTGGGGGCAGTGTGCGGAGTAGTAGTGCCCGTTGCCGCTATATCGCCAGTATTGTTGGCTGGCGCATACCGGCACTATATATTTAGAGGGACGGACCACTACTACTGTATACCTCGTACCCAACATCGTCGATGCGTATTGGAGTATGATAGTTCGCTTGTCTGTTTGTTTGTAGTTGTTGTTTTTTTAGTCGAAGACAGAACTGGTCCTTCATTGAGACTACAGCAAGTAGTACTGAGCTGTATTCTTGATAAACCTCCCCGGCATGCTGCTGGGGGTAGAAATAACCAGCTGGAAACATTGGTTTTGTGTGAAGATAACGCACACCTCTATGTACCTCACTCAACGTCCCCCCTCCTTCCCGCCCCGCCCAACCCTACCCTTCCTTGCTCTGCTCTTGCCTGGTCTGCCCTGCCTTGCTCTGTCCTGCTGCTCCGCCCTGCCTTGCTCTGTTTTTGCTCTGCCCTGCTGCTCTGTCTTGCTTTGTCCCGCACTGTCCTTCTCTGCCATACCCTGTACTGCTCTGTCCCGCTCTGTCCTGCTCTCTTCTGCTCGGTCCTGCTCTCTCCTGCTCGGTCCTGCTCTGTCCTGCTCTGTCCTGCTCTGTCCCGCCTTGCTCTGCCTTGCGTCCTTCGTCGCTATGGTCGGCGTTTGCAGGGGCGCTATGACGGAGGTCTGGGATTACCTCCACGACCGCTACGGCGGGGGTCCGGTCATTCGACGCGGGGACCCGGACGGGCTGTACGAGGGCGACACCGAGCTTTGACGCTATCCTCCCCTTCCGTTCCCTTCATTCCTTCCTTCTTTCAATCCTTCGTTTTTTTCCTCCCTCCCTCCCTCCCTCCCTTTTTTTCCTTCCTTCATTTCCACCCTCCCCTGTGACTAAAGGGAATTGGGATGATAGGCAGTTACGGGAGTTATTATACGAGAGGCCTGCAGGGGGGGGGGGGGGGGGGGGTGACACTGGGGTTGGTGCTGATGCTTGTGCTGTGCGCGAGATGCACCGCACTGCACCGCGCCGTGCCGCGTCGACTGTCTGCCTTGACTCATCGCGCAGCGAAGGGGAGGGTGTGTCGCCGCCAGCCATCGCGATCACAACCACGACCAAAACCGACCAATCGTGTTTTGTTGTATTTTTTATTTTCTCTCTTTATCTATCTCTTCTCTCTCTCTCTCTTTCTTTGTTTTTTGTTTGCTGTTTGTCTGGCTTGTCTATATATTACCATCTGTCTTGTCTTGTCTTCTCTTGTCTTTTGTGTGTTGTCTTTTGTCTTTTTTTGTCTATTTTTGTCCATTGTCTTTTGTCTATTTTGTCATTTTCTGTTTTTTCGCGAAGACGCCGTTATACAGCAGTACATTATTATACCATGCGTTCCCCTCTTTTTTTAGTTCTGGTGTTGTTGGTTCGGTTTGAAATTATTTTGTTTTTTGAAAACTCCCTGTTTTCTGTCGGGAGGGAGAGAAATGGCACGCAATCAAGCAAAAGCCAGCCAACCAGCCGCCCGGCCAGTTTTAGTCGCGGGATTAGGCGTTTTTCGTATTTTTAGACGCAGAGAAACGCGTGTGATTTTCGGCCGGCGTCCCCATGGGGCCCTTCCTGGCTGTCGCTGATCGCCCGGAGCTCTCTCAGGCGAGTGGCGGGCCTGAAGAAGGAAACAAGGCACAGTGATATTTGGCCGTTTGGATATGACGGGATGATTTTGGATACGACGGGTAATTTTTATGTGACGGGTATATAGTTGTTAAATTGTTAAACCGCTCGTTAGAGGAAAGCTGGAGCGGGCCCACGAGAGCTTGGTGGGCGTCTTGGACGCCCCGTACGAAGCATAATATATACATCTGTATCCGGTACCTGATAAACGGCATACAGGTTGTCCGATTATGTTGCCAAAGTAGTGGAATGGGTGGAATGGAAGTTGAATATCAAGCCGTTTTCGATTCGTTTTTTTTGCTTTGTTTTTTGTTTCTCGTCCCTCCCCTCTCATGTCTCTCGTTCTTTTCTCTTGCTCTTGCTCTTTCTCTCTCTCTCTCGCTCTTTTTTTTGTTTTTATTTGTTTCTGTCGTGTCTTGGTTCGTGCGTGCCCGAGTGCGTGCGTGCCGTGTGATCGCTGTTGTTCCCTAGAGAGCGGCAAGAACAGAACGTTGAGTTTTCGTTCGTTCGTTGCTTTTTTTTGTTTTGTTTTGTTTTTAACGGGGGATGCTGTTGAACCCCGATGTGCTTGGGCCGGTGGGTCTGATGCTTGTTGTGTGGCAGGTCGGTGTTGGGGGTCGGTAGATCTTAACCGATTGATCGGAACGGTTTTTTGTATTGCTAGGTAAAAGTATATAAAGTACGTCAGAGTATGCAACCGCCTCGTGGGGTATGTATGCTTTCTTCCTTTTTGTTTTGTTCTCGATGCCACACCGAATTTGAAATTTCATCGCGCGTCAGAAAAGGGAGGCGGCTTGCCGGTCGGCTCACAAGAACAAATAATAATAAATCCCCCCTACCCGGTTTTCGTGTTGTACCGCAACTTGACTTAACCTGCGCGCGTGGATTGAGTGTGTGTGTAGGCTCGGTCGGGTACGAGTACTCAGTTCACTTTTTTCCGTGTGTTTTGTTTTTTTTTAAGCTGTGGTTCTGTTGTTTGTGTGTGTACATATTTTATTGTTTTTGCATATTATTGCGTATTTATTTTTTTATATTTTAGGGAGTTGTCCTGCTTTTTTTTTTGGCTGTCGTCGTTGCCTTACTTTCGCACTTGTGCCAGAGGGGTGCGGTGGAACCGACGATGATGATGCGTGAGAAACACCATTAATAGTTCGTTTCTTGGGGGGTTTGCAGCATCGTAGAAGGGGAAGGGGGGAGGGAGGGAGAGAGAGAGAGAGAGAGAAAGAAAGAGAGAAAGATAATTATTACCCGCAGTTTCCTATTAGTGACATAGTTGGTGGTTGGTCAGTTCGATTTGAAAGTAAAGCCTTGACCTTGAGTTGATGTCATCGGCCGGGATGGCGTCGCCAGGATGTGTCGACCGAAATTGTCGGGTATCGACCGAAGTTGTCCGTCCAATCAGAATCTGATATTTTCTGGAAATTTCCCTTGAAATCGAACGGACCAAGTGGACGACGATTGATTTGATTTGCTATTTTGGTATTATTATTATTATGTATATTATGATATTGCACAGAAAGCCACCATCAAGGCAGTGATAATAATAATACTTCGCTTGGAACGGTGATTTCTCCCAACTCTGCTCGTCAAGCTACTGTACTAGGCATTGTCGTTGCGGCAGCGAGAGTAGTAGTGGCAGCACTACTTTTACTGCTGATCATGTTAGTTCGCTTGCATTTTTCGATGCCGTATTTACATAAATACATAAATATACGTACGTACTCGAACTTTTTTGTGCTGAACCAAAAATAGGTACGAGCTGGTTCAGGCATATCACCCAAAATTTCGTCAGTCACGAATGCCGCATGCAATAGCAACTCCAATATCACATATTTGGTATCATACTGACCGCCATGAACAGTGGAAGAGGGTGACGTCGCCAGTTTTTTGTTCAAGGACCTAGAACTGGCGCTACCGCCGAAAATGTGGCCCGCCCAATCACAGGCCTTCAAAGTGGTCAACAATAGTCAGGCGTTTCCGTAGGAAAACCTGTTTTCCCCCATTTTTTTTCTGAACGAGCCGCTTCCAGGTGGTCTAAGGCATGTTTGTACAAAGTTTCACGCAAATATTCGAAAATCTGACTGCGTATGATCATATTAAGTCATATTTGACGCCCAAAATCGATTCTATACTAAAACTAAGTAACTACGAGGCGACGCCTATTTTTGCACTTTTACCGCATAAAAGTCCAAATGTCCACGCCGTTTTTTGGAGATAGACCCTGAAATTTGGTACACGTGTTTTATGCGCCCTACCCGAGCCTTTTACGAATGGTGTTTTTTTTTTTTTTTTGTTTTCGCCGGAAATTTTGGATCTCTTAAGACCCAAATTTCCCAAAAAAATACAAAACAAGCAATATCTGACGGGAAAAAAAAAAAAAAAAACCATCCGTTAAAGTCTCGGGTAGGGCGCATAAAACACGTGTGCCAAATTTCAGGGTCTAACTCCAAAAAACGGCGTGGACATTCGCCACTGAATGAATTTTGGGTGATATGCCTGAACCAGCCTGTACTACTATATACCAGGTATCATATGTATGTGTCGTATGAATAGGAAGCAAGTGTTTCGGGTGTCGAACCAACCAAGGAGCACGCACTGCTCTGAATGTAGTGACTGTTGTCCCGGCAGGGGCATTATTGTGTGAAGGTCCCACCAAGGGACATCAACTGATACGTACATTCCAATGTATTCATGTACGACTGATTTTGCACCAGCCGTATAATTACACGTACTACGTGCTGTAGGCTGTTAGAACTGCACGTACTTGTGCACCATCTTTACCCTTGCTCCCACCCGGATCTGATCCCATTTGGCACCCTGCTCCCACCCACAAGGTGCAGAAATATAATCAGCCCTCCGCAGGAGCCGCCGGAGGCCCACCTGGCACCTCGATCCCATTTGGTACCCATGTAGGCCATACATATCTATAACAACTCCTGCTATACATATATATAACCGTATTGAATGTACGTGCAGATTCGTTAGACTCGCACGTACGTGCAAGTTCTCCGGAGCCGCTGATGTTGGTGTTTGGCTTCAAAGTGATCAGGTAGGTAAATATTTTAAGTGTGCGTATGATACGACGTACCTGCTTTTGGTGTTTGGCTTCCACGTTGTGACCAGGTATTATACCAGGTATATTATGCATGTATACGAAGAAGGTGTACCTGTTTTTGGCCGCTTCTCTACTTTTAAGTCCGAAAATTCCCAGAAAAATGAATGCCTCCATCCAACCTTAAATGCAAACGCCTCGTAGGGAACATCACGGCGACACCTATCGTTGACGTTGCATTACTGTCGTAGTACCAGTCAGTGCGTCCCACGAACCCCGCGATGCTTCCCATAGACCCCGCCACCCCAAGGGGGAAGAGGTGCGCTCATGCCATGCTCATGCATGTGGGCGTGTACATGGTCGTGAGACCACAGAGGACCATTAGACAAGACTTATTCCCCTGAGCTCAGCGAGGTATTATATGTGCGATGTTTTGTGTGTTTTGTTTTCCTATCCCTACTTGGCTGTTGGCAGAGGAGTTGGGTGAGTTGGGTTATAGATCAGGAGTGAGCCTCTCCCCTTCAGGTCCTTTGTCATTCCCCAACAGGCAACGATATCATGCAACATTTGATTGTTAAGAAGCTGGGAATTAAGAAATGTTGGCGCGCGACTTTTGTGCATGAAACGTACCTGGTACGTAAGAACACCATCTTCCTTCCGAAATTTTGTGTAAGACACGCCCTTCGAGCTGTCTCGCAAACCAGCGATCACTCTGGCCGGGAATATAATCCCCGTTTGATGCTCACATCAGAGTCCAAATGGTGATTATACTCCCGTCCAGGGTGCTATGGATGGTGGGCTGGCCCAAGATATAAGTCGCTAGCGTGTCGCGTACACCCTACGAACAAGCTGAGAGGACAGCAGCTGAACCGCGGCTGTTGCTGATAGTTTGCATCAGCCGGCTGTCTTTTCGAAGGGAATGGGCGATTGATTATTCTTTCGCGACGCTTTCTTCTGCTCTCTGCCCCCCCCCTTTTTCTCCCCCCTTTTTCTCTTTTTACTGTTATTTCCCCATCATTGTCATCAATTGGCTGGGGTTTCAATTTTTCGGGAAAAATATGTTTTGTTTGCCTGTCTGACCCCCGTCGATCGATCTCACTCACTCCAGGCGTGACCTACTATCTACTACCAGGTGCACTTTTCAATGGTTTCCCCTCATCAAACGATTCCGAACGACTGACGCTCATACCACGATTTTCAATGGTAGCTGGCACAAACCAAGGTCCAGCAGCTTGCGCCAACTCTCAGCTTCTCGGGTGCCCTGTGTTAACCTGTCTGGTTTGCAACACAACAACAGCAGCTACTGCTGCCGTCGTTGAACTCGTAGCAGCTACTCGTCCTGCTGCTGTAGTTGCATTCGTAGAAGAAAGCGAGCAAAACCCAGGCTGATAACAGGCTGGTCTCTGTAAGGAAAGAAGGGAAGCCTCGATGAGGTCGTATGGTCGTACTGAATTTACACTTTAGTGCAGAACACAGTGTTAAGAAATGGATGACATCCGTTTCTTGTCATTATCAATGTTCTGTAGCGAATGTCCAGCTCGATGTTAGCACTTGCTGCGGCGCCACAGCAGTAGCATGTAGCATACAGAGTTGCTCATCAGTACGACAATGTCATCTTATACTCGTAGCGGATAGGAACACTGCGGAGTCAATGCGTATCGCATCATAGGCAAAACCTTCCAAGTATCAGGTACAAGGTTATTCTGGACAATACGGCAACAGTGTGCTTGGCGGGTGTGTTGGAATGTTACGCTTGTACAGATTATGTATATATGTTGAAGCTGATTGGTTTAGGTTCCACCGCGTTATTTCAGGTTGCGCCGCATTTCTTTGTGTAACGTACCTACCGGATATCCACGAGTACAGAGTTCGTAGGCGGATATCCTAGCTCAGTTCTTCGTCTGGCTTCCCTGCGATTGTGGCGTGGTTTGTCTACCCCTTCCCTGGTTGCGACGTCTAGCTCTACCAAGCGGCTCTACTGCATTGACACAGGACGAGCGTCATCGCTGGTATCATCAACTTAATTTATATGAAGTGGAGTGAAGCGAACCTTCTAAGCGTTATCAACTTCTCACATCCTTGACACAGCGTGTCTGCTCGGTCAGTCTAACGACTACCAGCACCAGCCTTTGCAGCCTACTGCGAAGTACCATCTGGTGGTATCTTTAACAGGTTATGAGCCTCGGTTTACGCGTGGTGCGCGCATCGGGAACCTTCGCGAACCCGGAGCTTTACAGCAGCAGCTAAGGGTTTCACTCACAGCAGTTCGGGGTGAGTTTCGTTTGATTATTTTATCAGCGGCCCGACCCAGCTCGGTTTCCGTAAATTCAGCCTCTCGGCTTCTTTTTAACTGACACTGCTACACACAGCAGTTCAGCGTGATTATCACTGTTACACACAGCAGTTCAACGTGATCGGCACTGTTACACACAGCAGTCCAGCGTGATTATAGCAACCTGGCACAAGCTCGGGCACGTGGGTTTTTTCAACACCCCGGCCGAGACTCGGGTTCGCGTTTTTTAGGTATCTATATATCGCCGAAGGAGGAACAAATCCGTCTTTAGCGCTAAGTACGAGTATTTGTCATGGAGAGCGTGGCGTCCAACAACACTCAGGCAGTTATCAAGAACTGCCCGGTCTTCGCCGGCAGGAACAAGGATGCTTTCTACGAATACAAGACCAAGCTTCGCGTCTGTCTTGCGCTCTACAGCAAACCCGTCTTCGAAGTGTTTCAAGGTAAGCTCCAGCCGTCATCTATACTGGGCAGCGCCAACACATCGTCGCTTAATGTCACTGCTGAGCGGACATGGATTCAAGCAAACCAAGACCTCTGGTGTGTGCTACTCCTCACCACGTCCGGCTCTGCCAACAACACTATTAAAAGGTTTGAGGGCAAGCGGCCGGAAGATGGAGCGGGGCACGGACAGGCGGCGTGGAAAGCTCTCACTGAAAAGTACAACGGCCACACTAAGGAGGCCAGAAGAGCGTGCCATGAGAAGCTCGTCAACACCAAGATGGAGTCCGAGCAAGATCCGGACGACTTCTTCTTCGCCCTAGACGAATGCCGTGACCGACTCCAGGAAATGGGCCAGACGGTCCACGACGAGAGGTACGAGGACATTGTGTTACGTGCTCTTCCCATTGAATACGAGAGAGTACTAACCGCCAGCTACGAGAGGCGGAATTTTGGTTTAGAAGACATCCGGCGCATGGTACACACCATGTACGTCGACCACCTTTCACGCCCTTCCAGCGTCAAGCCGGTCGCAGGTCGCGGCATCGCTATGCAGGTGGCAGGACACAACGGTAGGGACGTGCAGTGCGCCTACTGCAAACGAGTCGGACACACCATACAAGACTGCGCCGTCCTGAAGGACAAGGAGCACCGGCGTGGGCGAAATCAATGGGGCCAACAAATTCAACGATCACAGCACGCGCCCAGCCAAGCAAAAGAACCACCCGGAAACGGGAGGAGAGGAGGTAATGGAAAACAGTGGTGTTCTTTCCATAAGTCCACAACACACAGCGACGCAGATTGTCGTATGCGGCATCAGCAGCGCAACAACAGTGCAAACAACGGGAGCGCGAATTATGTCGGTTCTTGTGACCCCAACCACCCTATCTCATTTTCGGCGGTGAAAGCGCCGGTGGAGGAGGAGGCTTTCTGGCCTTTCGGGCCAACGGATGAATTAGTCGACACTAACGGGCGGTTTGGATATATCGGCGGTATTGGCGGTATCGGCGGAGAAGAAACTAACGGATCGGCTTTCATGATCAAGGAAGGACCAGTCCAGAAACTGCCGATGCAGTTTCGAGGCCGCATCCTCGGGGTTTTGACTGCGATCACCCGTGCTCTAGTGATGGTGGCCATATTTCACTATATGTGGCTTATATTCGGGGACCCCCTTTATGCCCGCATGGTCTCGATGAACACCAATGGGCAGCCAGAAATGTTCAAGGGAATTACCCGCACGGAGAAAGGATCGGCTCTCACGGCTGGTCCTATCGCCGCAGATGGGCTCTCAGTGAACCCATCGGTGGCCGAACTCTTGGATCGAACCAGCGACATCACCCGGAGGGACATACTGGACGAAGGAGCCGTAATATCACCGTACGAGGGTTTTGTGTCCGGGGGAGCGCCGCTGAAGAGCGTGGAAGGAGGCAGTGCACAAGGTGCAGCATCACCAGAGGGAGCTCCGCAGGGGGGCGTTTTCAAACAGCTGGAGCAGCCAGTGTCACCTGGTGGAGCCTCCCTGGAGTCATCGCCGGCTGCATCATCGCCGCTCCAACAGAGGGGCCATTCGCGGCTGGAGGTGATGCCTGCGGTTACGCGTGCTGGCACTGCAGCAAAATCCTTTGTGAATCGTAACACCAACAACAGTTCAAATTCTGCCCATTTAGCAACAAGTGTCACCAGGTCCGCGCTGTCCGAGCTTCGAGGACTGAAGTCCTACACCAGGATGACCCTGCCAGATATTGCGCACGAGACATACGCAGAAGAGTCAGCCGTGGAGTACGCCTATGCCGCGATCAACGTTCGAAACTGTTGGGCGGGGGAGAATGCGGAAATAATCCCGAACACTTTCAAAGAAGCCATGACTCTACCGGCCAAGGCGCAGTGGAAGGCGGCCTCAGACAAGGAAGTGGAAAGTCTCAAAAATAGCAATGTCTACACCCTCTTGCCGATGACTGTTGTCCCCACAGAACACAAGATTATCGGCAGTCGATGGGTCTATAAAGTCAAGGCCGACAACTCACGCAAGGGACGCATTATTGTATTTGGGTGGGGTCAGTTACCTGGTGTTGATTGCAGCAGTACGTTTGCCCCCGTTTGCAGCCTTCAGAGCATCCGCATGGTGCTAGCGATAGCGGCGGAGTACAATCTGAAGTACGGGCAGCTAGATTACAGCACCGCATTTATGAATGCGGATATCACGGAAGAAGTATATGTCAAGATGGCATCCGGATACGAAGAGTTCGAAGAAAACAGAGTTCTAATGGTGATGAGATTTCTTAAAAGCCTGTACGGCCTTCGCCAGAGCCCAACCAACTGGTGGAACACAATCGACGGACATCTGGTGGAAATCAACTTCAAACGCCTCAAGTCGGACCCGTGTGTCTTCACCTACTCGGAGGGCGGCGACATCTTCAACGTCGACGATGTTCTACTGCTTGGAAAAGACCTGACGGTACTCAGGCGGATCATGCAGATCTGAAGTACGGGCAGCTAGATTACAGCACCGCATTTATGAATGCGGATATCACGGAAGAAGTATATGTCAAGATGGCATCCGGATACGAAGAGTTCGACGAAAACAGAGTTCCAATGGTGATGAGATTTCTTAAAAGCCTGTACGGCCTTCGCCAGAGCCCAACCAACTGGTGGAACACAATCGACGGACATCTGGTGGAAATCAACTTCAAACGCCTCAAGTCGGACCCGTGTGTCTTCACCTACTCGGAGGGCGGCGACATCTTCAACGTCGACGATGTTCTACTGCTTGGAAAAGACCTGACGGTACTCAGGCGGATCATGCAGAAGCTGATGAGCCGTTTTTCAATGACGGACATGGGAGACGTGTCACTCGTGCTCGGAATGGGCGTCATACGTGATCGCGACAAGGGGACGGTGACCATTACCCGGGACAAATACATTAAGTCCATGCTAGAGCGGTACGGCATGTCAAGTTGCAATCCTACGTACACACCTGGCGTGAGAAAAGAGCTTTCACTGGACCAACCGGACGAGAAGCTTTTAAATAAGGAGGAGAAACAGCGTTTCCAGGCCATCAAGGGCAGTGTAATGTACCTCGGGCAGGTGACTCGCTATGACATTTTGTACGCCGTCAAACAATTAGCGAGGGTGATTTCCAAACCGTCCAAAGCTCACATGGCGGCGGCAAAACACCTACTTCGCTACCTGGCCGGGACGGCGGATTTCTCCATCACATAAAAGCGAGAGGGTTTCAAGTTGGCAGCTTTTTGTTTCCGATGCAAACTGGGGCAACAATCCGGATAACCGCAAGTCGATGTTTTCATACGTTGTCTTCTTTTAAAATGCCCCTGTTAACTTCAAGGTGGGGATGCAAGGGCTGACGGCGCAGTCCACTATGGAGGCAGAGCTCGCGGCCGCAGCACTAGCGATGAAGAAGGCGGTGTTTTGTTCAAACATGATGAAGAAGCTGGGGTTCGGCACGCGCTTCGACTGCGTACCACTGTATATCGACAACACCTCGGCTCTGCAGGTGGCCGGGATCCGAACTTACAGCTCGAGAGTCAAGCACGTGGCCCTGCGGTATTTTTTTATCCAGGAGCTGGTCAAGTAGGCAATAATCTCCATCCGCTACTACGTGAAGACGGGGGACGAACTCGCTGACATCGGCACTAAGTATCTCAGCAAGCGTAGGCACCGCTACCTCCTCGAGCTGGTCAACTAGTTCAAGGTCTGAAGTAGGTAACCCTGGTTTATTTTATTTATTTAATTTTATTGTATATTGTATATTGTTTGTTTTTCTTGCTACGTTCGCGCGAATGGGGGAGTTGTTCGAGAGTCAGTGTTGCACACGACACACTTTCAATCATTCCGTTCGCCTTCTGAAAGGCAGTTATCCGAACGAGTGGCTTGAATGGGCCTTTAATGCGTTTCGATCGATACGGCCCTTAATGCGTTTCGATCGATGTTTTTTCTTGATTCAGAGTGACTTTGTTGTATACACATGCACTACTTTGCATTGTCAAACTCACCAGTGAAAGAAGACATCAGTTACAACGAGGTTTTGTTGCAGAAGCCATAAGCTGGGTCTAACCCCACGGTGGAGGGTTTAGGTAACAAGGGCATTGATTTGAGGCATTGCAGCTGTATTTGAGACTCGACATCCATTGAGGGGGAGTGTTAAGAAATGGATGAAATCCGTTTCTTGTCATTATCAATGTTCTGTAGCGAATGTCCAGCTCCATGTTAGCACTTGCTGCAGCGCCACAGCAGTAGCATGTAGCCTACAGAGTTGCTCATCAGTACGACAATGTCATCTTATACTCGTAGCGGATAGGAACACTGCGGAGTCAATGCGTATCGTATCATAGGCAAAACCTTCCAGGTATCAGGTACAAGGTTATGCCGGACAAAACGGCAACAGTGTGCTTGGCGGGTGTGTTGGAATGTTACGCTTGTACAGATTATCTATATATGTTGAAGCTGATTGGTTTAGGTTCCACCGCGTTATTTCAGGTTGCGCCGCATTTCTTTGTGTAACGTACCTACCGGATATCCACGAGTACAGAGTTCGTAGGCGGATATCCTAGCTCAGTTGTTCGTCTGGCTTCCCTGCGATTGTGGCGTGGTTTGTCTACCCCTTCCCTGGTTGCGACGTCTAGCTCTACCAAGCGGCTCTACTGCATTGACACAGGACGAGCGTCATCGCTGGTATCATCAACTTAATTTATATGAAGTGGAGTGAAGCGAACCTTCTAAGCGTTGTCAACTTCTCACATCCTTAACACAGCGTGTCTGCTCGGTCAGTCTAACGACTACCAGCACCAGCCTTTGCAGCCTACTGCGAAGTACCATCTGGTGGTATCTTTAACACACAGGCAGTAGTATGTTTTCCCGAGTATGTGCAGCCTAGGCTGGGCTCAGTGATCGCCCTTTACCGTTACTTAAGCCACATGGATGCATGCGTTATTTTATGTTTTCCGCCTGCCGGTCCCCCCCCCCGCATTCATCACCGGGGATGATACGGGCAACAATCCCGGATGACGACAAATGACGACCAAAGATTTTCCACCCATAGAAAAATCGACTCATAAAATTGACCAACCATACAACTGCGGGCACGAAATGTCTTTCTCTGGAGGCACCCCCCCTCCCCGTTGGGCATGTGGCGGTAGCTTGAGTTCTTCTGCTCTCCAGGAGTCATGTTAACCCCGCTGCCTCCTCTCTCTAGGGATACAGTATTATGATTGGTCTAAGGTCTAAATCCCTGTCATTCGCCTTCATTCGAATCTGCGTTCGTTGCAGGTTTAATTTGGCACTCACAGGGCATGCCGTTTTCCTTCTCGAAATCGTGTGTCGGGGAAGATAGAATGTCCTCGTCTCGAAATAATGTGACCATTCCGAGAATCAAGCAAGTACAGGGGACGTCTTCTTCTCGCAATGTGACTCCAGGCAAGGACAACGCGAGTGTTTCGAGCATACACTGTATGATAGCATGCAATAGGCGTGTGACGCGTGTGATGTACAACAAGCAGATCATCTGTGATGCGCGACATTGGTTCATCCTTCTTTCTTTCTTCTGGGCCGCGTTTAGTAGATACGAAGGCGTGTGTTGACCAAGCCCCAAAAGGTTTTGATCCCGTTTTTAGACGGCTTCATGTCTTGGAAACCTCCCCTTTCCGCCAGAATGTAGCGAGGAGCGCCCAGCCGGTTGACCTCCACTCATGCTCTAGGCCCTCCGCGCATAGCCGGGCTGCTGTTTTCCGAGTCCCTTGCGGTTAGGCTTTCTTCTATTCTCCCCACTTGTGACGCTCCTTCAAGAAGATTTGTAGTCTCGCAGTGTAGAGGTGTGGGAGTGGGTCTGGCGGAGCCGCATCTTCGATTCAAGTTCTATCGATAGTTCGTGGAACCAGATTTTTTTCCCCGAATGCTATTATTACTCCATACCTGGTATGAATTTTAGCAAATACTATACGGTGAATCAGGGTAGGCTAGTGGTATATGGAATTCCTCTGGAAAGCTTGTACAGACAGCAAATACTCAGGGTTTAAGGAAAACGAAAAGTAACGGTATTATTACTTGGAAGGCCTACGAGTACGAGTACTTGTTGTGCAGGTAGGTATGCATATAGGGGAACAGGGGGATTCAGGACGAGGCAAGAGCCGAGTCTCTCCCCTCTTTCTCAGACTATGACCCCGTGGGTCGTGAGGTGCCTCGCAACCCCGCTTTAGATGGGCGGAGATGTTGGCTCAAGCCCTAATAAATTTTGTTTTGAGAGCGCGTAGCTGGGACGAGCGATTTGCAGATTTGCAGCAGCTCGGAGGCACACGCCTCGATGCCAGATCCAACAACAGTACTTCGACGACGAGGGATCAGGCGAGACGGGAGTTGCCTCAAACGTACCCCAAAAAAACAGTGTTGGTGCATAGTGATGGCTAGCTGCGCGTTTCCACGAAAGCCGCGGCTCCCGGCCTCTTTTACAGCTGAAAATACAGACAGTTAAGTTACGTAGTTCTTGGTGGCCGGCTTTTCGTTTTTTTTTTGTTGCCACTCTGCTGCTGTGCCACTGGAGAAAAAAATCACAAGCAACATTCCTGGAATTTCCGGTCTTTCTCAAATGAATACCCCTGCTGGGGTCTGGTATAATAATACGAGTATACGTCGTGTGTATGTGATATATGTATGTGTGTATGTATGTGCCTGGTATGTGCTTACGGTTGAGTGGCAGCACAGCAGCAGCAGCAGCGTTCTGGACGGCTGTCGCGCAAAGCTCTATCTAGTAGGCGGAGAAGACAGCAGTAGTAGTATAGTTGGCCATACTGATGACAAAGCCCGCGAGGCGTCACGAGTAGCAGCACATGCGGATACGTCCCGTACAGAAAAACGTACGTCTTGTATGTGCGCACTGACTGGACAAATTGGATATTCGCCTCTTTATGACATTCCACGCATCACACACCTATGATATAAATGCGGGTAGACACTATACAGCAAGCTGCAGCGGAATCGCTGCCGCAAATCAGCATATAAAATATGCTTCTTTGCCAACGTGCCAACCCCAACCAAGGCCCAACGGAGCCCAGAGCCCAGAGCTCCTGCTGTCTAAGTAGAGTTCGTTTTCCTGCTCGAAGTACGAGAACATAATTTGTGGTAGAAACGTGGACTAAAATGTTACGTAACGCGGATCAACGTGGAATTGACCCTTCTAAACCCCAATTCCACCACACTCTCCCACACACTAAACCTGACATATGTCTCCTAGACTATGTCAGGAACACCAATGAGATTCTGCCTCCAAATTTCCCTCCCGATTTCTCGGTATTGGAGTCAGTATACGCAGCCCCTTGCGCTCATCGTTATTGTATTAGTTTTAGTGGGAGATTTTACAGATTCTTGAACATGGAAAATTCCCTTTTTTT
>MEHQ01000414.1:79282-106644 GCA_008828725.1 Saccharina japonica
TACTTACGTACCTATTTTCACTATTAATAATAATATTTGGTCCTATTTAGTAGTGTTTACTATGGTCTCCCGTAACAATAGCTAAGAGCTTGGCCAATTAAGAAGGCGTCTGTCACGCTCCTCATTCCACTACGTACGCAACTGTTTTTTATGTATATATGACGTATCATACACATCAGGTACACATTATCTGCATATCAGACGGCATTCATACCTGTTCAATCCGGTCGCCCCGGTAGAGTAGTGGTCAGCTTCAAAGGCTACTATCATTGGTACCGAGTTCAAATCCCACCGTGGTGAGAGATTTTGACTTATTTGAAAAAATAAAAAGGAACCAATTGCTGAGAGCGCCTTCGTGGCGTGGGTAGGCGGAATCCGACGCAAGTCGACGAGGGAAGAAAGTGCTGAAACCTTCTCGCGATAAAAACAAGGCAAGAACCGTAGTGGGGGAGGAGGGAGAAGAGCCTACTTTGTGACCCCGGATCTGAGTTACGACTAGGAAGAGAGAGAAAGGAAGGGCGAAGATAATAATGGGATGGACAAAAAAAAAAAAAAAAAATACCTGGTGGTAATGCAGCAGATCAACTACTATGCTGAAATGACTTTTATTTAATAGTAGAAGATAGGAAGCACCTATGATAAAAAAGGAGAACTGACAGTCAATTGAAGAGTTAAGAGGTTAACCCTTAAGAACTCAGTCTTTATGGGGAAAAATTAATTAATTTCAGGGACTCAGTCTATAAGAGGTAGTACGTATACTTGCGGCAGAAAGGAAGACTTGTCATTTCCCCCCCCCCCAAGGGGGGCTCAGAAAAAAGAGGTTGATACAGGGGCGTCCAGAAAAAAGAGAAAACGACACACCACACCCCAGAGGTCGGAATAGAAAACCGTTGCAACCGTTGTGATCACATGATGAAATAAGAAAATGGAAAAAAATATCCTTATTTTCATTTTTTTCACTTGGTTTTAGTAACCCCTACTTACGTACCTATTTTCACTATTAATAATAATATTTGGTCCTATTTAGTAGTGTTTACTATGGTCTCCCGTAACAATAGCTAAGAGCTTGGCCAATTAAGAAGGCGTCTGTCACGCTCCTCATTCCACTACGTACGCAACTGTTTTTTATGTATATATGACGTATCATACACATCAGGTACACATTATCTGCATATCAGACGGCATTCATACCTGTTCAATCCGGTCGCCCCGGTAGAGTAGTGGTCAGCTTCAAAGGCTACTATCATTGGTACCGAGTTCAAATCCCACCGTGGTGAGAGATTTTGACTTATTTGAAAAAATAAAAAGGAACCAATTGCTGAGAGCGCCTTCGTGGCGTGGGTAGGCGGAATCCGACGCAAGTCGACGAGGGAAGAAAGTGCTGAAACCTTCTCGCGATAAAAACAAGGCAAGAACCGTAGTGGGGGAGGAGGGAGAAGAGCCTACTTTGTGACCCCGGATCTGAGTTACGACTAGGAAGAGAGAGAAAGGAAGGGCGAAGATAATAATGGGATGGACAAAAAAAAAAAAAAAAAATACCTGTGTGGTAATGCAGCAGATCAACTACTATGCTGAAATGACTTTTATTTAATAGTAGAAGATAGGAAGCACCTATGATAAAAAAGGAGAACTGACAGTCAATTGAAGAGTAAGAGGTTAACCCTTAAGAACTCAGTCTTTATGGGGAAAAATTAATTAATTTCAGGGACTCAGTCTATAAGAGGTAGTACGTATACTTGCGGCAGAAAGGAAGACTTGTCATTTCCCCCCCCCCCAAGGGGGGCTCAGAAAAAAGAGGTTGATACAGGGGCGTCCAGAAAAAAGAGAAAACGACACACCACACCCCAGAGGTCGGAATAGAAAACCGTTGCAACCGTTGTGATCACATGATGAAATAAGAAAATGGAAAAAAATATCCTTATTTTCATTTTTTTCACTTGGTTTTAGTAACCCCATATATATATGCATACATACATGGGGGTCCGTCCCCCTCCTAACAGGGTTGATCAAACCATAAAACCGTCGCCTGAGGGTTTCCCAAAAAAGGGGATGAGGGCATAACGATCATTTGTTGGTCGATTTATGTCGAAGGCATACCTATATAAATCCAAACGTGTCCGCGTCCACGTCATAAAAAACAATCGGTTCGTTTTTTTCAACGGACAAAACAGAAAAAACAAAAGAAAAAAAAAGAAAAGGGGTTTCTTCGTACCAGGTGCATATCATAGCGCGCGGGTCGCCGCGGTGTTTACTGACCTGAGTGAAGCCGGGCACTGCAGAGGTCGGGGCGAGGGCCTTGCGGTTGACGAGCATGTTGACCAGGGACGACTTGCCCACGTTGGAGCGGCCGACGAACACGACCTCTGGCAGAGCGGCGTTTCCTGTCAGGGGTAAAGCAAAAAAAGAGACTATGGTGAGATGAAGCAAAGTAACTAAGCAAGCAAAACAATAAATTGAAGAGAAGAAAAACAAAACGAAACGAAACAAAACAAAACAAAACACAAAAAAGGAAGAACGAAAAATAGAAATAAGTAAAGAAAAGACGTAGTGAAACAAACGAACGAGCAAAAACACACGAACAAAATACAGAAAACGAAGCAAAAAAACAACAACAACAGCAACCAAACAAACAAACAAACAAGGAACCAAACAGTCAAGCAAGCGAGCAAGCAAACAAGGCAGCAAGCAAAACAAAAGAACAAACAATCGAAACCACACGAGAAAAAAATACTATGAAAACAAAACAAAAAACTATTACGTAACTCAACCATTTTCCCCCACCAACAGCCCTCCGTCTCGAAAGGGATGCGTGGTCAATGGTCAAATGACTAGGGCAAGCAACAAATGAGTACGCCCCCCCCCCCCCTCACCGTTAGGCAGAGACTTCATGGACACGGCTCGAGTCTCGAACTCCACCTCCTTCACAGCGGCGTTGGTGACGAACTCCAGTGTCTCGTGGTCGCTCTCGACGCCCAGCGCGGTCATGCCATCCAGGACTTCGAAAACATCCGACAGCCTGTCCACCTTGCCCAGGCGGCGGATGATGTCGTTGTACACTCCCACTGACAGCGGCGAAGGCTGCTGCTGCGTTGGCGTCGCCAGAGAGGGGTCTGCCTCGAATCCCCCCTTCCGCAAAGCTCTGTTGATGGTGTTCCTCACCTAAAAAGCAAGAATAGTGCGGCGGGGGCAGGGGTGTACTCATGTCGTGCATGGCCATAGTCGTATGACCATAGGGGGAGGGGGGTGTACTCATGTCATGCATGGCCGTAGTCGTATGACCATAGGGGGGGGGGGGCGTACTCATGTCATGCATGGCCGTGGTCGTATGACCCTATATACGTGGACCCTCGCATCCCCACAATGCCGGGACAGAGCACGTCGGGTTTTCAAAGACCAGGTAGACATTTGCTTGCTCCAAGCGGGGGGAGGGGGGGAGGGGGGTAAAGGGAGGGAGGATTCAAAGAAAAGCGATATCGAAATCTGGCGGGAAACTACAACATGGAACTGGCCCACCATAGGAGTCGGTCTTCCCACTGTCGTGCAGGAACAAAAAAAAAACAATTCCACCAGTACCCCCTCCCTCCCTTCCTCCCTCCCTATTCGGCGCCGCTGCCCACGCGCACAAACAAATTTCAATTTCCCCCCACCCTAAGAGCACCTACAACTACTGCACCGCCACGGTACAGCACTAGTTCCATAAACAGCTCCAACGTAATTCCACCCCCAAGCAAAAAACTTACCCCCGCAGCCGCCTCTTGGCTCCTCTCCTTCTCCACCCTGTCCAGGTAGTACCCCAACAGCTCCGGCAGCACCTCCCCCTCCGCCTCCAAAATCTCCTCCTGCTCCTCCTCTGCTTCAAGCAATTCCCAGTCCTCCTCCTCCTCCTCCTCCTCCTCCTCTTCGTCCTCCTCGTCCTCCTCCCCCTGTCCTCCCTGCTCGTGCAAGGCCCCCTTGGGCACTGAAGTCGCTGCTACCGCCGCCGCCGTTGCCAGAGCCGCTGTTGCCGCCGCACCGGGCTTAACAGCGGACTCCAAAATTTCAAGGCCGGAAGCTTCCTCGCCAGCACGGAAGCAGGCCACCGCGAGCCCCGCCGTGGTCATGCGGTCGTGGTTCTCGAGCTCGTCGTCTTCTAGGTACCTGCGGCCAGCGCACGGGCAGGGCAGGGCAGGGCAGAAGAAGTCACGAAATGACCAAGGCACGACACAAGATGGCACAGCACAACACAACACAGCACAACACAGCACACCACAGCACACCACAGCACAACACAGCACAGCACAGCACAGCACAGCACAACACAGCACAGCACAGCACAGCACAACACAGCACAGCACAGCACAGCACAACACAGCACATCAAAACACAGCATGAAACAACACAACACAACACAACGCAACGCAACACAGCACGCCACAATCCAGAGTCTCCCCGGGGCAGGGTAGGGTCACTCTTAAGAAAAAAACTTTTCGCGTGCTGACCCCCCGAGAGTGTCGTACATAGGTAAACGCCACACCAGCCCCCCCCCCCCCGGGCCCCGGCCGGGGCCCCCCCCCCCCGAAAAAAAAAAAAAAAAACCCCCCCCCCCCCNCCCCCCCCCCCCCCCCCCCCCGGGCCTCTGGCTGTGTCCCCACGACCAAAACCCGAACAAACAGATCCCACTTGCTGCGGGACTATACAATACCGTCCCACAAGAAAAGATAAAAGCGAAAAATTTTACGTACGTACTGCGGGACTGGACTACCCATCCCACAAAAATAAGAAAGTGCGACTTCTACTTACGTTGTACTGCATCACCTACCTTTCCCTCATCTCGTTGACGCGCATGCTGAGGTCCAAGCGGCCCATCCTGGCGAGGCTCTTCAGGGCGAAGGAAAAGAGGTCGTCGTCCCTCACGCCGTCCCGCTCAGCCGCCGACACCGCCATCGCAACCACCTATCATATATATATATATACCATGTAAAGGCACACTTTATTATTTCACGCACGTATGTGTATGTATGTATATACCACTCTGTACCGAAATACAAGCACCGTTTTTATTGAATATTAATGTATAAAAGATGCTTATATTTAGGGACATAGTGGTATATATTTAACCTTACAGCATGCATCGGGGGGGGGGGGGGAGGGGGGGTACTCATGTCGTGCACGGCTGTAGTCGTATGACCATAGACCCTCGCATCCCTACAATGCCAACACCTACACTCCTACACTAAAGGGGTGCTGCTGCTGCTGCAAGTGTCGCATGTCGGTATCGTAAAAAAAAAACACGTCTCGTTGCCCCCATCACGTCGATTAGTCGGAAAGACGATCGTCGCTCGAACAAAAAATACCGGTACTAACTTACTGTATACTACTGCATTACCACATTGTGTCTCTACTTTGTCAAAATTAATGAATCCACATTAACTCAAGTAATTACTGAATTAACTCCATTCACCCCTGTCCCTCTGTTTTCTCTATCTGCGCCTGGTACAGGCTATAGTAATCATGTACCGATCGGGAATATGGCCTTCGAAAAAAAGTATATATACCGGTATAATTCAATATTCTACCCCCTTAAATAGCCCTATGTTAACCCTTACATTATCATAGTTCCTCCCCGACCAAAGCAACCAATGAAATAATGAATTAAATCATATGTTACCCCCCCCAAAATGCACACACAGCATGTCCTCCCCAAACTGCAAAGCATCCACGCAAACCTGTTCTCGCTTTGGACGTAAGCTTAAGCTTTTGCGTTGCGAAATTACAAAAAGAAAAAAAAAAAGTAGCGCACACATATACCTGGTGCAATACACGACGAAAAAAAAACACGCACATTTATGCTTATGGCACTTTCATACGTACTCGCCCCAGGCAATACTTTCCTGCGACAGACTGGACTGGAGTGGCTGGACTGACCTTCTCGGCGCTCCTGCCATTCTTCTCCTCCTTACGAATAGCCCGCATCAGCGCCCTCACCCCGTCCTCCCGCTCGTCCGCACCCCCTAGCCGCACACTACCAAAACCGACCTCCTCCTCCTCCTCCTCCTTCTCCTCCTCCTCCTCCTCCTCTTCACCCGCCTCCTCTCGTTCCTCGGCCTTCCCTCGTGCAGAAGGCACCACGTTTAGCCCCAGTCCCGCTACGAGCTGAGCTGCGAGGTCTGTCACAGCGGAGGGGTATCCATGCATACGGCGGCGGCGGTGTTGCAGAGTTACGGAGGCAGTCGCATGCAACCAACAGCGGGGGCGGGGGGCGGGGTCCGTAGCGAGGGGTCACAGGGCATGTACGGTAGGGCGGGGGGGTGAGCCCGCGCTTGGCCTGGGCTAGATCTCCCTTAGCAATGGCAAGGCTTAGCATGACTTTGGCTTGGCTTGGCATGGCTTGGCATGACTTGGCTTGGCATGACTTTTGGCTTGGCTTGGCATAGCTTGGCTTGGCTTGGCTTTGCGGCGCGAAATTCGAACCGAGACATGGTGAAAGGGAGGCCATCGTCGTGGTAGACGCGTCACTTTCCTCACCAATCAGAGGGAAGGAACATGTATCACCTCGTGTCACCGGCAACAAAGGCTAAACCTCTACTGCGTGACAAGTACCGGTACGTACCAGACCTGGCCCCCTCAACCCCACACAACAAGCTGGTACGGTACAGCTTAGAATACAAGAAGAAGAAAAAAACACACACACACACGCACAAAATGCACAGTACAACACCAGCACGGCTGTACAATAACTGTACAGTAGCTGTACAGTAGCTGTACAGTAGCTGCACAGTAGCTGTACAGTAGCTGCACAGTAGCTGCACAGTAGCTGCACAGTAGCTGCACAGTAGCTGCACAGTAGCTGTACAGTAGCTGCACAGTAGCTGTGCAGTAGCTGCACAGTAGCTGTACAACAGTAACTATGCGAGTAGCTGCATAGCAGTAGCTGTATAGTAGCTGTACACTGGCTGTACAGCAGTAGCTAAACAACACATGGTATATAGCAATACCAACACAGCAGCTGTATACATATACAGCTGCTGGACTATACAATAGCAGCAAGTAGCAGGACAAGACGCCGCTCAGTGCTATACATTACAACGCCGGCGTCCCCTGATACCCCTCGCTCTCCCAAGCACCGCTCTCTCACCGTCACCCTCGGGCGCTGCCGGGCTTCGTTTTCGGGGCGCAGCCGGTGCCGATGATGCCATCGCCGATGCTGGCCCTTCGGAGGAGGAGGAGGAGGAGACGGCGGCGGCCGCGACGTCTCTCCAGTCTGACTGCTTATCGAAAAACACGTCTAGGTCTGTGAGGTCAGTCGGGTCAACCTGTAAACGAGGCGTTTGTATGCACCCGGGAGGGGCGCGTAACGGCCGGTGGAGGCATGTGGGGCAGGGGGAGGAGGGGGGAGGGAGTAGGTGAGGAGGGAGAGGGAAGGAGGGGAGGAGGGGGGGAGAGGGGATGGCATGGAGGAGGGAGGAGGAGGAGGGAGTGAGGGAGGGAGGAGGGGGGGAGGAGCGGAGGAGGGAGGAAGGGAGGAGGGAGGAGGGGGAGGAGCGGAGGAGGAGAGGGGGAGGAGGAGGGAGGAGGCCGAGGGGGGGAGGGGCGAGGGGGGAAGCAGGGGGAGGGGGGAGGGGGGGACGGTGGAGGGGGGAGAGGGAATGTGGTCGGGGAGGAGGGGGGGGGGAGGAGGAGGTTAAAACTGGAAAAATATTGCTGTCGGTCGCGGGAAGTGCTACCAGGGTGGACTGCTTGACCAAGATCATTCGGGTCTGTCGTCGATTTGCATCCTTTCCCCAGGTGCGCTTATGTTCATGCGTACGGCACGGAACAAAAAAAGGTGCGCCGATGCGGACAGCAATGCGGCCCCCTCTGCCGCCCGGGCCCAATCCGTTCGAGGCGGATGCGGTCTTGAGCCCTCCGATCTACTCTGGCGTGTGCGGAGTATATACTGATGTAGAGTTTGAAACGCCTCATCTTCACTCAACAATACAATGTCTGTATCGTTGAACGATTTGCACGCGCGTTGCCTCATCGCAAAGCGCAGCTCCTTGTGCCTGTATTTTACGATCGCACGACGATAAAACAGCAAGTCTACCCGGAATCTTTGTACGCCTCAAAAACTACACATACCGCAAAAACGACTTGGAAAGCACCTGTTGGTACTACTGTATACCCAGGTATCCAACACCTGGTGCAATACAGTACTTACGTTATATCAGAACCACAGCATCAGCACCGGGAACTGGAGTAGGCATACACATACTGGTAAACTTTGCAGCAGTAGTTGCAAACCCCGTTTTGGGGATTCAAGGGGAATTAAGTGTCACCCACCAATGAGGACCACTAATAACAGCATCAGAGGCTAAACGAAGCAGCCGGGGCCGCTGAGCTACGTAGGTAGGGGGTAGGGGATGGCCCGAGCTCAACGCAAGGACGACTTCGACACGCACGCATCACGAAACTACAGAGTATATACAGTAGTCGCACTGCTGTTGATGTTGCTGCGCGTTCCCACGAGAAAGTTGATAAAACTGCATCTGACATGCTTTTGTCGCTACGAGTATATATACCTGAGTCCCAAAAAGGCTACCAGGGATATACATAAAGGGGTGTTGAGGCACGCACCCGATACGTACCTTTTTCCGATTCTTTCGGCTGGTCCTCCGGGCGCCGGCGGCATCCAAGGCCTCCTCCTGCTCCATCACGTCCATGTCCAGGGCTTTCCTCGTGATCTCCGCCAGCTGGGTGGGTGGAGAACGAGCGCGCAACCAGTACACCAGACAAAACGCAGGCATCGAAGGCAAGAGCGGCGCGTCACAATCGCACGTCGCTGCTACGTGCGGCTTTACCGTTGGTGGCAGCAAACACGCGGTTCGCAATCGCGAGCAACAAGAGGTATCATTGTATCCTGGGTAAAATCATACCGACCGAATGATACCATCGGGTATGATACCGGTACGTGACCGGGCACACCCATGATGCCAAATACCTGGTGACGCAACGCAATACCGGTACTTCAGTCCGTATAACATGACTACGAGTACATGACATCGTCGTGTCCAACCAACCAGCCGACCAAATTTCCATTTTCAGTTACCACGGACACCACCGACAACAGGACAACACGACCAGTTGGGGGATTAAAGCTAGATGCACGCGTAAGGCAAGAGGAGAGGCTGCGCACTTCCGGCCGGCACCCTCGCAGCAGCAGCAGCAGCAGTACGCGTAGCAACCAGAAGCAGGATAATAAGCGGCGCAAAACGCACCTCTCCGCTCTTGATCTGAGCCTTCCACTCGGCCAGCTTGGCCTGACGATACTCCTCCATCTCCTCCGTAACCTCCTCTTCCTCGTCCTCCTGCTGCTTCCTACCGTCGTTCTTCCCCTTCTTCTTTGCGTACAGCGCGCGAGACCGCCCATCCCTCCAACACCGCCGCTGACCCTGTTGGGCACTCAGAAGCCCACCAGCCCTTGCTGGTTGAACTTCGCAACATGTTCGCGCAGCGATCTCGCTACCCCGCGGTGGCTGATGTGTCCCGTGCGTGCTGCCCAGGGAGATTCCACGAGGTGCAGGGAGGAAGGCACCCACCTCTGCAACGACCAGTGCCGCGCAGGCTAGCCTACCGAGGTTGCTCATGGCGCGCTAGGTCTGTTGTTGATCTGTGGAGGAAAACCGCAGCACGCAGCACCGCAACATGAGGTTTTGTAGTGGCCATCTGAGGCGGCGTGTACTTGACTGTTTTCGGGGGAATCACTTTCATGGCCCCTCTTTGCCTTTTCGACGGTTTGTGTTTCGGTTTGGTGCAGTATCAATTCGATGCGAGTCGACGAGGGAAGGAAAGGCTGAAGTCTTCTCGCGATAAAAATGCAAGGCAAGAACCGTAGCGGGGGAGGAGGGAGAGGAGCCTACTTTGTGACCCCGGATCTGAGTTACGACTATAATAGGGAGGGAGAGACGGAAGTGCGGAGATAATAAATGGGATGGACAAAAAAAAAAAAAAAAAGTATCTTGGATTCTCCGTCGCAAAAGCAAAGATCACCGCATGGCATGCGAGTATCCAGCACATACCTACGTTCCACGCACGCAACATCGCCGTGTATACATACGCATCTGGTGTGTCCTTCCGGTTGAAACGCGCGTGTAATATAATAAGTGTGCGAGGGCCCCTCTGCTATTTTGTGTCTACTGGCTGTAGATACTCGTCGCCGTTGCAAGCCGTTTCAAAAGCGTCCAGGAACGGAGATCCTTGAAACAAATACCAAGTACGCGAATGTAGCAGTACGGTTACGAGTGACGGCACGGTTAGAGTACGTGCAGGCCATTACTTGGTATGTACTGTAGTACCATAGGTACCTGCTGGTGTGTATCAACCGCTCTTCGTACCCGGCACGTGAAAAACGAGAACGGATTTGAATGACGGAGGGGAATACCGACACCGCCGAGCCACTTGGTGAAACAGCACCAAGGAGCACAAGGCGTAACGCGCAACTACACACGACACGGCAATGTTTTGGGTTTACGGGTCGGATGTACTACGACAGCAGTAGGATGTACGACGTATATATGTACAAGGGACGTGTACGAAAACCTACCAGTACACAGAACATGACGTCAGGTAACTGCGGGCACGAAACGTCTTCCTGAGAGTGAAACGGAAACGACATACATACATACATCGTACGTAAACATATCAAGTACCTATACTGGTGTGCTGATGCTTGACCAAAAGTGTATGCATGCCTTATGTGCGGTTCGCTGTATGCCCACGGCGGCGTTGTTTTCGAAAAAAAGTACGTGCCAAGATGCAGGACACATCAGCAGGACGTAGCAATCAGCGAGCTTTAACACTGAGCTCCTTCTCAACGCAAAAATCGATGAGTTCCGTGGAGTAGCCACCACGCAGCTCCGCCACTAACTGTATTTATTGCTGCTAATTAATATTGTGCTCTCAAGCGTGGAACGACGCGTGATCAAAAGCGGACACGGCGCTCAATTCGCAAAGAAGTAGACGAATCGTCCCTCGATTAAACATAGCAAACATAAAAAGGGACGCCTAAGCAAGGCAACACTCCGGCCCGATTCTCGATGTTCCGTGGCCTGCCCGCGCACTAACAAGGGCAACCTGGTGCGTCGCTATGGCGGGTTCTTGTCGTATGGTGCCGTGTCGTAGTAACACGGCTTGAAAGCAGAATTCACGAACTCCTTTGCCTGGTGGACGCAAAATGTGAGAGTGGCAAGAGGAGGGAAGGGGGGGGGGGGGGGGGGGGGGGGGGAGCGTCAGCTAACTCGAAAGTCTACCGTCCAATAAGTGTCGCCTTCGGCCGGCCGCCCAAAAAAGGCTAAATCCATACCAGGTAATACTGGAGCGTCATCCTTATGTCAGCAGATGTCCTTTTGCTTGCAAGTGCAGCCAGGATTATTAAGCACCCTACATACACGCAGCAGCAGTACCACCGTATGACTTACTAAACTCACATTAGTACGAGAAATGTCGACGGCTGCGCTTACTGTACGTAGCCCAGTGGATGTGGTTAACACTTCACAAAATCACAAGCTGTGCACAATCCGGGACCGTCATGGTATACAGTTTGTAAGGAAATGAAAAGCTCCATAATCCCACCGGTACGGAGCCCACCTGTACAGGGGCAGCGCTGATTAAAGAGATTGTAACCCTCGGGGTACATTTTAGATCCAGGCTCAACAGCCACACGGGCCCCAGATAGTGTTTTAGATGTCCATCCAACGACTGAGATACTACAGTCAGCGTCGACTCAGTGGTTGTAGTGGGCATCTAACATAGAGCCAGCACGACTATGTTGCAAAGCGCAAAGCGCCCAGATAAACGCATACCCCACTGCCAAAAACCAGACAGCACCGTCGCTACCCGCGACAGGCGAGTTGAGTTTGCCGACAAGAAAAGTACTACAAAAAAAAACGGAAATGCAACAATACTATTCTATTAATAGTGAGTTTTAAAACAGCAGCAAGGTTTTCAGTGTGGAGCGGCTTTCTCCCCCTGCAAACCAACAAAACAAAAACATAGAAGTATGAACTCACTCTTTCTGAACAGCCGGGAGTAGCCTGCACCGAGAGCTCTGCTCGCCGCTTCACGCACTCCTTCTGCTGCCCCCCCCACTTCATATGGCCTCTTCGAAACTCCATGTTGAACGAGCACTCCCCGCTCGTGTTGGAGGCCCGAATCTGCCAAAGTATCGCACGGCACACGGCACGTTCAGCACATGCATAACGTACGGAACATATATCCAACAGCAGAGCTTTTTATACATGACATTTTCGTCGTCAGCAAAAATCGTGCCGGTCCTCATCTCATGAGGCGATTCGATTGCGCGTGAGCCTATAGCAGTATGTAAAACCCTGTTCATAGCATGCCTCCCAACTGTAACGCATGTCCTCGAGAGACGCAGACTGTCTCCGCGCACGGTGTTCGCTGGTATCGCATACGAAGACAGACGCACGTGTTCAAGAAAGCGCTGTCACTACACTCGGTGTCCGATTCACGGCACCATCCGGGTGCACGTCGCCAAATTAATCTGAATCATTTTTTCTGTGCTCTGTTGGGGATGCGTTTCCTTTTGTTTGCAAGCCGAGGGGATGCGGGGAAAAAAACGGCACGTACGAGTACGCGACACGGCCCGAAAATATGACACCTTTATACAACCCAGAGAGAAGCAACGGCGTCCGTACCATGGCCGAACGAGCGGCATCGTGTACCCTGGGAGGCTTATGTAGTATGCGGCGACAGATCGCACTAATCGCACTAACGCGCCGAGACCTCGGAGAAGCGTCCCCAGAAGTATACAAGTGCTTCGTAGACTGTGACCGTAAAACAATTGTACCTAGTAAATGTATACCAGTATAGGTATAAAGGAAACACGTACATTTACAAGGCAGTATTTTTGGGTGAACTACAAGTATGCAGAAACAACCAGGCGAAATTCCGGCATGTACAAGCAGCAATGTTGTGCATTTAGTACCTCCGTGCAGGCGACATGCAAGCAGTTGGAGCGGTCCAGCTTGACTCGACACTGGTCGTACGCGTGTATCAGCTCGTGAGCGATCGTGTGGTCCGTCATGGTCTGCGTCACCCCCTTATCGCTGCAGAGGACCACCTGCCCTTGCCGACAGGGCGAGCACGCACGCACGCCCGGGTGGAGTTGCAAACAGAGCCACCAAAAATAAACAGACCGACGCCAAGAAAGACGAACTTAAGTCACGGGATGTTGATTGGCTGCTTCAAGGGGCCAGGGCTGTGATCGGACGGAACCACGTTGGTCAGCGTGGGCAGTGCAGGTTGTTTAATCAAGGCCAGCAGCTCAGAATATGTCAATGCGCCCATGAAAGACTCTATTGATGTACGTGGCCTACCGGACAATGGTCGCGTACAAGCCGTCTACGAAAAATGCTGAGCGAAGTGTATATTAGCTCGTGCTTAGACGTGAAGCGCGCAGTTGCGTAGATTCGCTATGCTACTAGACAGTAGACGTGCCTCTGTATGGTTTGCATCGCGAACAAACATCCTGCTCCGTGCTTCCGAGACACGCACGGGTGTAGATGCTCCCGCAGGTTTGGACCTCTGGCCAGAACACCCACGACACGTGACCAACCACGGCCGTGGATACAGCTATATACGGACTGCGGCTATGCTACCTTCGACCGGCTACGGTGCGTACGAAAGCAGCTCTCCGAAGCAGACAGTCTGCGAGGGAACAAACGCTGGGAGTGGAAAAGAAAACCAAACAACAAGAACAGCAATACAGAAACACCTCAACCTTTTATCACTACTGCAAGAATGATCCCAGTTCTAACTCCTATGTACAAATATGTTTTCACCGAAACGTGGGTGCAGTACTAAAGCTGGGGGTATGCTACTGCAATAGGGCTTCTACCGCAACGAGCACAGCATGGCCCCACTACACCGCACCGCACCCCAACGCGCACCGCACCGCACCACGCCGCACCACGCCTCACCTCGGCCGGGGAGAGGTTGCCCTTGGCATCCTTGGTCGGCGGGACGAAGCCGCCGGATATGTCCATCCCCTCGCACGGCCGGCACGCGAACGATTGCCGCGGCATCTCGCACCCCAGCTTCTCAAGCTTCTCGCGAAGAAACTTCACCCGGGGACCTGTCAAGAGCGGACGAAGAACGATAGCAGCACGCGACGACGCGCATGCTAGCGTGTGAGTCGCGACTTCCTTGTCGACACGGCGGCCGCTCTGGCTGTTGGGAACTGCATCGATGGAACGAGGCACTGGGCACTGGGTCTATCAAACTTTAACTTTTAACTGCTGTCTTTTTCCACGATGGGTTTCGATGACGCGCGTTAGGCCGAAGAAGCGCGGCATCCAAGTGTTGTTGCTGCTGCTGGTGCTGCTGCGTCAATAGTGGGGGGGGGCGTTGCGTAGTTGCCTCATCAGCAGCCTTACTCGTACAAGTGCCCGACATAGATTCGCAGCTGTGCGGCACCCAGACGTGTGACGGAGTACATAGTCTAACAGCATGTTCTATATCGGACGATGGTACATACGACGGTGCCCAACAGCAGCAGCAAGAGTAGCGTGTGCGTAGAAGTAACCATCAAAAGCTGTGCACAAGGGTGGCAGCATTCATACGTATATAGCTCGCCACGACTGCAATACGAGTAGTGTCAGCGCCGCAGAGTTGAACACAGACGTAGCGCATAGCACGGCATGCACAAGAAGCCCTCTGGTATACCAGGTACCAGTATACACAAGCGGGAATTGCCATTCGGAAAAGCCCCTGCAGCCCCGCAGGCAAAGGTACGTCGAGCTATCATACGAGTACGACAAACTTGCGTGCGGTTCCCAGCGAAACATTTGAAAGGAACCGGTGCGTCCTGAGTCCTGACTGCTGTACGAGTACTGCTACTGCAAGCAGAACGGCATGCCTGGTACATGGCCAACTCTCAATGTACTCTCCGGAAACAACTCGCATACAATGTGCCGCATGCCTAACGCATTGATCTGTTTTGGGTGGCAACTGACCGCTGTCTGCTTGACCTGCAGCAAACATGGCGTGGGTTATCTTGCCTCGCCGTTGTGTATGTATGTCGTACGGTGTACGGTGTACGTCGTGGTGTACGGTGTTCGTCCTCCCTCCCATGTCACCACCTATGTACAGACCAACAGAGTACCATTAGCACGGAAATACAAGGACCACTTTATCTTCATATTCATGAACAAACACTCCTTGTATTTACGTCCAATTTACGTCCAGAGTAGCACTTTTTCCGGAAAATACGTGTGTCAACTCACATCGCTGCAAACTATATTGCACCATCTCTTCGCAGCGGCCAGGTTTCTCTTCTGCAGGACGCGCATCTACGGGTCCTTCTTTCACAGGGCTTCCACCTGTATTGCTTGACATACTTCAACAGCAGCAGTAGACAGCAGTTGATGACGGCAGCGGCATTTGTCTCACGGTGGGTGCCTCAAAGAAGCAATTTCTCCCCTTTTAACAAACGCCACCCAGTAATGTGGAACACCCCTGACACGTTCAAAGTTCAAAGTCCCCTGTGGACAAGAGCAAGAGAGAGCGTGAGCCACTCTCCCGTGTATAACGGGAATACTCCCACCTCCGAGAAAGTCTGCCGACCAGCCAGGCAGTCAGCCAGGCAGTTAGCCAGGAAGCGAGCGGGCGAGCGAGCGAACGAGTCGAGCAAGCTGAAGCGATGAAGGCCGTCTTTGCTGGAAATGCACAACCTGGTGCCGTAGGAGCAGCGCGGCGCCTCCTGGCCAGCGGGCTTGCGATCGTCACGGTCAACTCGCCGGCGACCCGCCACGCTTTGCAGGAGGCCGGCATCGCCCACCAAGATGTGAGGGGGCGCAAGGCTTTGTTCTCTGGCCTTCGAGCCGACATGCGACGCTTGATTATTGGCAATAAAGATACCTGGTACACAGCAGTAAAGTAGCAATCGTCACACAGGTGGTGTTCTCAGCCCGCGTGAAGATGCCCGCCAATACGTAGTGACGACACATGAACCTGCCGTGTGTACCATCTGCTCTACAAGATGTAGCAGCAGTACGAGTAGCCTCTTATGGCGAATACGTATTCAACCGTCTCTCTGCCTCTGTCCCTCTTTGCCTTGCTGTTTATCTCCCTGTTTCTCTCTCTCCGTCTATACATATCTCTTCGCTGTGTCCATTGCCATCCCGCTTCAGGACTCCGGTCGCCCGAGCAACGTCGTAAGCCTGCTCGCGGCTGGCGCGGAGTCCGCCGGTGTGTCGGTCGTGGTCGGAGGTCTCGGGGAGGCGGCAGATGGCGGGGCGGGGGACATGAGCACGCACGCCATCATAAGGTGCGACATGCGTGAGATGCGCCGGGAACATGTCAATGGTACTCGTATTCGTAGACGATATATACTCCAGCTGTTGTCTAACTATTAGTAGTGTTCGAGCTCATCAATTTTACATGAACTTTCCGTGTCGTCGGGAATGGCGAGATGGCGAGTTTCTTCGAGGTTTTGCAGTTGGTGCGCACTCCCGAATCATGATGGTACGGTAACCAGGCGGTAACTATTGTCGAGTGGACGTCAGCTCCTTGTCGTTCTACTAAATACGACGTAAAGCAGTACAGCAGTACCTCGTGTTTTTACATGCATACTGTCTGCTACTTTGTTGGATTGCCTGCAATGAGGATGTGAGGGCGAAAACCTTGAAGACTACTCGTATCACTCGTACCAGTATCAGGTACGAATACTGCCAAGTAGATTACTTACGTACGATTAATAGGCACTTGTCAGCACAGGAAGGAGCGTGCGTGCCACCAGAAGATGTGTGCTACAGTAGTACATGTTCGCACTTGTGTGCCGGCCTTCCAAACACATGGTAAAATGTATACCTGGTACGTGAATGATATGGCGGAGCATGTAGGCGATGCACGACGACGACGCGCCGCATCGCTTGCATGAAAGTATGCACGGCCTGGTACGTCCTTAGTCGTCGTAAATGCGTTTCGGCTTTTGTCTTGTCGTTTCTGCCTCCCACTACGTACGCGTAGGCACATACGGTACGTACACAAGAGTGGTTGGTTGGCCCGTGCTATTGCCGTACTTGCACTCGTCGGTTGGGGGGGGGGGGTTATCAGACGGCGCAACGATTCAAGACGGCTACTTACGTCCATATTAAAACCGCGATCAGCGTCGATAACACTACTGATATACCTGCGGAGAACGTTTGCCCTGTAAACCCTGATGCTGTACCTGTCGCTCTGCACGAAAACATAACAAGTCGACGAGCGCCGGACGCGCTGTAAGAGTAAACAACACGCGATGGCTGGAATTTTTATATGGAAATCCAAGGCAGGAACCCCAGGGTAGTTGTACGTACTGATACGTAGTAGGTGTGAGGGGGAAGAGGAGGGTTATTTATTAATAATTACACAGAGTACGGCTCCATGAGCGGTGTATGATACAATGGATATGATACTTGGCTTCTGATCTGAGAGTGATACTTCTGCCACAAGCGGTTGAAGAAAATAAGTAAGAATTAAAAAAAAACCCAACAAAAGCAGGATGGAAGCAAGAAACTGATTTCCGGCGAATGTTGAATACGCGTAGATACGATATGTACTTCGAAGTATGTATTTTACGCACATACAAAGTCTGACGACCATGAGTAGCTGTACTCCTCTACCCGACTGGGTTTTTTTTTGCTTTGTTTTCCGACTTTCTGTTCCTGTGGACTCCTTGTGCCTTTTCGTGACGCGGGCAACATGATGGCAACGAGTTAATGGTTAATATGACACAGCAGTATCAACACCAACATCTGCAAGTGCCCATGTACATACATGGTTGTACTCTGGTTGTATACTGTGATGGGATTGCATCAAATATCGATCGACTCTCGACACGTTTTGTTTGTTTGTTTGTCGTCAATAAAAAACCGTCCGTTTTCCGTTCTCCCGCTCTCTCGTCGCTGACGCTCTGGGAAACGAAAAAAACAACAACCACATCCTCGACACCACCACCACCAACAACAACGACAACAAACAAACGATGCCGCCGACGACACGCGGAACACAACAAAAAAACAAAAAACAAAAAACAGGGCGGCCGCTGTGCAGCACGCGCACATCGCCGTCGTCGTCGACCCTGAAGACCTCTCCAAGGTCGCCGGCGAGTCCCCTGCGACGGACGGCCTCATGCTCTCCTCCCTCGGGCGCCGATCCCTGGCCGCCAAAGCCCTCCGAGCCACCTCGGCCGCGGACAGCCGGATCGCGGCCTCCCTAGCATCATCCGGAGACGGCTCCGTGCCCCAACCGGCGGGCGGCGGCGGCGGCGGCGGTGCAACGGTCCTCGTGATCGGGTCCGGCGGCCGCGAGCACGCGATCGCGGTGAAGCTGATCGACTCCGCGCTCGTGTCGCGCGTCCTGGTGGCTCCGGGGAACGGGGGCACGGCGGCCGGGCGCCACCCGGGCGTATCCAACGCCGACGGCTTCTCCGTCTCCGACCACGCGGCGCTCGTGGAGTTCGTGAAGTCGGAAGGCGTGTCCCTCGTGGCGGTGGGGCCCGAAGTGCCCCTGGTGGAGGGCGTGGCCGACGCCCTGAAGGCGGCGGGGGTGCCCTGCTTCGGCCCCAGCGCCGCGGCGTCCAGGCTGGAGGCCTCGAAGTCGTACTCCAAGGACTTCATGGCCCGCAACGGGATCCGCACCGCGCGGTACCAGTGCTTCACGGACTTCGGCGCGGCCTCGGAGCACGTGATGTCGGTGGACTACCAGGTGGTGGTGAAGGCGTCGGGGCTCGCCGCCGGGAAGGGGGTGCTGATGCCGGAGACCAAGGAGGAGGCGGTGCAGGCCCTGGAGGCGGTGATGGTGAAGAGGGAGTTCGGGGACGCGGGAGGCGAGGTTGTGGTGGAGGAGTTCTTGGAAGGGGAGGAGGTGAGAGAGGGGGAGGGGGGTGTACTTCATTTTCATGCATGGCCGTAGTCGTATGACCATAGACCCTCGCACATTCCTACAATGCCGGGACGGGATTATTTCGCCGCCATGTTGTATAAATGTAACGGCGGTGTTTCATACACGTGTTGACGAAGTATCATACCAGATGTGTATTTAGGCGCCCGTGTGTGTTGCTGCTATTAGGAGTACTGCTGCTACTGTTTCTGTGAATCAACGCTTGTGATGCGTCGTTTGTTTTAGTTGACAGGTGTCTTTGATTTTTTTTTTCCGTCTTCGTTTTTTTCGTTCACATTACCCGTTCGCGTAAGAGCTTCGTGAGCGTACCGCCGTCGGCAGAGCATGTGCAGAGATGCTGACAGACGAAAATAAATATAGATACAGATAGATAGATAGATAGATAGATAGATAGATAGATAAATAGACAGGCAGAGACAGACGGGCAGATGCCCACGCAGAGAAACAGACAGGCAGACAGATAGGTAGAAAGAAAGGGACATGGACGAAGAGGACCAGTCAGAGACAAGACAGTCATACAAAGACAGGAAGAGCAGATAGATGTAAACACACAGATTTCCAGGATTTTTCCTCGACCTTCGACATACTTGCCCTTGCACGCGCATTCGCCCGCACGCTTCGCGTCGCTCCCGCTCGCACCTCTCGCACTATCCGCCACATCCTGTCTCCGACGCTCAACAAAGCGGACGAGATGGGAGAAGATGAGACCATTTCGCAATTTTGTTTTTTGTTCTACATAATAATATACAGCCCCTTGACGACACACCGCCAAAAAAAGTAAAGGCCTCAAGTTTTCTCACAACGCGCGTTATTTGTCGTCGGTGGTTCTCCGTTGGCGTTTTTTGTTTCGTTTCGTTTTTTTCGTTTTTTTCGCTTTTGGTTTTCATAAAAATAAAAACGTTTTTCTTCTTTTATTAATGTTTTTTTTTCATAAAACAAAAACCGTTCTTCTTTTTTTTTTAATGTTTTTTTTCTTTTTTTCTTTTTAAGGTGTCCATCCTGGCCATCTGCGACGGCAAGACCGCGGTGTGCATGCCCGGGGCGCAGGACCACAAGCGCGCCCTGGACGGCGACGAGGGCGTCAACACCGGGGGCATGGGCGCGTACGCCCCCGCGCCCTGCCTCACCCCGCGCCTCGCCCGCGAGTGCGCCGACATCTGCCAGGCGACGGTGACGGCCATGGCGGCGGAGGGCAGCCCCTTTGTCGGGGTCCTGTTCGCCGGCTTCATGCTCACGAAGGACGGGCCCATCGTCCTCGAGTTTAACGTCCGGATGGGTGACCCTGAGACGCAGGTGGGATAGAGGGGTTGTGGGAGAGGGTGGGGGGGGCGGGCGTACTCATTTGTTGCTTGCCTTAGTCTTTTGACCATTGACCACGCATCCCTTTCGAGACGGAGGGGGGGGGGGGTACTCATGTCGTGCACGGCCGTAGTCGTATGACCGTAGACCCTCGTCTTCCCTAATATCAATTGCCGGGACGGAGCATGAGGGAGGGGGGGGGGGGGGGGGGGAGGGTACGCGCGATGTATTCACTATATGTCGTAGTAGTACGCGTACTGCTGTTTTTCTATCGTGCTGCAATCCTAAGCACGGGGACAGCAGTACCTACAGCAGTCCTTAAGGCCTCACGCCCTGAACAGTAGACAATGGCCCCTGCATTTTTTTATTTTTTTATTTTTTTATTTTTTTTTTCATCCCATTTATTACCTTCGTCCTTCCTTTCTCTCTCCTTCCTGGTCGTAACTCAGATCCGGGGTCACAAAGTAGGCTCTTCTCCCTCCCCCCCCACTACGGTTCTTGCCTTGGTTTTTATCGCGAGAAGTTTTCAGCACTTTCTTCCCTCGTCGACTTGCGTCGGATTCCGCCTACCCACGCCATGAAGGCGCTCTCAGCAATTGGTTCCTTTTTACTTTTCAAATAAAGTAAAAATCTCACCACGGTGGGATTCGAACTTGAGGACCAATGATAGTAGCCTTTGAAGCTGACCACTAATCTACCGGGGCGACCGGCGTTGTGTTGTATTCATATGGTGCGGGAATTTGTCGTTGTTTGGTATTTTTTGTTTGTTTTTGTGTCTCGCTCAAGGCGTATGGTGTAGTAGCCGATCGGTGCCCTGTTTTTGTGTGTGTGTGTTTTTTTATGGAGTGTTATTTACAGCGAGAAGCACGTCCGTCCGCGCACCCCGCTCAATTTTTTAACATTTTTTCCTCGTAATTTTTTGTTCTTATTTTTCTCCCTCTCCCCCCCCTATGGCCATACGACTACGGCCATGCATGCATATCGAGCACACCCCCCCTCCCCTAAATCGCTCGGACCTTTTGCAGGCTGGCGGATTACACGTATCGAACGGTTGGAGGTAAAGAAGAAAATTATAGAAATGAGCCAGACGGGATCCGATCCGTTCAGCCAAACCCCCTACCTGCTTCGCGCTCTTTCGCCCCCCCCCTCCCACCGCTGCGTCCTTTTTGTCGCCACGATCGACCCAAGCAGCGTGCGACAGACTCTTGGCGGTGACCCTACCCCAACCCCAAACTAAAACCCTAACCCAAGCTCGAACTAGAACCCTAACCCTAACCCAAACTTAAACCCTACCCCAAACCCGAAACGCCGCCGCACAATCGAAACCGTACCTCCCAAAACGTCCAACATATTTTTGGTGTACCAGGTGCTGCTGCCGCTGATGGAGAGCGACCTGTTCAAGGTCATGTCGGCCTCGGTCGAGGGCCGCCTGGCCCAAACGCCGGTGACGTTCTCCCCGGGGGTGGCGGCGGCGACCATCGTCCTCGCCGCGGGCGGCTACCCGGGCAAGTACCCGAAGGGCCTGCCCATCACAGGCCTGGAGGACGCCGCGAGTGTGCCCGGGGTCACCGTCTACCACGCCGGCACCGCCCTCGCGGCAACGACGGCTGTGACGGAGGCCGGTAGCGGGGGCGGCGGCAGCGGCGGTAGCAGCGTTGTGTCTTCGGGGGGGCGGGTCCTGGCCGTAACGGGGATGGGGGAGTCGTTTGCTGAGGCGCTGGACGGCGCATACCGCGGCGCCAAGCTGGTCAAGTTCTCGCCTAGCCACTTCCGCACGGACATCGGCCACCGCGCGAGGGCGGCGCCGCTCCGCGTCGGGGTGCTGGCGTCCGGCCGGGGGACGGCGCTGCAGGCTGTGATCGACGCGGCTGCCATTGGGGGGAAGGGGGGCGTGGAGGGAGGGGTGAACGCGGAGGTGTCGCTGGTGGTGACGAACAAGAAGGACGCCCCCGTGAGGGAGCGCGCGAAGAAGCACGGCATCCCCGAGATTTTCGTCAGCTCGAAGGTGACGAGGTTGGAGGTGGTGCCGGTGTAGTGTTTGGGTTTAGGGGGGTATTGGTGGTGGTAGTTGATGAGAGTGGTGGTTGGTGAGGGTGGTGGTGGTGGTGGTGGTGGTGGTGGTGGTGGTGGTGGTGGTGGTGGGTGTTGTCTTATCCCTCCCTCCCTCTCTTCCTCCCTCTCTCCCCCTCCCTCGCTTGCGCTACGTCTCGAGCTCGAGCACTTTCTCCGCCGACCTCCAGAGGTTTAGGACAAAGCAAAACGACCCGGCCCGTACCTCCCACCCCCCCACCCTCGCCTGTCCACACCCCGTGTCTGCCTTCCTGCCTGCCTGGCTTCCCTGACAGGACCGCTCTCGCGAGGAGTTCGACGCGGAGGTGACGGCGGCGCTGGAAGACGCGGGGGTGCACCTGGTCCTCTGCGTGGGCTACATGCGGATCCTGTCGCCCGCCTTCTGCCGCCACTGGGCCGGGCGGTGCCTCAACGTGCACCCTTCCCTCCTTCCGGACTTCGCCGGCGGCATGGACTTGCAGGTATAGTGTGTCGTGTAGGCCCTCCTTCAATTGCTGTTCGCTCGCCTGCTTCTCGCACCGCACAGAAGGCACAAAAATAGTGTTTTTTTTCTTGTTTGGTGATATTAAAACACCGCCGCCGCCGGACGCGTGCTAAGATAGGACAGTAGGGTAGAGCAGGGTTTGCATGTTTTTGGCGACTTTTTTTTTTTTTTACTTTGAGGGCCCTCCTGAAATGAATACGACTGAGTACCCTATGATACCCAGTATCGTTCAAATCCCATTATTGAGTAATATTTTTTAATATATACTTAGTATATACCACTCTGGCCGGAAATATATCCTCCGTTTGATATTCGTATTAGGTTCCAAACGGGGACTATTACCGGCCAGCATGGTATCGTTCTAAAAAAAAAAAGGTATATATGACATGTATATACGTAGTCCATCGTACTGCTCGTCGGATTTTCAAGCGTACGTATTTCTCAAAAAACGTTTTTTCGGGTGAAGTATGGAGGTCCTTAACCATTTCAGAACTGAAAAAAAAATGTCCCATACTAATTCCAAGTAGTTTGTCCCCAACTTCGTGGGACCAGTTCTTAAGGGGTTAAGTGAGAAAACTTTGAAGGCATGGGTGATGCCCCTACCCCCTTCCGTAATATAATAGTAAGGGTCCGCGGCCTGTGTGGTGGGGACTGCATTTTTCTTTTCTTTTCTTTTCTTTTCCATCCCATTCATTATCTTCGCACTTCTCTCCCTCTCCCTCCATAGTCGTAACTCAGATCCGGGGTTACAAAGCAGACTCTTCTCCCTCCTCCCCGCTACGTACGGTTCGTGCCTTAATTTTAATCGCGCAGAGGGTTCAGCATTCCCAACGCCCAACGCTCGTCGATTTCCATCGAATTTTGCTATTTAATAATTCACGCTCTCGCGCTTTCCGCTAGTCAAGATATTTTTTTGCGAGAAAAAGTCCCTACGATCATGCACTCGGGGGGGCTCGAACCCACGATCTTGACTCGAACAGGGACGAGATTCACCTGTCATTCCACCGGGGACGTCGGCTGAGTGGTGGAAAATCCTTTTTTTTATCATTTTTTTTTTTAATAATCAAGAACATTGACGATTTTTGTCGCGTTTTTTTGTCGCATGTCACGTTTCGGAAGCGCTAAACAAATGATTTAAGAATATGACGAAACACAAAATAACTGTTGAACTCAAAGGACTTCCCGCACGATTTTTTTTGCGCTGCGTCTCCTCCGGCTGTCCCGCCCCCGACCTTCGCCTCCTTAACTGTTATTGCTGCTACTGCTGCTGCTGCTGCTGCTGCTGCTGCTGCTGCTTCGCCAGTGCTATATGCCACGCGCTTGTGGCGTCGGAATCGGGAATAGCAATCCAAATCGGAATCCGGATTGCATCCGATTGGAATCCATCCGAATTTGGATTACCAATTTTGATTTTGAATTGGACTCGAATTGAGATCGGAACTGGCTTTTAACAACTATAAATCGGACATGACGTACCTATGCAGGTACACAAGGCCGTGCTTGAAGCTGGCAAGACAAGGTCCGGCTGCACGGTGCACCAGGTGACGGAGGAGGTCGACTCGGGCCCCATCGTGGTGCAGGAGGAGGTGGACGTGGCCCCCGATGATACCCCGGAGTCCCTGAAAGCCAAGGTAAGGATGGTTGATATGTAACGTTCGTACCAGGTACCAGGTATACTTACAGCAGTAGTATATTTGTTGGAGGGGTCGAGACGAAGATTTGGATGTGGCTTGCGGTTTTCACGTAGCATATATATACGCTGATTAATATCCCCTATAACCTGCGGTGACACGCCTACCCCGTGTACACGTAGCTGACGGGAGGGTACTCATATATATAAAAATATAAATATATACTGCTGTATGTACGAGTACTCGTATACACCAGAAAACGAATGACTGCGTTTGTGTCGTATACGTTTCTTTGATTTTTTGAGGCACACTTCTGAGGCCAATAATATTAAATGGGGGGACGAGACCAAGCTTTTGATGGGGATTTCGGTTTCCACGCATTGGCATGTATACCCAGGGGGTATACATGCGAACTATGATAGAGCGGGAAAACCCGCGTGTTGTCTGTCCTCCCGTGTTTTTGATACGTACATGTTTCTTGTTTTGGCGAAAAGGAGACGGATTGCTGTTGTTTTGTATGTGAGTTGCGTTGGGGAGTAAAATGTTATGGTATGAATACGAGGTACCGGTCTGTTGTTTTATCGCGGGTAGAGAATGTCGGACAACCGGTTATTTCGGCGACGATTGGGTGGCTTATTATTCCGTGGGGCTGCTCTTGCGGCTTGGCTTCTCTTGTGGCACGGGCTCTTGGGGTGGTAAGGCTCTGGTTGAGGCTGGTCGCTCTTGTGTCATGGGCTATGCTGTGGTGCTCAGTCCACCGACGCTCGGAGCTAAACACGGTAGGGAACATTGGTAAAATAAATACGTAGAAGTAGAAGGCGGAGGAGCTATACTACAACTACGTATTCTTTCTACTACTACTACTACTACTACTACTACTACTACTATTACAGGGGAGCATAGTAAACACTAGTATATAGGACCTTCGGTACACACAAAAACCTACATATTTCCCTATTCTTACTAATAATATTATTATTTGGTCCTATTTACCATGGCCCCCTGTAATACTCCTACTCCTACCCCTCGATTGAGACGTTTTGGGTCAAACAGGCGTAGAGAAATACTATTCTGACGAAAGGTTACAGCAGTCTTGTGTTATTTAAAAATAAAAAGAGTTGATCAGTTCGTCAGTCGGTCGGTCAATTGGCCGGTCAGTCGGTTGACCAGTCAGCCACCCAGTTAGCCAATCGAATAAGTCGGTCTGTCGGTCGGTCGGCCAGCCATTCCGTCATTCAGTCAGTCAGTCAGTCAGCCAGTGTCCTCTCTTCAGAATGTTCAGACCTCGTGTCAAGCCGTCCAAATGTCAAATGGTGTCCCCTGCACCTCTCCCGCCCCCCCCCTTCCACCTCCCTCCACCACCCGAATGAAGCGGAAAACGAGAGCAGCAGTAGTTTGTTGTTCCACACTTGAAACGCCAAACGCTTCTTATGATATGCCGGCACGATGGTATTTTTCTACGACCGACCGAGCGACGCGCCGACCGATAGACCGACCGACCGACCGACCGATCGATGTACTGACGACCGACGACTGACCCGAAAAACGATACCTGTTTGTTTATGTCCGGAGGACCATACATTCCGTATGTGGGGTTCTTTTATATGAGGCCGGGAATGCAATACCCTTTTGGACTCTGATAAGAATACCAAATGGGGCATATATTATGGGCCAGCGTGCGTGCTACCAGGTACATTTCATAGGAACCTAATACAAATAGTCACCCCCCCTATGGTCAAATGACTAAGGCAAGCAACAAATGAGTGCGCCCCCCCCCCCCCCTCCCCGTTCCCGCTATTCACCACCGTGGCATGACTTACATTTACTCACAAGTATATCTCCTATTGTTTTGGTTTTAATGGTGTTTTTTTTTAATAACGAACAGGTCCAGCGATTCTTCCTTCCTTCCTCCCTCCCTTCCTTCCTTCCTTCCTTCCTTCCTTCTTGGCGCGGACCTCCCCTTTCACCCAAGAGCAGGTTGCCCAAATCGCAGGAGATCACAGCGGAGTGGGCGTAGACCTTGTGGCGATGTGCGTGAACGACCTTATCGTTGCGGGCGCTGAGCCTCTGTTTTTCCTAGACTACTACGCCACGGGAAAGCTCTCCGTGTCCGAGGTAAGCTAGACGCCGCCCGATGCCGTGGGAGGGGGGAGAGCATGAGGGGGGGGGGGGGGGGGGGGGGGTTCTCTTTTGTCCTATTGTTTTGGTTTTAATGGTGTTTTTTTTTTAATAACGAACAGGTCCAGGCGAAGGAGGGCCCGGCGTTCCTAAAAGCTATGGCGTTATTCATGAAGGGGAGAGAGGGCGGCAAGTCGCCCGTCCTGCCGCCGCCGCCAACGGGGACCGGGGCCGGGGGCGGCGGCGGCGGCGGCGGTGGCATGAGCTACAAGGACGCGGGCGTAGACATCGACGCGGGGAACTCGCTGGTAGAGCGCATCAAGCCGGCGTGCAAGTCGACGAAGCGCGCGGGCTGCGACAGCGATCTGGGCGGGTTTGGGGGGCTGTTCGACCTCTCTGCGGCCGGCTACGAGGGGAAGGACACCATCTTGGTCGGGGCGACGGACGGCGTGGGCACCAAGCTCAAGGCGAGAAAAGAGGAAGGGGGGGCGGGAGGGGTGGGGGGGGGGGGGGGGGGGGGGGGGGGGGGGGGGGGGGGGGTGTACTCATGTTCATGCATGGCCGTAGTCGTATGACCATAGACCCTCGCATCCCTACAATGCCGGGAGGGGGTACTCATTTGTTGTTTGTCTTAGTAATTTGACCATTGACCACGCATGCATCGCTTCTGAGACGAAGAGCCGTTTCTACTCCTAATAGAGACACCTCCAATCGAAAGAGGATCAGGGGGAGGGGGTACATTTTCGTTACTAGCGAACCCGATGTAAATACTCACGAGTTTCTAATTTTGACCTCGCATCCCCCCCCCCCCAAAAAAAAAAAAATAAAAAAAATCGGAAGAG
>MEHQ01000414.1:106821-121107 GCA_008828725.1 Saccharina japonica
GGGGGGGGGTGGAGGTGTTCTCATTTGTTGCTTTTGCCTTTATTGCCTGCCTGTAGTGCTTTTTTTTACCTTTGACCACGAATCCCTTTTGAGACGGAGCACCGTTTTTTTACTCCTGATAAGAGACACCTCCTACATTTGGGCGCTCATTACGTTTTCTCCATGTATTTCAGAAGAATGTTTTGCTTGTCTCACATATCCCCGTCGTGTTTCGCCGTCTGATGCGGTGGGAGGGGGAAGAGCGTGAGGGCGGGGGTGGGGTGGGCCCATCATGTGGCGGTGCGGTGCGGTCGTCGTCCGTGGGATGTATTTGTTGGTGTGTTTTGGTGTTGGTGTTGTCGTTGGTGGTGTTGGTGTTATTGTTGTTGCTGTTGTTATGATGTGTTGTTGTATTTGCTGTTGCTGTTGGTTTTTCTCGTTGTTTTCAATTATTATGGCAGGTCGGGAAGGGGGGAGAGAGGGAAGGAGGGGGAGAGGGGGGGGGGGGGGGGGGGGGGGGGGGGGGGGGGTGGAGGGGGCTGGACGCCACAACTTGATTTGATTTCGGACACCATGCTTAATGTTTACGATGCGCAGGCTCTATCGACCGAGCCCGCGACGACAACACGAAACATCAAACAAACAAACAATCGAACAAACAAACAAACACATAACAATCCCGAACGACTACGCGCAAGTAAATGACCCCCTCCCCACCTTCCCCCCTTCCCTAACCCCTCCGTACAAAACGTAATGCGCACGTTTTATTTTGCTGCTGCTGCTGCTGGTACTGCTGCTACCTGCTTCCACCGCGTCAAGGCGGCCACGGTGATCGAGGGCATCGCCGAGGGCTGCCGCCAGGCGAACTGCGGCCTCGTAGGCGGGGAGACCGCGGAGATGCCCTCCATGTACCCGGCGGGCGAGTATGACCTCGCCGGCTTCAGCGTCGGCGCCGTCGCCCGAGGGGCCGTGCTGCCGCACCCCCTGTCCCCGGGGGACGTCGTCCTCGGCCTCCCCTCCTCGGGAGTTCACAGCAACGGTTTCAGCCTGGTGCGGCGCATCGTCGAGGTTAAGGGGCTGTCCTACAGCGACCCCGCGCCATTTTCCGGGGGCGTGAGGAGCCTGGCCGCGGAGCTGCTGGTCCCTACCCGCATCTACGTCAAGTCGCTCCTGCCGCTGCTGCGCGCGGGGGCTGTCAAGGCGCTCGCGCACATCACGGGCGGCGGGCTGTCGGAGAACATTCCGAGGGTGCTCGGCCCGGACGTCGCGGTCAGGCTTTTCGCCGGCAGCAGCAGCAGCGGCGGGGGAGGCGGCGGGGAGGGGAAGGGGGCGGCGTGGGACCTGCCGGAGGTGTTCCAGTGGCTGAGCGCCGCGGGCGGGCTCACCCAGGAGGAGCTGCTGCGCACCTTGAACTGTGGGGTGGGCATGGTGGTCGTTGTGGCCCCCGAGCGCGCCGAGGAAGCGAGGCGTCTGCTCAGGGAGGCGGGGGAGGCGGTGGTGCTGGAGCTCGGCGCCGTGGAGGCTAGAGCCGGCCCCGAGGCGCCCCAGGTGGTCTACGAGGGCCGCCTTAAAGGGTTTTAGGCTTTAGGTTTTAACCCTTACCTGGTACCTGGTGTGTCATGTCGGTATAATCCGCTGCGAAAATGAGCCCTCTCTATTTCCAAGTAGTGTTTGTCCCTCGAAAACGTAGGGGTGGTTTTACATGAGTTTGAGGGAGGGGGTTACGGGGAGGGGAGGAGGGGTCGGGGGAGAAGGCGGGGGGAGGGGTGTTCGTTAGAAGGAACTGCCTGAACCCTTGTACCACTGCAAAAAGGAACCCACTCTAATTCCAAGTAGTTTATCCCCAAAAACGTGGGTTGCACAGCAGTCATAATGGGGTTAAGGTGGGAGGGGGTTTCGGGGAGGGGAGGAAGGGGGGGGAGGGGGGGGGTACTCATGTCATGCATGGCCGTAGTCGTATGATCATAGACCTTCGCATCCCGACTAATTTCTTCAAAAGGAAGGAGCTATGTACCTATTATGATAATAGGCTGCCTCAGTCCATTCCTTAGAACAAAGGAAGGTTGTGATTTTTTTAAGAGTATGACTCGTGTATAGCCTTCTTCTGTGGGGTGACGTGAATTGATTGAGGTGGCGGTGGTACGTTGCTGGGGGGCGTTGGTGGCAGAGAGGGGGGGAAAGGGGGCAGGGGGCGGCGGGAGAGGGAGGAGTGGGGAGGAATTACGCTTGTGGGAGGAGTTGTGGCGAATGCAGTGGCGGTGGAAGAACCCCTCCCCTCCCTCCCTCCAAAATTTACCTTGAAACCCTCGCTGTCCTCGACGTCGAGCGTAGCGCCGTCGAGCGTTCTGATGGCCTGGAAGCGACCCCCGTACGTCGCGTCGGCCCTGAGGTTCACCGCACAAAAGGTCACGCTCTCCACATCCCGACCGTCCACGTCCCCGTCCTCCTCCCCCGCCCCGAGGGACAAGGTGAGCAGTCCCGTTGCCCCCGTCAGTGTGGACGAAGTTGATACGAGAGCGTCGCGCACCACCGTGCCGTTGTCCCATGGGCCGTTCACCGGGAAGGGGCAGCTGCGGCGAGGCAAGGCGAGGCAAGCCAGGGCAAAGCGAGGCAAGGCGCGACGCGATGCGACGCAACGCGGCGGGACGAGCAAAAGGAAATTGGGAGAAGGGAGGGGGGAGGAGGGGGGCAAGCAGAGCCGCGATTCCCCCATTTACGTACAGACGCGATGTTTGATTACCCCTCATGCTATTTCTACAAGGTGTAGTACGTGAATGTCCCAGGGGTTTCCACTGTCTTGGCGTTCTCACGTTACGGAAAAAGCTCTCGTTTGAAGGCAAGGCGTTGATTCTGCTTCTGCCGCTGCTGCTAATGTTGCGATGAATGAATGGTAGTCCGTGGCTGGTTGCGCAGGCAGGCTCGAACATTCTGGAAGGAAAATGAAACACGAAGGATAAAAATAAACCAGTCGTGAGGGGAACAACAGCACTGCACGTATGGTCATACGAAGTATCAAGAATGTGCAGCGCCTCAGCTCCGCTCGTTTGCGTGTGTGTTGGTTCCACGTAGTTGGCGTTACGCTTCTTTGACCTTTGGCGTTACGCCTTTTTTGGCGTTACACCTTTGGCTGTTTTCGGCGTTACGTCCTTGACTTGGGCTGTTCGCTTTTAGCGCTGTACGCGTTTGGCGTTGTACGTTCTTAGCGTTGCACGCGTTTCGAGTACAGCAGTTCCCCAGTGGTACACAGGGGATTCTACTAGCAAAAATGAATCGTTGTCCGTCCGTCCGTCCGTCCGTCCGTCCGTCCGTCCGTCCGTCCGTCCGTCCGTCCGCCCGCCCGCCCGCACATCTCGTTGACCTCAGGCATGACTCTCGCCGATTTTTCAAATTTCTTCTTGCGTTTCCTGATCCCTGGCGGCTGACCCCCGTACGGCAACGAGGGCCGACAGCCGTCGCGCAAACGCTCGGCCTGGGCCAAACCCCACCTCCTGGGGGTGCCGCATGCGTTGACTTCTCAGATTTGACTTCTGAACAACCACAAGAACCGAAGCATTTTTGGTTCGTAGGGAAATAAGAAGCGTACGTAGCCCATGCCAGTGACTTTTCCACAAGATGCCAGACCAACGTACGACGTGCCTGTGGCAGGTTGCTTCGGGTGCGAACTTCTGCTGTATACTGTATATGTACCACGACTCTGAATCGTGCGGGTCTCTCTCCTGTGGCTGCTGTTTGGCTGCTGGTCTACAACAACAGTAGGCCGTACCGCAACGGGTACCGATACTATTAATAGCCTTCACGCAGACGCTCGGCCTGGGTCAAATCCCACCTCATGGGGTGCCGTGTGTGTTGGCTTCTCAGATTAATGTCGGTCAGTACGAAATAAAACACGGTCCATTCGTTGATCCAGGGGGATGGGGGGAGCGCGGGGGGGGGGGGGGCGGGGGGCGCGTACTACATTAGTTTGCTTTTTGCCTTAGTCATTTGACCATTGACTATACACCCCTTTCGAGACGGAGGAGGGGGGGGGGCGAAGCAGAGAGAGGAAACCGAAATCGAAAATACACTCACAATTGCACGCGCGCGAATACCGCCTAATGATGATATATGTGCGCGTAAGGCGATCAAGGAAGCACACTCTACGCACGAACCGTACCCAGAATATCTACTACGTATCTTCACCTCGGTTTGTCAATCTGTCTACAGCAGTAGTACCGGTCTGGTTGTCTTATTGTCGGTTTTATCTGTTTCGCTGTCTCTCTGAACTGTTTCGTTGTCTCTCTGGCTATCTGACTGGTCTGTCCGCTGAGACTTGCAACAGCACCACCTACTACAAAAACACAGACAGCAGCAGCAAGAAGACGCCAAATCTCTCGTACAGTAGACGAACACAACAAACAACAAAAGCCTCGGTGACGACCAAATCGAAAATATTCAAGGTTTTCTTAGGAAACCTCGTAATGGAAAAATCCAAACAGAAACCTGAAAATCCAACGCCTGTGGCGCACTCCCCTCGGCAAAGCCCCACGCACATATGATACACAAAGCAAGAACAGCAGAAGCGGTAGTAGCATACGAACGAGAGTCCTGCCACGGCTCACCGCTCCCCCCAAAACACAAGACGCATAACACGTTCGTAGCATACACACAATATAACTCCAGACCAGATATTGTTGCACGCTGCTGCCGATCAGTCAATGTAAGTACGTATTTTCCTCTGCCTACGAGTATATATACCCTGTGTTTGCAGGTTTCGGCGATTAATAGGTTTTCGGCAAAATGTCCAGTCTTCGATAAAATCCCCTAAGCTGTTCGAATCAAAAATGCTGGAACCAACATTAACCTCGTCTTGAACGTATCCTGAGCCCATCTGGCTTGGGTCAAGATTTTTACTTGCTGGTACAATAATATACTATTACCAGGCAAGGCATACACTAGGGGGGCGTATTATACCTACTGGCAGTTGTCATGGTATTCATGGTATCCCCGTTTCCCCTCTATTGTTGAGGTGGCGTGTTTCTGATAGAAACCTGCCGAGAGCAAAGGTTATTTGCTCGCCCGCCTTCCCAGGAAATCCTTCTGGGTACCTTAATACAGTACTGGCAGTAGCAGTAGTACTGGCAGGAGCAGTAATTCTGGCTGTAGTACTGGCAGTATTTTTCAGTCCCCTCACACGAGGAGCTCTACACCTTACACAAAACCCCGAGTACTGCCAGTTTTACCGGCAGTACTGGCAGTACTACTGGCAGTGTTTTCAGGTCCATCACACAACGAGGAAAAAATCATCTCGCAAAACAACCCCACTGGCTATTAAGCACGCACGACAAGTATGATATTGTAGGCAAGTCACAAAATTAAAACGTACCAATACGTAGATACCATACAAAATAAATGGGGTTGCAAATATATTGGTGCAGTCCCTTCAGCTAAGTAGCCGCCCCGCCACTCAGAAAATAAATGTTGGGGCCCATTACAGTGCCCCCCCCCTACGTACCGCACTGCTATAAAGGCATGGCTCAGGCAGCAAAAGCGCCCTTGCCCGATACCGACCCGCACTATAGAGGCATGGTTCAGGCAGCAACAATGCCTTTACCCAATACGGATCCGCACTCCAAAGGGGTGGCTCAGGCAGCAAAAATGCCCTCACCCAATACAGACCCGCACTATACAGGCATGGCTTAGGTGGCAAAGATGCCGTGGCCCGATACCGACCCGCACTACAGAGGCATGGCTCAGGTAGCAAAGATGCCGTTGCCCGACACCGATATATATAAATACTACACAGCAATACCACTATGGCCAGGAACACAACCCCCAGTTAGACTCTGGGTGTTTAACACCAAACACTCCTTATTGTAGTCCTCCATCCAGAGTCGGTATTCGTATAGCATACGGAAACAGACCCGACGAGAACCGACTTTTGACCGCGGGTTGGCTCGGCTTGGATGAAAAAAGCCAACAGCGCCAGCTCTTTTTTTTTTTCTTAAATTGATTCCCCGCCTGTTTTCGACCGCCCGCCCCTGCGAAGGACAATAAGACACCATATAACTAAAACAGCACCCACGTTAAAAATCGAAAATACGGACAATGAAAACGTTGCAGGCCAACGACCCGAGGCCGACAGCGCCCCCCCTCCCCCCCCACCCATCCCTGCGGCCACCGTGAGAGCCAATCGGAGGGACGTTTTTATCCCTCCCTTCTATGAAACAAAAAAATAACAAAAAAAAAGGACCAACACACGGTACATATAATGCATAATTATACTATATATGTATAATATATAGCGGGTTTTGTACCAATTTGGGGAGGGAGCGGGGGAGGGGATGATGGGGCGGGCGTAGAAATCTGATTGCCCCCGAAGAGCGCAACTCTGACAAAAAAGACAGCAGGACCAAACACGCGCCCGGACGAACAAAAAACGCAAAACAAAAAATCAAAACCAAACGAAACAAAACTATCCTCGTAGCGCGCGGCAGCATCATAGGCACGTACTTACGCACGTACTGACAGGAAAGCAGCAGGTACAGCAACAGGCACAGCAGCAGGTACAGCAGCAGAGGCAAGTTAGCAGTCAGCGTAAGCAGTTAGCAGTAGCACAGACAACGACATAAAAAAACTGACACCACAGGGTTTGCCCGCCGTTGCCTCAGCCCAAACCCCCCCTTCTCCAGAGCTCAGGCCAGCCCCCCCCCGTCCGTCCCCCGTCCCCCCTTCTCCCCCCCCGCCCCCACCCCCTCTTCCAACCCCCCTCCCCCCCAGCATGGAGGATGAAAGGGTTGTGAGGGGTGGGGGTGGGGCAGGGAGAGAGAGACCAAGGAAGGGGGGAGTGGGTGATGAACGATCACAATAGTTCTAGCTTGGACTCGGTAGCTGCGAGAAGCTTTTCTATCTCCTCCTTCTGGGAGCTGAGCGTCTGGAGCTCCTGCCTCATCACCTGCTCTCGGTGGAAGCAAGCAGAGAAAAAAAAAGAGAGAGAAATGAAAACAACAGGCAGTAATAAGAACACGGATAAAAACACGAAATAAGAACAAGAAATAAGAACAAGAAACAATAACAAGAAAAAATAACAAGAAATAAGAAACAATATTAAGAACAAGAAACAAGAACAAGAAACAAGAACAAGACTAAAGAACAAAAATAAGAACAAGAATAAGAAATGGGAACAAGAACTACGACAATGAACACGAATAAAAACAACGACAAGAAAACGAACAACGACAACAACAAGAAAACAAGCAAACAACACTATTAATAGGAACACCGACAAGAACAAGAAACAGGAAAAATCGCAGCAGACTAAAAAAAATAACGCAGTCGAGACTGGATAGGATGGGAAGGGACGGAACGGCATGGGATTGTATAGGACGGGACGGGATGGAATTGTATGGGATGGGATGGGACGGGACGGGACGGGGCGGGATAGGATTGGATGAAACGAAAAGGCATCGGACGGAACCGTCGGTAGATCGACGAATAGGAAGGGTGAACGGCCCGTCGGTCGGGCAGTCAAATAGTAAACCAATCAGTCGGTCGGTCGGGTGGTCTGTCGACATACAGTAAATACATTACTTGCCCCCGACGCGCTCCGTCCCGGCATTGTAGGGATGCGAGGGTATATGGTCATACGGCTACGGCCATACACGACATCAGTACCCCCCCCCCCGACTAGGGCGAGCAAGTTCGCACCAGCTGAGAAAAAAATGGCGCGCTGACTTGAGACGTACACTCACGCTTGCACGTGCGCTTTTGCACTTGCGCTTGTCGCAAGCCACACGGTAACTACATTACTGTATCGAAATCACCATCACATCAATACAGCGTGGGATATCAATCAAACATGGGCTCAGCACCACTTAATAGCGGAGATTCGCATCTCGAAAGGTAGCGCGGAAAAATATTGCTGTCCCACGCGCACACGCACGCAAGCACGCGCGCACGCTGAGCGCGCAGGCTTGAGAACACAAGCAACAATACCAACGCTTGCCTCGTCTCGTAAAAAGCGTGTCTTTTATCTCGTGTGGGAAAAAAAACTTATTAAAATAGCGCGACTTATTAAAATAGCGCGTCTCGTGAAGAGCCTGTTGCGTCTACTAAATATTAATAGTAGATGCTGCGTCTAGAACAGAAAAGATGATAGCGTCTTCTCACAAAATGATAGTTTGTCTTGTCTCATCTCGTTGCGTCGCGCGCCATTTAGTTCCTATACACCCCCGCGTACGTAACGAGGCGGGGGGGGGGGGGGGGGGGGGCGGCGCACCTTCTTTCGCCGAATTTTCCCCAGCTGGTAGCTCCGCAGCTGCCGGAAGCACAGCGCGCCCTGAAGCGGTAAAAGGGCATGGTAACAGTTCCAAAACGGTTACGAAATCGTTAAAAAAACAAAATGTATCCCCACACAAATTCCAAGCATTTTGATAACTCGAAAAGCGGGTGCGGTTTATCCATAAAAGTGTATAGATACGCTGTAAGGTGGTGGTGATGACGTCGTCGTCGTTTTGGATCTTCAAAAAATAAATAATGTTTCGGTAAGTCAACTAAGGCCGTCTCTTATGGGTTTCTTTTTGAGGTTCATAAATGGACCCCTTTTGACCAAGGGCAAAAAAACAGCATCCTATGGAACTCAAAACGACGAAGTTTGACCACAAACAAATATGAACAACAGTTTGACGTGCTCCGTCCCGGCATTGTAGGGATGCGAGGGTCTATGGCCATACGACTACGGCCGTGCACGATATGAGTACACCCCCTCCCCCCCTCCCCCCCTTTCTACCGCCTCACTCACCAGCCCCACGTACAAAACCCCGGTAGCGATTAAGATAAAGCCGGCAATGCGTCTCCACACGTCCAACATGATGCCGTTGTGCTCAAATGCAAGCAGCAGCGTCCCCACGCTTCAAGAGGCATGAAAAAAGGAACCAAAGGGGGGAGGGAGGGAGTGGAGGGGAGGGCGAGGGAGGGGGGAGGATATGTGGGGAGGGAGGAGGAGGAAGAGGAGGAAGGAGAAGGGGAGAGAGGGACCGAGGGGGGAAGGGAAGGGACGGAGAGGCAAGGAAAGGAGGGAGGGAGGGAGCGGAGGAGGGAGGAGAGGGAGGAGGAGGAGGAGGGAGGGAACGGAAGGAGAAGGGAAGCGGAGAGGGGGGGGTGGACGGGGGGGGTAACGGGGGAGGGAGGGAAGGCAAGCAGGGAGAGAAGTGAAGGCGGGAGGGAGGGAGGGAGGGAGGGAGGCTGGGGTGGGGGTCAGGGGGAGGGTGGCGGGGGGTGGGGGAGGGGGGGGGGGGGGGGGGGGGGGGGGGGGGGTGGGGGAGGGGGGGGGGTGGGGGGTGAGGGAAGAAGGGGCAAAGGTAAAAACGGAAACAAGAAAAGAAAGGTCATAAAAGGGAAGAAGGGAGGGGAAGACACGTTAGCAGGGACCACACTTCAGTGTATACCATCACGGTCCGTTCCATAGAACCAAACATAACAAGAAAACACGCACCATTAAACAAAATAGTAGGGGTGGGGCACCCCGTGCTTAGCGCCCGTCTTCGACCGAAATCAACTCCGATTGCACTAGGTGCCCTATGCTTTTGCGGCGACGATAACTCAATCGCCGCATCTCAAGGTGGCGCCCACCGGCCGCTACCGACCGCTGCCAATCGCTAACGACCGCTCCCGACTGATCGAATGACTGATTGGCCAACCGAATGGCCGATAGAATGAACGAACGGTCGGCCTACACCGACCGACCGATTGACCGACCGAATGGCCGTTACCGATCGCTACCGACCGCTATCGACCGGCTTACCTTTTACCGTCACCAATTGCTACCAACCGATTGACCAACCGACCGACCGTTACTGACCGCTACCGACCGACTGACCACCGAATTACACCTACCGATCGATTGACCAACCGACTCCGATCGATTGACCAACCGACTCCGATCGATTGACCAACCGACTGGCCGCCACCGATCGCTACCGACCGATATACAAACCGACTGATCGCTAGCGATCGATACCGACCAATTGACCAACCTACTGACCGTTTCCGATCACTACCGACCGATCTACCAACCGACTGACCACTACAGACCGCATACCGACCGAACAACTGACCAACCGACTCACAAAGAAATGTAGAAGCCCTTGAGAAGCCACGACTCTAGGAAAGCGCACAGCCGCAGCAGCACTGCCACCTCCCGCTCCGCCAGGATGATGGCCACGGCCATCGGAACGCCGAAACAGTGCAATGTGGTTTCCGCCCCCTTCGCCCGCGGAATTGGTGGAAACAAAAAAAAACACAAAACACAAAGGCGAAAATCATGCACAAAAATTAAGAACAAGAAATAAGGTATTTTGGACAATCGCATGAATCAGAGGCTGCTCGCATTTATTTTTCTGCGCTGGTGCTGCAAGCAAGAAGCAGTTGGCTAACAGGAGTAGAAAACAACTTCAGCAGCAACAGCAACAACAGCAGAAAGCAACATCGACAGCAGGAACAGGAACGACTAGCAGGAACAGCAATAACAGCAAGAGCAATAGGAACAGCAGCAACAACAACGGCAGCGGCAGCAAAGGGCTCTGTACTAGCTCCTCGGTCTGGGCCTGAAGCTCTGCCGTATAGAGTTCCGGAGCACGCGGGGTCTGCCCTGTTGCTGCTGAAAAACAAAAAGCAAATTGCTCCTGCTCCTGATACTGCTGTTACTGCTCCTGCTTCTGCTGCTACTGTTGTTGCTGCTACTGTTGCCGCTACTGCCTACTCCTACTGCTACGGCTACTGCTATTGCCACTGCCCCTGCTTCCGCGACTACTACTCGTGCTACTGCTATATACCAGGCACATAATCTGCCCCCCCCTTCCCGCTCCCCTGCCCCACTCGCGCTCGCTTACCCCGAGTTCGACGGAGACAACCAGCATTACGTCCAGTACCACAGCGAGCAATGCTGTACAGCACATCGTTCAATCGGAAAACAGAGGGAGGGGGGGCGGCGGCGGCGGCGACGGCGGCGGTATCGCAACACAACAGCAGACAGCGCAGCGCGGGGGAGGGGGGGGGAGGGAACGAGGAAGGGAGGGAAGGCGGGGGGAGGGAACACGGGGAACAGAGGAGGGGAGGGAGGGAGGGAGGGAGGGAGAGAGGGAAACCATTAACAAAAGCGTCCATGCTGCTATATACGAGTCGATATCGCACCGTCCACCGAAGGGGGCGCCATGCGCTTTCAACCATCCTACTCTCCCTCTATTTGCCCGTCTTTCTATACTGGTGCGTCTTTATCAACGTATGCCTGTTCCTCTCTCTCTTCAGCTCTCTCTCTCTCATTCTCTCTCTCTCTCTCTCTCTCTCTCTCTCTCTCTCTCTCTCTCTCTCGTTTTGGGGTTTGTTACCGAGAGGGGGGGGTGGTGATCTATTTCTTAAGTCGCTGTCTGCTCATCTCCCTTTTCCTCCCCCGCTCTCTCTCCTTCTTTATTCGCTCTCTGCCTTTCCTTTGCTCTCTCTCCAGGGGTATCTCTATATGTCTCTTGTCACTTCTCTCTCTGTCTCTGTCTCAACCTTCCTCCTTCTCCCTCCCTCCCTCCCTCCCTCCCTCCCTCCCTCCCTCGCAGCAGCAGCAGCAGGGGGGGTAGACAGGAAGGGGGTGGGTTCGATACGCGGTATTCGGTATGCACTGGAGGCGTTCATCAAAAACACGGGTGATCGGCATCGCCTGCAGTGAACGCACGAGGTGTGCAGTGTGCAGCACGAGCAACAAGATACGTGGTACGTAGCAGGCCATGCTCTACTGTTTTGTGAGTGCATGTCACACACACATATACGAATTACTTGATGAAAGACAGCAGTGACTACGGCAACAGCAGCAGCAGCAGCAGCAGCAGCAGCAGCAGCAATAGACAGTAGTAGTATTAATAGTACCATCTTGGCACTAGGCACAGCAGCAGCAGCGGTACAGAAAACGCCGGTCATGCTATTTTACGGTCACACCAGTCCTGTGCGAGTACCAGGTACATTCGTACGCCGCCATCACACCAGTTCGAGTAGTAGGTCGTACTACGGGGCGCCTTCTTATACTAATAACTGCTGTGTTGTTTTTCATCGCCAAGGCTGAGTTCATCGACGGCAGAGCGGTGTTGCCCGCCTGCCACCCCCTACCGTATCTCTAGGCGATACATAAGTGGGAGGGACTGTTCCCATTCGCCTCTGCTGCGCCAATGCCGCTGGCATGGCAAGCAGAGTCAGGAGGGTGAAGAGAATAGTGCAACCAAGTCGACATCCAGCAGAACAGCACTGAATATTTTTCCAATTTTCTACATATCCCCAGGTTGTTTTCTGTAGCAAGAGGACGAGTGACAATCCTATGGCGTGAACGCGACTCACCTCTCGATGCATGAGCTGTTGGAAAGCGTTGCACGTACTGCACCGACGCTCCACTGCCGTCGTGTGGCGGCCGCGGCCCCGCTGCGTGCCTGCTCCATATTTTAGCAGATTTTCCCCCTGTCAAGTAAGGCCATCCAGGTAACGTGAACTCCCTACGTGTGCGGTGAAAGACTGTTTGGACCTCGAAGCCAGCCCCATCCTGCAGCGCAGGGACAGCTTTCCCTCTCTGCAATACTTTCCTTGCTCGCCGTGTCATGAAAGCGAACGAAGGCAGGCGTGATCGGCAATACGCACAGCAGCAACAACAACAGCAGCAGCAACAGCAGCAGCAACAGCAACAGCAACAACAGCAGCAGCAACAACAGCAACAGCAGCAACAACAACAGCAGCAGCAGCAACAACAGCAGCAGCAGAGCTTCGCAAAGTCAGAGAGGACTAAGGGAGGAGCGGGCGGTGGTGGGGGTGGAGGAGGAGCAGGAGGAGCAGGAGGAGGCGGAGGAGGTGCGCCCTACCATCGTGAGTTCCCTGGCTCATTGACGCACTTGCGTCAAACTCTCGGCGGCCGACCAGACGGTGGTGGTGGCGATGCTCCCCGTGGGGGAAGAGCCGCCGCTGCAGCGGCGGCAGCATCTGCAGCAGCGGCTGATGCCTACCACATGGTGATGCAGCACGGTGGTCCTGACCCTGGTGGCAATGCCGGCGGTGGAGGAGGGGGGGAGCAGCAGTACTATCATGACCGGCCGGCGATGCTCCGTGTAGCGCCGAGGCACCACTCCTCCCCGCACTTGCACATCGATGAGGCCCGACCACCGGGAGGAGGAGGGGGAGGGGGAGGGGGCTTTGGCCAGCAGCAACAGCAGCAGCAACAGCTACACCACAATGAAGTCCGCCGCCAACAGCAGTTGCAGCAACAGCAGCAACAGCAGCAGCAGCAGCGACACCAACAGGCACAACAGCAGCAACAGCGTCAGCAACAGCAACAGCAGCAGCAGCACCGCCCCCAGCAGCAGCAGCAGCAGCAACAACAGCACCCCGCCGACATACACGGAGTCACCCCCGCGCACCGTGCCCCCTCTGCTGCGGCAGCAGCCGCAGCAGCAGCAGCAGCAGCCGCCGTAGCCGCAGCCGCCGCAGCCGGTACAGGCTGGCCGCCGGGAAACTCACCCGCAGGGGCGGGACGAGGGATGACCCCGAGACAGCCGCCGCCCCTGACGTCCTCCCTGTCGGAATCGGCTTCCGTCGGTCGCTCCGTCGTCGGTATGGGCGCCGACTTCGCTCAGCTCCCCAGCAGCCCGGAGCACATGGGACTCAAGGCCCACGCTGCGGAGTTCGTCCCTGGCGGTGGGGCGGGACGAGGAGGGGGAGGAGGAGGAGGAGGAGGAGGAGGTGGGGGAGGGGAGACAAGCAGGAAGGGCAGCATAGACCGACAGCAAGCAGGGGGGGGAGGAGGGGCGGAAGCGGGAGCGATAGCGGCGGCAGTGGCAGCGGCCGCAGCGGCGGCAGGAGGAGGCGGGGGGGGGGGGGGGGGGGGGGGGGGGGCCGACCTTACCGCGTACGCGCGAGAGTTTGTGCCGGGAGGAGGCAGCAGTGGCGTCGGCGGCGGCGGCGGTGGTGGTGGTGCGGACGGCGACAAGGGCGGTAACGCCCCTGTCGGGAGAGGAGGAGGAGGAGGAGGAGGAGGAGGCCATGCTGCCGCGGGGGAAGGCGCGGGAGGCGCTGGGGGGGCTGGGGGAGGGGGGGGTGCAGCTGCCGAGAAAATGGTCCAGGTGGTGCGCGGTGGTACGATCTACTTCGTGCCGGAGAGCGAGGCGCTCGCGACGGACCAGCTGGTGGCGCCGGAGGAGTACGGGCCGGAGGAGGATGGGTTTGTCTGGGCGCATGGGTCGGGCGCGATGGCGGCCCAGCAGAGACGCACCATGCACAGGTGAGACAAAGGGGGGAGGCGGAGGGGGGGGCGGG
>MEHQ01000414.1:129875-154326 GCA_008828725.1 Saccharina japonica
GGGTGGGGGGGGTGAGTACCGGGCGCAAGTAACCCCGTCATCGTTCGTTGTTTTTTTGTCTCTCGTTTGCTTTCCGTCTCTGTCCGTTTTCGTCGACTGCCACCATCGTTTTTATTTTATTTTATATTTTTCAACAAAAAGCGAGTACGACAACGGGCGACTGTTGCGCCTCCTGCTGAAGCTCGGGACGCTGAACGAGCGGCCCGACCAGGGAGGCGGCGAGTGGTCGGAGACGGGGGAGAGGTACATCCTCAAGCTCTTCAGGGACTACTGTTTCCACCAGGTGCCTGTTGCTGTTGTTGTTGATGTTGTTGTTGTTGCTGCTGCTGCTATTGTTGCTGTTGCTGTTGTTGTCGTCGTTGTTGTTGGTATTTTTGGTCGTTGCTGCCATTTTGTTGTTTGTGTCGTTGGTGTCGCTGTGATTCCTGTTTCCTGTTGCTCATGTTGCTGATATTGTCGCTGTTGTTGCTGTTGTGGTCGATGCTATATTGTTGTTGTTGTTGTTGCTGTGGTTGTCGTCGTTGTTGCTGTGGTTGTCGTCGTTGTTGCTTTGGTTGTCGTCGTTGTTACTGGGGGCTCGGCAGGCCTGGTCGGCTACTTTCCCCCCTCTGCAATTCTTCGCTTATGACGGCCGTTATCATCAAAGAGTGTTTTTGTCCTAACTTTCCTGATTTCCCCCATTTCCTTTCCTAAAAGAGCGAAATCGAAGCGTTCCTGGTGTTTTTTTGCCCTCCGTTAAATTTCCTGATTTCGGAAATAGTTTTTGTTAACTCTTTTTCCTCTGTTTTTTTTTTTCTCGTCGAAGAACATTATGAAAATTAAGAAAACTGTTACCGGTGTTTGATGATAATGGCCCTTGAGTCCAGTGTGTGCGATGGTGCTCGAGCGCAGAAGTAACTTGAAAATATAAAAATTGCCATGAGTGCTGTCCGTCAGTCAAAACGTCAAAACCTCAACCCTTTGAGATATTTACCCGCGTTTTGTGGACAAAAAACGACTTTTAAAATGGTTAACATCTCGCACAGATCATATAGATCATTCCCACTTGATGATCTAGATACTTGAAGGCAGACATATTGCCGATCTGTATTATCTGTAGGATCTGGCTCATGCTGCCTGATGGGAGCCGCATAATCTGCACGATCTGCTGTAGCACATGCTTCCTGTGTTGGATCTGTACTGTACAGATCCTGCACAACTTCTTATATAGCGGCAGGTTAGGATCTTGATGATCCACGTGTCTGTCGATGATCTGTCTGTAGATGATATATCTGTAGATGATCTATCTGTAGATGATATATCTGTAGATGATGTATCTGTAGATTATCTATCTGTAGATGATGTGCCCGACGGGTGAAATAATTCAAGTCGTTTTTTTTTCGTACGTAGCAAAATACGTAAGAGTCAACGTCTCTACAACGCCTATCATACCGCCAGCACTAACCGCGGGTTGCCTTTCGTAAAAGCCGCCTGTGGAGAGAGAAAGACACATGGTGCACCTCGATGAAATACCAAACGCTGTTTTTACCTCTCTGGGCGGAACTGTATGGGCCGTTGTGAGTCTTGGAAATTAATACCGAAACTTTTTTCTTATATCTCCACCCAGAGTGGTTCAAATACGAAGAAAGTGATGAGCGTGCGTGGGGTGTACGATGGTGTGCCGATGGCTTTTTTGCCCCTCTCTGCCGCCTTAAGAGGGGGCTTGCTGGTCACGCCGCGCGCGCGCGAGTGCTGGCTGTGGTGTCTGTCGTCGGTGGAACATATTCCTTGTTGCCTTATCTTTTATTTTTTACGACAATTGCCTTCTGTGTATGTGTATCATACGATGTTCGTTCACATCGGTGTTTTGTCCTTGGGACATTTGCTGAAAATAACACTGCGGGCACACTCTATTTTTTTGTATTACTGTAGTAGAGGTACGAACAGATAACTCTGCCTGTCGTGGGGGAAAAAAAACGGGAACATTGTCGAACGCACAATTCGTATCATACCACCAGGTAGTGCCAGTATGTTTCAGATCCATCGAAGGGTTCAAATGTCGACAATTCGGGACGAAAGCGAGGCAAAAACTGCGAATCAAGCCTTGACTTTCCGGCCCCGCACTCTTGAGGCTTCCAACCCTGCAACCACAACACTAACAGCAGCTATGTATAATTAGCAACGAAAATAACGACATCGACACCGGTACCCCCCCCCCCCCCCCCCCCCCCCCCCCCCCCGCTGGCGGTCGAGTTAGATCATTTGTGCGTCATGTGTGCATGGTACGTAAAGAACCTTTACTCCGCACAAGGGGAATGAATGATCGTATCACGTAGTTTGTATCAGGTATATGGTAAGGCACCCACGAGGCAGATACATAGTAATTTCCCATTGCTGTCTCTGGCAGTGGCCACACCTGAAATAAAAAATGAATTCATTGGAGGCTGTCGTCCACATGCAAGTCAGCCTCACGAGCGGTTCTTAGTAGGATGCAGTTCACCCTTGATGTGGCTCGCCCAACACCTCACGGTAAGTCGCGCTTGGTGCAAACAATGTCCTCCTGGTTGGTGAAAACCCGACGTACTCCGTCCCGGCATTGTAGGGATGCGAGGGTCTATGGTCATACGACTACGGCCATTCATGACATGAGTACCCCCCCCTCCCCCCCCCCCCCCCCGCCCCACAAGCTGGTTCTTAGCATGATGCAGCTCGCCCTCAATGCGACTCTCCCAACACCTCACGGTACTTCGCGCTTTGGTGCAAGCACATGTCTGCCTGGTCGGTGAAAACCCGATGTGCTCCGTCCCGGCATTATTGCGGGGATGCGACGGTCTATGATCATACAACTACGGCCATGCATGACATGAGTACACCTCCCCCCCCCCTCTCGTTCGCCCCCCCCTACAACACAGGTGAACTCCGACGGCGAGCCCGTGCTGGACTTCGGCCACGTCTACCAGACCCTGGCGCTCCTCGACGCGGGCAGCGAAGAGAAAATCCTTCTCACCAGCAGGGACAAGCGCTCCCTCCTCGTCGTTTCCTTCGCCGACGTCAAGCGCTGCATCGAAGAAGCTTTCCTGGAAATTTCCGCGCACGCCGGGCCGCCGCCGCAGGCATCAGGTGGTGGGAGTGGTGGGGGGGCTGGCGGCGTCGGCGTCGGCGGCTCCGCCGCCGCTGCCGCCGCCGCGGCTGGCACCTTAGGGGCCTCCGGAACCCAGGGAGGCTTGCTACCCGGTGGGCGGGGGATGGGGATGGGCGCGGCGCGCATGCACGGGGGAGGGCCTGGGGCGGTCATGAGGGGGGATGGGGGCGGCGGCGGCGGCGGCGGCGGCGGCGGTGGGCTCGTGCACGGCCACGGCCACGGGCACCAAGGCGTTGTCGTTCCGATGGGGCACGGGATGCACCACCCCCACCCTCACGGCGTGGCCATGGGCATGGGCATGGTGGGGCATCCCGCGGCGCCTCCGCCTCCGCACGGGGCCGGGGCCGGAGGCGGGGCGGGGCTCTACTGATGTGGTAGCCGCGGGGGTATCATATGAAATTACGGCACGGACGAGAGAGACGCGCTCTGAGAATTGAGTGGACTCCTTTTTTTTGTTTGCTTTTGCTGCTACTGCTGCGAAATGTGTCATTTGCGTGTTTTTTATAGACTTACACTCGAGGAACTTCTGGGCGTCTGCAAATGTTTCGAGAGGGGGCATCGACTTTCGAGAAGCGGCAGCTTGGAACCTTAAGAGGTTATCTCCTTGGTGTATGTTGTTGATCATTGTGTTTTGGGGGTGGGACAGGGGTATGGGGTGGGGTGGGGTGGGGAGGGGGTGGAGCGGACCGTCCTGGCCCGCTCGTTACTTGGAGACTCAAGGCGGGGAGGCGGCAAAAGTTTACGGGAGGTTTTGAAGCGTTGTTTTCATGGGGAGTATCGATTGGTTGCTACTGGCAGCAGACATTTTCGTGTTGTAGACGCGCCGTGGCGCGAGTTTTGGACTGACTGAGAAAGCAAAATATACTAGAGTATATGTCGAAAACAAAACAAAAAACACGATTAAAGCAGTGTGGGATTAGATAGGCACGGTCAGTGGGTGTCCCGCATGCCGCGTGCCGAGGCACAGGCGAGAAATATAACAAAACTGATTCCGTTTTCGAGCCGTCGCGGCGGAAACGTTGTCTGGGTCACACAGCAGGTGATGACTTTTTTTATTTTTTTTTCCAGCGTCTCAAAGAGAGGGAAGCATAGTATATCGTTGTGCTCTGTAGATTGTTGTTCAGCGCTTGTTGACCAGCAAGTGCTTTTTGATGAAGGCGCATTGTTTTTCGATCGCTCCTTTCTTTGACGACTGGTGCATTCGGACACATGCATGCGCGGTTCGTAGAACGGTTACAGCCTATCATAGGTTGGTAACAGTATACTGGGGTACTGGGCATACTGCCAGTATACTGGGTGGGGCAGACCAAGTGAACTCTTAGTTAGTTACCGTGATGTATTGTATGCGCGTGACATGCGCCCGTGGCCCCTTGCGCAAGTGTACATCCGTTTTGACTCGCGCCACGCGCTGCAGCTTGTTGTTGTTGTTGTCGTCGTCGGCTTTCTTTGCCCGCCAACACCCGCCCACAGCCCCCCCCCCCCCCCCATCCCCCTTCCAGATTCGTGGTTCACTCTTCCCCCCCCCGCCTCTCGGCATGATGATAAATCTCCCGTGTTTGCCTTGGTCGGCTAACTCACTCTTTGTGTGTGAAATTTGGCTCTGCTGGGGGGTAGTAGTAGTAGGAGGAGGAGGAGGGCTAAGAACAATAATAGTTTTTTTGTACAGAAGACAATAAGTTTCAGCCTATGTACGGTAGATACGCCGCAGGCTACCACCGCCGTAGCCTATGGTAGCCTACGGTGTATGCATGCTGCAGCCAAGATTACTTTGCTTTCGTTTCACCTCCGTTGTGGCGTGTAGCCGTTGATCCGTTGGCATGTAGCCGTTGGCATGTAGCCGTTGGTGGCGGACCGTTAGCAGTGGATCGTTGGCAGTGTCGGGTGCCGTTGGCCTAGCTAAAGCCGACGAGCAGTTATTTTTCAGTTGCTGCCCAAAGACAAGAAGATACAAAACGAAACGAGACGAAAGCTCCTGTAGAGGAGAAGGCGCCGGTAATCGGACCGGCGAGCTTTTTGTTTTTGGTTCCTTTTTTTTATTCCGTACGAAATGTTTTTTCTAAAAATACTGCAGGGTTTTTTATCTTCTTTTTTGGATTTTTGTGTTTTCTTTTTTCTTTTTTTTTTCCGGCTGTTTTTTTGCGGTTCGGACCTTTCTTGGTGGGTGAATGTGCACCTGGATTTTCCCGTCTTGTTTTTGAGTTGCTTGTAGCGCGCTCTTGTCAGCAGTGAACCCTATCCCTCTTCTGCTGTACGTAGTAGTCATCATGTCCTCGCGGTTCGAGAGTGGGTGTAATCAGGACTACAGCAATGCCTATTTTTGAGCTTGTGCCTCTTAGAGCTGGCCGCCCGCTCGCGGCGACGGCGACCGCACCGAAGAGGGGGATGAGAAGTCGTTACCAGCGGTGGCACGTAGTCGAGGTGGCGATCAACGCTGCAGGGAGTTTGTTTGTTCCCTTTGGTTGGTGTTGAAAAGGTTGAAAGGCTGATGGTGTGCCTCACCCGATCGTAAACCGAAGTGGTCCGAAAACAGACGTCGCGTGCTGCGATCGTTTCTTGTGTCGCAAGTCTGCGTGCCACTACTACTACTACTACTACTACTACTGCTGCTGCTGTACGTATATATAATATGTATACGTGTCTTACATGTTCGTCTTTTACCCAGCGCGTCCTAAGTGTGTCTACGTGCTACAGCAGTACTGCTACTGGCAACTGTCTCCAGGCTGTCGTTCATGCACGTAGTGGTGGTGCGTTGGTTCACTTCATTTTCTTGGATGACGGCGACTTGCTGCTGCCCTTCTTCTTCTTCTTCTTCTTCCCCTTCTCGTCGGCCCCTCCCCCCGTTGTTGCCTTGTTTCGACGGCCGATGTAAGTAGTAAGCAGTCAACGATGGTTGATGGAAACCCCCACCCATATCCGTCCGTGGTGTGAATAAAGGGTTTGATGAAAAAGAGCGAGCATCCATCCCGCAAGATTATGTTCATGGAAAAAAGAGACAGCAGTTTTGCACAGTGGGACAACTGGGGGGGGGGGGCGGGGGGGGCGTACTCATTTGTTGCTTGCCTTAGTCATTTGACCATTGACCACGCATCCCTTTCGAGACGGAGCTACGAGGGGGGGGGGTATTATTGCGAAAGAAACGTAACACGTCACATGGGAAAAAAAAAGAGACAGTTTGTTTTTCAGGGACAATGAGGGGGATATTTTTTTACGAAAGAAACGCACGAGCACATCAGTCATCAGCCGTCGATATAAAGTCAACTAACTTTGAGGGACGTATAAAGTCAACTAGCTTTGAGGGTTCCATTGCCGAATCGCTCGCAATAGAAACACCACCAAGTCCTCCTGGTACAGATCAACTAACTGAGGGTTTATTTCCGAACCGCTCGCCATCAAAAACACCACGAGGTAGTAGGTGCTCCGGGTACGGTATAGAAAGCAACAACTCCCCGGGAACAAAACCCAGTCGAGGGTCAACCGCAAGAGGACAATACAATGATATTGTTGTTACTCGTAGTACTACTGTATGTAGTGGGGTGTCCGTTTTTTTTTTTTGCTTTTGTGCGACAAGCACGTTGTTTTTGGTTCTGCGATCGCACGGGGCAAGGAGACGTGCTTGCACTACTGTTGTTGTTCACTGCGAGTGAGCGTGCACGACGACTGAAAGAGAGAGAGAGAGAGAGAGAGAAGTAAATTAACACGAGAAGAGGCCGGGTCCACACATTATTCTTCTCGCAAAAACGAGGCTGTATGGGTGCCCCCCCGCCCTGTGCTCGACCTACTCCTTCCACCCCCGCCCCCCTCCGCCCGCCCTCCCCCCCCCGCCACCGTTGAACTACAAAATAAAGTTTCGCCAGCAAACGAAACTTCTCCTTCCTGCGTATCATAGTAGTAGTGAGAGTTGTGCTGTTTTGCGTGCCCCGACAAGGTCCGGTACGGTCGAGAACGTATGCCCCATGCAAAGAAAAAAAACTATCGAAACCTTTTTTTTTGTTGCCGTCATGTTATGTATATACTTCGTATACTTTGTATGTACACTCTGTGCTGTGGGCGCCTATAGCTGCCATCGGCACGCTGCACTTATACGACGTATACGAACCCCCTTCCGTTTTTCCCTGCTTTGACTTACCGTTACCCTTTGGTAACCGCGCTACTCAAGAGCACCAGGTAGGCACAGGGGGGGTGTTTTTTTTTTAATCTCAACGGAACTATATTGATTGTGTTCAACGGAATCCAACGGGAATATGATTTAAGCTCGATGGAGGTCAACGGAAAACTAGTACGGGGGGCCATAGTATGCAGGACCGACGGTGCACACAAAAACCTATATATTCCGGTATTTTTACTAAGCATATTTGGTCCTGGTTACTATATATGTTCCCTCGTAAATAACAACGGAAACACATTGAACCCAAAATGGACGACAACGGAAAAAAAAAAATGATTTTCATGAAGCTCGATGGAGACACATCGAGTCCAGCGGAGGCCAACGAAAATAGATTGACTACGATCGAGGTCAACGGGAGAAAAACAATATTCCGATGAAGCTCAACGGAAATACGGTGAGTGCAATGAAAAATCAACGAAAATACTTTTGAGTTTGATGGAGATCGACGGATTGGTGATTTCGATGAAGCTCATCGGGAAAACGTTCAGTGCAACGGAGGCAGACGGAAATAATGTGAGCTCAATGGAGTTCAATGGAGGTAGGCATTTTTTTTCTTTTCTTTCCAGAACGTACCTTCTTCTTCGATGCCTTGGGTGATGACGACGATGACTTCTTCTTCTTCTCTTTTTTCTCCTTGTGCGGTTTCTTATCGCGGCTTTTGCTTCGCTTGTCCGTCCTGGACTTAGAGCTGGACTTCTTAGCCTTCTTGCTCTTTTTTCGTTTGTCCTTTCGAGGGGCGGTCGCGTTTGTTGTGTGCGTCGGACGTTTTGTTTAGGGCCGGGTACACAAAAAAAAACGAAAACGAAAACGAAAACGAAAACGTTAGCGATTACATAGGAAGGAAGGAAGCAAGCAAGCAAGGCGAAACAGACAAGAGAGAAAAGGTTGCTGACGATAACTGTTGTCACAAAGAGCGGCGGAAAGAAGCAGCAAGCACCTCTTTCGTGCTCTTTTGTTGGAGCAGCCGTCACACGCAGTAAGCACCTCTTTCGTGCTCTTTTGTTGGAGCAGCCGTCACAAGGACAATAATCACGTCCTCTTGTTGTGTAAATAGCGAGCGGCTGGAAATGTATACGGTACTCAATTCTCCCAAAATAAACCGAACAACAACAAATAGTCAGAAAAGTATGCATCCAAATGAATCGCATTCCCCTCCCCTCCGATTGCGTACGGAAGCAAGCAGGGAAGAAGCCACGCTATATACACATCGTAGGTTTGTTGGGATCCGGAGCAGCCTTTGAGAATTTTCGTGGATGAAACGGCAACAAATTCGGCGGCATTCCCCTTACGGGCGACAGTTGTAGCATGCAGGGTCTTTGTACGTTCTACAAAATGCGCTTGCGCAGAGAGCAACAACCGAAAAAGCGACCTAGGGTAGGGGGGTCAGTTTTAGCGGGGCTCTTCGAAGGTCGTATGACCCCCTCTACCCCCGCGTCGGATCAGGGAGCTTTGAAATATCACGGTTCGGTTCGGTTCGGTTCGGTTCGGTTCGGTTCGGTTCGGTTCGGTTCGGTTCGGTTCGGTTCGGTTCGGTTCGGTTCGGTTCGGTTCGGTTCGGTTCGGTTCGGTTCGGTTCGGTTCGGTTCGGTTCGGTTCGGTTCGGTTCGGTTCGGTTCGGTTCGGTTCGGTTCGGTTCGGTTCGGTTCGGTTCGGTTCGGTTCGGTTCGGTTCGGTTCGGTTCGGTTCGGTTCGGTTCGGTTCGGTTCGGTTCGGTTCGGTTCGGTTCGGTTCGGTTCGGTTCGGTTCGGTTCGGTTCGGTTCGGGTGAGTTCCACCGAATCGGTCGAACTTCAATTTTATTACTGTGTGAAAAATCGGCCGCAACCCTCCGAAATATCACCAAGCAAACCAGACCAATCAGAGACCACACATGCTGCAGATTCGTTTCAGTTTCCCTCTATCTCTCTCCCACCATGGATGGTCTCGATGCACTCGTTGAGGGCCACGTTCACCAGCGGATCGAACCCTGCCAGAAAACCAAATCAAACCCCATCGAACCCCACCAAAACAAAACCAAGCCAAGCTAAACAAAACAAAACCAAACCAAACCAAACAAACCCCACCAAAAAACCAACCCAAAAAAGAAACCGGAAACAGAACAGAACAAAACAAAACAAAAAACACACCCGTATCTCTCTCTCTCTCTCCCCCCCACCTCGGATAAACTCGATGCACTCGTCCAGAACCACATTCACCAGCGGGTCGAACCCTTTCAAGACTCCGTGCACCTCCCTCCCGCCCTGCAGCTTGACCCTCACGCCCTGGTCCAAATACTTCTGCAAGTCGAGGACTACATACAGGTGTGTGATCACATGCATCAAAAAGCAGGGCAGGGCAGGGCAGGGCAGGGCAGGGCAGAGCGAGCGGCGGAGAAACCTTCAGTTAGTGTTTACCCGTATAATACTCGTATTTAATTGAGTGCCTTTTTACGCCGGCGGCTGAAGTTATGCTTCCGAACTGCACTCAATTTTTCCACGGCTCTTCACGGGTCATGACCCGACCCCCGGGTTGGATCAGGAAGTTTTCGAAATCTCACGGTTCGGTTCGGTTCGGTTCGGTTCGGTTCGACATTGATCTTCCCTGAGATACGATCATGTTCCGGTACCCCCATGATCCACGGTGCATACATGGTTGTATATACTCTGACGACCTTTGGAGATCCGGAAAAAAGCCTGAAGAGCTTAAAGTACGACCGGTGTTGCTGTACAGCCAATCACCATGATGAACACATCGGCGGCCCAGTTGTGGCAGAATAGGAGATACTACTGCAGGGTACTGCTGCATGAACAAGAACGGTGCAAGCATCAAACAGGAATACCGGAGGCGGGGACCGCTTGCGAGGGGCAAGTGCTGGCTCTGGGATTGCTTTATCGGTGGGTTCTGGCTGCTGCTGTGTCTACTGATCGGTACTATACAGCACGACAGCAGTGCTGCTTCTGTGTTGACAAAATCAAACCGGATCGAGCGCGGTTTTAGACTTCTTCCATCTGCTCGATAAAATTCTTCTCTTCTGCACACACCAAGAACGTACTTACGTGAATCATGTGTGGTTTTTGTTTGTGTTCGCTCGTGCTGGTCTACAGCAGCAGTATGCACCCTGGTTATAAACACATCTGCTCGCACGTTGCTTTTTTGGAGTTAGTATCATCTTGGTTCGCAACCTCCTCTCGGAGACCGGGGGGTGCACATAGAGAGAGGGGAAGCCCACCCCTCGAGGTTGGCCAACAGCAACCCCCAGGTTAACATGCGTAACCACGAGTCAGCTTCCCCATCATCCCAACTGGCCATGCCTAACTCTCGACACTACCCTCACCAGACTCGATGAATCCCATTGGCTCACGAGTACCAACTTCTTCCGTGAGTGCAAAACGCACGTATGTTTCGTCGTACCCCCCTCGACCATCATATCTTCCGCTTCAGGTTGCAACTGCTGTGTGGTTATAATAAGATTGTTTCCTCCGTATTTTGCTCCCTTTCCGTGATTTTAATATGCCCTGCCGTTCGGTGCTCTACGTACGTACTGTGTTACTGCAGCAGCAGCAGCAGCTATTTCGCACACCGAAGTAAAACTACTGTAGAAAAGCGCACATTGAACCGATGTCTAATATTGGCAGGACTGTTCGGGGGCCACAGTTCAAACTTCATGGGTCAGGTCGGGCGACCCGACCCGACCTGAATTGACCCGCGAGTTTGACCCGAACTGTGAACAGCCCTGAAAACAATATTACGATCGTAGCTTGTTTTAGGACCGTTTTTTTCTTTTTTTCGACTCACTCGCGCACGCGAGTGACTATTATAATACCCTTTTTCTTGCAAGCAGTCTTACTCTTGTAAGCTTTTGTGATTTGTCTTTTCGCGATATGCACCCACCATACATAAATTGCTGTCCTTGCTCCTCTATACCAGGTAGATAGGTTTTACTCTGTCTGCGCCCTGTTTTGGTACATATATGTTCACCTTGTGCTTCTTGCGGCGCCTCCTCTCCCTCGTCTTGCTGCGGCGGTCTTTCGACCGAGACTTACTCTTGGACGGTTTCTTGGACCTTGACCGTGACCTCGACTTCTTCTTCTTCTCGACGTCGTCGTGGCCGTCGTCGTCGTCGTCGTCGTCGTCGTCGTCGTCGTCGTTAGTTTTGTTCGCGTTGGGTGTAAACATAAATGGCGAAACAATCAAAAGTGTACGGGCAGGTGGGGCCAGAGAAAGACAAAAAATCAATTAAAAAAAAATCAATTGGAGTCACGTGTGGAGTATCGTCTCCCTTTATATATATATACTAAGTATATATGTGGATGGCTTGATCGGAACAAGCGCTCGCTGTACGTTTTGTGTCAGAGGTAACGTACTCGTGGCAAAAAAATTGACTGGAATGGTTTCTGAACGAAAGGGGGCTCCCTTAACCTAAAAAAATCGCCGAACTTTTTTTCATTCTTGTGTTGCAATAACTGTTCATTGTGTACTTAGTAGGCCGTGGTATTGTTTATCGGGCACCGTATATGGCATTTTTATGTTTTCCCCTCCAAAATCACTTTTTGACTTGCTATTATTACGGAGGGCCATAGTAAATAGGACCAAATATTGTTAGTAAAAATTGGTAAATATATAGGTTTTTGTGTGTACCGTAGGTCCTATTTACTACATTAGCCCACCCCGTAATAGTATAGAACTCAAGTGAAGAGCCTCAGAAAATGTCCTGTATGCAGGTAAACCTCTACCTTAAATGGAATAATGAAAAAAAAAAAAAAACAGCGCACTAAAAAGGGGGCCTCCGGGAGAATAAACAACTCAAGGTGTTTTCGAGTCCATGTTTTTTTGCTGAGAAAAAAACAAGTTTCGAGTCATCTTCTCCTGCTGAGAAAACAAAAAAACACATTTCAAACGTGTTTTTGAGTCATGTCCTGCTGATAAATACATACTCAAAGGTGTTTCGAGTCATCATCTCGTGCTGAGAAATAAATAGTCAAGGTGTTTTGAGTCAAGTTGTTTGCGTCATATAGTACGGGTTGCTCGGTACACGCGCCAGGTGCATCGTAACGACAGAGGGTACCGAAGGGGGGGGGGTGAGGGGGAGTTCGACACGTCAAGGCGTTACGGAAATTATCAGCCGAGACAAAGAGGAGGGCGAATTTTCCAAGGTCAGGTTCTGTAGGGTACCTACAGAACCATACCCGGGGTATTTACCCCGGAAATACCCTACAGAGAACTTCTGTGAGTTCTGTAAGGGTTTTATACCCGTACCCGGAACTTCTGTAAGTTCTGTACGACCTTCATACCCTACAGAGAACTTCTGTAAGTTCTGTACTCCCCGTTTCACAATACCCGGGGTACCGGTACAACGTGTTTGTACCTGCCCGGAACTTCTGTGAGTTCTGTACGCCCGTGCCACAATACCCGGAACTTCTGTGAGTTCTGTAAGGGTTTTATACCCTAACCCGGAACTTCTGTAAGTTCTGTAAAACATCTATACCCGTACCCGGAACTTCTGTAAGTTCTGTAACACCTTGGGCACAATACCCCGGGTAAGGGTATTCCCTCGGCACAATACCCTGTGTGCCGGTACAGATTAGGGTATCGTTGAGGATGTCAGGAGACGGTCAGTCGAGGGAAAATGGGCATCGGTCAAGGGTGTGGATTCGAGTGTTCCACACTAAAACCTAGTATTTTGGCGTCAGTCAAGGATAAAAAATGAAAAATTGCCGTCAGTCAAGGGGTGAAAGTGCCGTCTCCTGACATCTTTTGAGGAGTGATGTTATGCATTCTGACGTCATGTCTCATCAGTGACACACACCAAAAACGAAATTACGAAATTAAATTACATTGTACAACCCACCTCGCTCACAACCACACATGAACCGAGCACACAAGTACGTGGATTTTGATTTGGGGGGTAAATCTATGACCGCGGAAGTCATTCCCATGAAGTTGGAACGGTCCTTACCGTGAAAATCGTGAAAGACAGCTATAACAGAAATTAGCTACAATGGTACATGCATGGTATATACGCGTTAGTACCGGTATAGTGTGTCATGTTTGAAGTACACCAATCGCAGTATTTCGAAATGCATTTTATGTATATTTTTTGAGGAGTACATTTGCACTTTTTTCGCCCCCTTGAGGTGGGTATTTACCAGGGTATCACCGGAACTTCTGTAAGTTCTGTACGCCCGTGCCTCAATCGGAACTTCTGTGAGTTCTGTACGCCCGGGCCACAATCGGAACTTCTGTGAGTTCTGTACGATCGGGCCACAATCGGAGCTTCTGTGAGTTCTGTACGCCCGTTCCACAATGTATACCCGGAACTTCTGTAAGTTCTGTACGCCCGTGTCACAATACCCGGAATTTCTGTGAGTTATGTGCGACCTTCATACCCGTACCCGGAACTTCTGTAAGTTCTGTGCGACCGAGCCACAATACCCGGGGTACCGGTACAACGTGTTTATACCTGCCTGGAACTTCTGTGAGTTCTGTACGCCCGTGCCACAATACCCGGAACTTCTGTGAGTTCTGTAAGGGTTTTATACCCGTACCCGGAACTTCTGTAAGTTCTGTACGACCTTCATACCCTACAGAGAACTTCTGTAAGTTCTGTACTCCCCGTTTCACAATACCCGGGGTACCGGTACAACGTGTTTGTACCTGCCCGGAACTTCTGTGAGTTCTGTACGCCCGTGCCACAATACCCGGAACTTCTGTGAGTTCTGTAAGGGTTTTATACCCGTACCCGGAACTTCTGTAAGTTCTGTACGACCTTCATACCCTACAGAGAACTTCTGTAAGTTCTGTACTCCCCGTTTCACAATACCCGGGGTACCGGTACAACGTGTTTGTACCTGCCCGGAACTTCTGTGAGTTCTGTACGCCCGTGCCACAATACCCGGAACTTCTGTGAGTTCTGTAAGGGTTTTATACCCGTACCCGGAACTTCTGTAAGTTCTGTACGACCTTCATACCCTACAGAGAACTTCTGTAAGTTCTGTACTCCCCGTTTCACAATACCCGGGGTACCGGTACAACGTGTTTGTACCTGCCCGGAACTTCTGTGAGTTCTGTATGCCCGGGCCACAATACCCGGAACTTCTGTGAGTTCTGTAAGGGTTTTATACCCTAACCCGGAACTTCTGTAAGTTCTGTAAGACACCCATACCCTGACCCTAAATCCACAAACCCTACAGAACCTGACCTTGGAATTTTCGCCTTGCGTGAGAAATATGTTGTACTCGCGTATACCAGGTACGTACGAGCGAAACACTCGATGTTCTATTCATACATAGGGTGCTGATTTAACAATTCTATGTACAAAACAAGAGAGCGCATTGACTGCTGTGTGGCTGGTCGTCCCTATTTTTATAAAGTTTTCGTTCTCCCTGTTAGAGGGGGGTATACTCGATATTCATGCATGGCCGTAGTCGTATGACCATAGACCCTCGCATCCCTACAATGCCGGGACGGAGCATGTCGGGTTTTCACCGACTTTCACCGACCAGGCCGACATTGCTAGCGCCAAGCGCGAAGCGCCGTGAGGTGTTCGGCGAGTCGCATGGAGGGTCAGCTGCATCCTACCAAGAGCCGCTTGTGAGGCGGACTTGCACATGGATGACAGCTTCAATGAGTTAATTGAATTTTCGGTGTGACTAATTCCAGAGACAGCAATGAACAGGGGGGGGAACAACACGGTTTCATGAATCACGAGCGGACGGACACCCACCTTCTTGCTGCTACTGCTCCTCTTCTTCTTTTTCTTCTTGCCGTCTTTCTTTTTGTGTTTCGTTTTCTTCGTCTTCTTTTTGCTGTCTTTCTTCTTCTTAGCCTTCTTGCTGTCCTCCTTCTTCTTCTTCTTGCCACTCTTGTCTTTTTTGTCGTCGTACATGTCTCGCCAGTTTACATCCTTCGCCTGTGCGTGTACGAACCACCACATGGAGCGGTAAGCAAGCAAGCAAGCGGTCGTCGGAACGGATAGCACCGTTGGCGTGTTGTTATGGCATTGCCTTGAAAGACCATGACTCTTCTGATAGTGTAGCGTTGTATGTACCAGCTGGCTGCTGATACAAGCGAGACAATGGGCCCGCGTGTAGATGGCCTCCAACCAACACGACGCAATACTTTGTGCCGTTCGTACATAGAACGGGAGAAGCAGACAGCTTTGCGAGATAATGCGTTCCCCAACAGGTTATGAGCCTCGTACCGCTCAAACTCACGTTTTCAACGATTAGAGGGCGAACGTTTGTGCAGAATTCATTGTTTTGTTTTAATCGGTATTTGTCCAGGACTCCCTATATCTGCACACCACCGAGAGGCGAGTCAGTTGTTCATGGAACCTAAACACGCACGCCGCCGTTAACCCTATCCATCCACGCTGTTGTGCTTCCATAGACTAGATTGACCTTCCATGTCTTGACGTTCGGGATAGAGCGCTCCCGGCGGTCCGATCCTTAAGCGGTCCCCAAGCCAACTTAACGGAGGGTGCGGGGGGGGGGGAAGGAGGCTCAAGCGTGATGTTCACCGCGATACTTCGGCCATTTCCCCAACACGGAGGGTCGGCGGGCGCGCCGGTACCCTTTGTTGTATGTTTTCCTGTTTTTTTTCCCCACTCTACGTAGGGTTTTTGGAGCCTCTCCTGTAACTACGGACTCGATTTATCCGAAGAGGTAAGGCACCAACACCACCATCAACAACAACAACAACAATTTCAGGAGTGTACCATTCAAACGAGGTACCGTAAAGCGAAAAGGAAAAGGAACAAAAGAGGAAACCAGACCCCAGTGAAAAAATAAATCAATATATAACGAACCAACAACACCAGATCTCATTCAATGCACGAACTTTACTGGTGTATATATATATATATATATATCACGGCACTCGCCTTCTTCTTTTGCTGCTGCTTGAACTTCCTTCGCATGCGCTTCATGGCATACCTATTGTTGCCACCGCGTGTGAACACAGCATCGAAAAATATTACAAAAAAAAAAANTCTCTCTCTCTCTCTCTCTCTCTCTCTCTCTCTCTCTCTCTCTCTCTCTCTCTCTCTCTCTCTCTCTCTCTCTCTCTCTCTCTCTCTCTCTCTCTCTCTCTCTCTCTCTCTCTCTCTCTCTCTCTCTCTCTCTCTCTCTCTCTCTCTCTCTCTCTCTCTCTCTCTCTCTCTCTCTCTCTCTCTCTCTCTCTCTCTCTCTCTCTCTCTCTCTCTCTCTCTCTCTCTCTCTCTCTCTCTCTCTCTCTCTCTCTCTCTCTCTCTCTCTCTCTCTCTCTCTCTCTCTCTCTCTCTCTCTCTCTCTCTCTCTCTCTCTCTCTCTCTCTCTCTCTCTCTCTCTCTCTCTCTCTCTCTCTCTCTCTCTCTCTCTCTCTCTCTCTCTCTCTCTCTCTCTCTCTCTCTCTCTCTCTCTCTCTCTCTCTCTCTCTCTCTCTCTCTCTCTCTCTCTCTCTCTCTCTCTCTCTCTCTCTCTCTCTCTCTCTCTCTCTCTCTCTCTCTCTCTCTCTCTCTCTCTCTCTCTCTCTCTCTCTCTCTCTCTCTCTCTCTCTCTCTCTCTCTCTCTCTCTCTCTCTCTCTCTCTCTCTCTCTCTCTCTCTCTCTCTCTCTCTCTCTCTCTCTCTCTCTCTCTCTCTCTCTCTCTCTCTCTCTCTCTCTCTCTCTCTCTCTCTCTCTCTCTCTCTCTCTCTCTCTCTCTCTCTCTCTCTCTCTCTCTCTCTCTCTCTCTCTCTCTCTCTCTCTCTCTCTCTCTCTCTCTCTCTCTCTCTCTCTCTCTCTCTCTCTCTCTCTCTCTCTCTCTCTCTCTCTCTCTCTCTCTCTCTCTCTCTCTCTCTCTCTCTCTCTCTCTCTCTCTCTCTCTCTCTCTCTCTCTCTCTCTCTCTCTCTCTCTCTCTCTCTCTCTCTCTCTCTCTCTCTCTCTCTCTCTCTCTCTCTCTCTCTCTCTCTCTCTCTCTCTCTCTCTCTCTCTCTCTCTCTCTCTCTCTCTCTCTCTCTCTCTCTCTCTCTCTCTCTCTCTCTCTCTCTCTCTCTCTCTCTCTCTCTCTCTCTCTCTCTCTCTCTCTCTCTCTCTCTCTCTCTCTCTCTCTCTCTCTCTCTCTCTCTCTCTCTCTCTCTCTCTCTCTCTCTCTCTCTCTCTCTCTCTCTCTCTCTCTCTCTCTCTCTCTCTCTCTCTCTCTCTCTCTCTCTCTCTCTCTCTCTCTCTCTCTCTCTCTCTCTCTCTCTCTCTCTCTCTCTCTCTCTCTCTCTCTCTCTCTCTCTCTCTCTCTCTCTCTCTCTCTCTCTCTCTCTCTCTCTCTCTCTCTCTCTCTCTCTCTCTCTCTCTCTCTCTCTCTCTCTCTCTCTCTCTCTCTCTCTCTCTCTCTCTCTCTCTCTCTCTCTCTCTCTCTCTCTCTCTCTCTCTCTCTCTCTCTCTCTCTCTCTCTCTCTCTCTCTCTCTCTCTCTCTCTCTCTCTCTCTCTCTCTCTCTCTCTCTCTCTCTCTCTCTCTCTCTCTCTCTCTCTCTCTCTCTCTCTCTCTCTCTCTCTCTCTCTCTCTCTCTCTCTCTCTCTCTCTCTCTCTCTCTCTCTCTCTCTCTCTCTCTCTCTCTCTCTCTCTCTCTCTCTCTCTCTCTCTCTCTCTCTCTCTCTCTCTCTCTCTCTCTCTCTCTCTCTCTCTCTCTCTCTCTCTCTCTCTCTCTCTCTCTCTCTCTCTCTCTCTCTCTCTCTCTCTCTCTCTCTCTCTCTCTCTCTCTCTCTCTCTCTCTCTCTCTCTCTCTCTCTCTCTCTCTCTCTCTCTCTCTCTCTCTCTCTCTCTCTCTCTCTCTCTCTCTCTCTCTCTCTCTCTCTCTCTCTCTCTCTCTCTCTCTCTCTCTCTCTCTCTCTCTCTCTCTCTCTCTCTCTCTCTCTCTCTCTCTCTCTCTCTCTCTCTCTCTCTCTCTCTCTCTCTCTCTCTCTCTCTCTCTCTCTCTCTCTCTCTCTCTCTCTCTCTCTCTCTCTCTCTCTCTCTCTCTCTCTCTCTCTCTCTCTCTCTCTCTCTCTCTCTCTCTCTCTCTCTCTCTCTCTCTCTCTCTCTCTCTCTCTCTCTCTCTCTCTCTCTCTCTCTCTCTCTCTCTCTCTCTCTCTCTCTCTCTCTCTCTCTCTCTCTCTCTCTCTCTCTCTCTCTCTCTCTCTCTCTCTCTCTCTCTCTCTCTCTCTCTCTCTCTCTCTCTCTCTCTCTCTCTCTCTCTCTCTCTCTCTCTCTCTCTCTCTCTCTCTCTCTCTCTCTCTCTCTCTCTCTCTCTCTCTCTCTCTCTCTCTCTCTCTCTCTCTCTCTCTCTCTCTCTCTCTCTCTCTCTCTCTCTCTCTCTCTCTCTCTCTCTCTCTCTCTCTCTCTCTCTCTCTCTCTCTCTCTCTCTCTCTCTCTCTCTCTCTCTCTCTCTCTCTCTCTCTCTCTCTCTCTCTCTCTCTCTCTCTCTCTCTCTCTCTCTCTCTCTCTCTCTCTCTCTCTCTCTCTCTCTCTCTCTCTCTCTCTCTCTCTCTCTCTCTCTCTCTCTCTCTCTCTCTCTCTCTCTCTCTCTCTCTCTCTCTCTCTCTCTCTCTCTCTCTCTCTCTCTCTCTCTCTCTCTCTCTCTCTCTCTCTCTCTCTCTCTCTCTCTCTCTCTCTCTCTCTCTCTCTCTCTCTCTCTCTCTCTCTCTCTCTCTCTCTCTCTCTCTCTCTCTCTCTCTCTCTCTCTCTCTCTCTCTCTCTCTCTCTCTCTCTCTCTCTCTCTCTCTCTCTCTCTCTCTCTCTCTCTCTCTCTCTCTCTCTCTCTCTCTCTCTCTCTCTCTCTCTCTCTCTCTCTCTCTCTCTCTCTCTCTCTCTCTCTCTCTCTCTCTCTCTCTCTCTCTCTCTCTCTCTCTCTCTCTCTCTCTCTCTCTCTCTCTCTCTCTCTCTCTCTCTCTCTCTCTCTCTCTCTCTCTCTCTCTCTCTCTCTCTCTCTCTCTCTCTCTCTCTCTCTCTCTCTCTCTCTCTCTCTCTCTCTCTCTCTCTCTCTCTCTCTCTCTCTCTCTCTCTCTCTCTCTCTCTCTCTCTCTCTCTCTCTCTCTCTCTCTCTCTCTCTCTCTCTCTCTCTCTCTCTCTCTCTCTCTCTCTCTCTCTCTCTCTCTCTCTCTCTCTCTCTCTCTCTCTCTCTCTCTCTCTCTCTCTCTCTCTCTCTCTCTCTCTCTCTCTCTCTCTCTCTCTCTCTCTCTCTCTCTCTCTCTCTCTCTCTCTCTCTCTCTCTCTCTCTCTCTCTCTCTCTCTCTCTCTCTCTCTCTCTCTCTCTCTCTCTCTCTCTCTCTCTCTCTCTCTCTCTCTCTCTCTCTCTCTCTCTCTCTCTCTCTCTCTCTCTCTTTCTCTCTCTCTTTCCCGCTCTACCTCATTATAGCGCATTCTGCACGCCCCGCCCGATAAGCGAAAAAAACACACAAAACAAAAACGGAATCGACAAAAAATATCAGTTTGTTCGGGAAGGCGCGACCGGTGGCCCAGGGGCAAACCGTGCGTAACCGGAGAAGCGACCAGCAGTAACACCCTCACCATGCTCTCTTCACGACCTGCCTTCATTATGAAGCTTCAAATTTCAAATACACCGGTATCGGGGTGTCTGTGGGTCGTTAGCACGTGCGATCGAAGCAAAATGTGACATGATACACGCAGGTTGCGAAGATGAATTTTCGACGAAAGAAATCGGTCTCACAATTGAGCTGAAGTTTCCGTACTTCGTATTTGTTTTGTAAGTATGTTACTCGTACGAGCATTAAAAAACATTAATTAATGGTTGGTGTCGCTTGTGGCGAAAAAAAAGTGAGTACGACAACGTCTTAAGGGGGAAAAAAAGACAACAACTTGGACTTAAAACTTACCAGTACACTTAAGCTTAAAATTAAACTTAAACTCAACCTTAAAAACTTCAACTTAAAAATTAAACTTAGACTTAAACTCACCTCCAGGCTCTCTTCTGCGTCGAACACCCTGACCTCGTAGTAACACACCTCCTCATCACACGTGAAGTCGAAGTCGCTACAATAGCAACGAGCGCCAATTTTACGTTTTGTTGGGCACATTGTCCATCAACAAGGCAGCAGCAGCAGAAGCGGCAACGCCAGCAAGAGCAAGAGCAATAGTATCAATAGCAGCAGCAGCAGCGGTGGCAACATAAACAGCAACAACAGCGGCAACAACAGCAACAACAGCAGCAGAAGCAGAAAGAAGCAGCAGCGGCAGCAGCAACAACAAAACAACAGCAGCAACGGAAGTAAAGTGGTACGTATGTGAAGAGAGAGGTCAGTAAAAAAAAAGTTGACAAAAATGTCCGGACGCTCTATGCATCGAAAAGGAAGCTAGCGGAAACAGGGGGAACACGTTTCCTTTTCGTGTGTACGTTCTTCGATATGTCCATTAAAGCTGGATGTGGTACAAACGTAGGAGCAGCTTCATGCAAACGCGGTCGTTTCGAAAGAACGGGGACATATACTGGAACGCGGAAACACAGCGATGCCGCCGCCACCACCGAGACCTATAACCCCCCCACCCCTGTCTGCCTGGTTGGTGAAAACCCAACGTGCTCCGTCCCGGCATTGTAGGGATGCGAGGGTCTATGGTCATACGACTACGGCCATGCATGAAAATGAAAGTCAACCCCCCCCCCTTTGGCATTGTAGGGATCTGAGAGTCTATGGTCATACGAGACTACGGCCGTGCACGACATGAGTACCCCCCCCTCTTCCTTATGATCATACGACTACGGCCGTGCACGACATGAGTACACCCCCCCCTCCTGGTTGGTGAAAACCCAACGTGCTCCGTCCCGGCATTGTAGGGATGCGAGGGTCTATGGTCATACCCCCCCCCCCCGCTCCGTGTATCTATCCAAACACCAACGGTATCTCCTATATGTTGTTGTTGTTTTGTTTCCATCCCATTTATTATCTTCGCACTTCCGTCTTTCTCCCTCCCTAGTCGTAACTCAGATCCGGGGTCACAAAGTAGGCTCCTCTCCCTCCTCCCCCACTGCGGTTCTTGCCTTGATTTTTATCGCGCAGAGGGTTCAGCCTTCCCAACGCTCGTCGATTTTCATCGAATTTTGCTGACTCACGCTCTCGCGCTTTCCGTTATTCAAGATATTTTTTGCAAGAAAAAGTCCCTACGAGCATGCACTCGGCGGGGCTCGAACTCGCGATCTCGACGCTAACAGGCTTCGTGGTTACCTGCTAGCCCACCGGGGCGACAGGCTACCTAAGAGTAGCTTATACGACGTACTGTAGTCACTTTCATCATAATAACCCCGTCACCTTCACGCTGAGCGGAACCCCTACACTTCAATCCCACGACATTATATTTTAATGAGGAGGTTCCCTCGCTTTGAAGAGATGACTACTGTACAACAACAGTAGTAGTAGTAGTGCTTGAAAGCGTATGATAGTACCTCACCCCCCCCCCCAAAAAATGCCTTTTGAGGAAACAGTGAACATAAACATATAGTACTTATGATATATAGTGAGGAGTCGGTAAAGGCATTCATAATAAGGGGGGCTGTATTATTGGTGTAAGTTTTGACAAGTATTCAGGAATGATTGATAAGTATACGTGACTGGCATGAATTGAAACAAGAGCTGCACGTCGTTGTCAGATGGCAAATGGAATACATGATACCTGGTAATAACAGTACATCAACACACAACTGCTACTCGTACTTGATACGGGTAGCAGCGGTATAGCCAGCGTGCATAGTACAACAAATACTGGTATTATTATACTACTTCATATAACCAACACAATAGTTTACTGATTTCGCGAATGAGGGACACGATAATATGTATGTTTCACGACAAACCGACCCTTAGTAATTATGCTTATTGTGAGGAGGTTAGGGTAAGAATTCGTCCTGCCGACGACGCCAATTGTGAGGAGGTTAGGGTAAGGACACAGAGTATCCCTAGCCAGGTCAGCCTAAGCCGGTCGCCCCGGTGGGCTAGCAGGTAACCACGAAGCTTGTTAGCGTCAAGGTCACGAGTTCGAGCCCCCCCGAGTGCATGCTCGTAGGGACTTTTTCTCGCAAAATATCTTGACTAGCTGAAAGCGCGAGAGCGTGAGTTAGCAAAATTCGATGAAAATCGACGAGCGTTGGGAAAGCTGGACCCTCTGCGCGATAAAAAAATCAAGGCAAGAACCGTAGGGGGGGAGGAGGGAGAGGAGCCTACTGTGTGACCCCGGATCTGAGTTACGACTAGGGAGGGAGAAAGGCGGAAGTGCGAAGATAATAAATGGGATGGAAAAAAATATATATATACATATAACGGGTACTCGTTGGTACTCACGTGTGTTGTTTGCTTAGAGATAGAAGAAGAGCAGCTTTATTCCTTTTGCGTGATGAAATACTGAAAAGGCAGGCGAGATGACCAAAGGCCATCTGGGAACCATCCCTGGTTCCCACATAAGATACGCCTCCCAAGTACTACCAATACGGTTCTTGTACCTGATACCAGGTATTTACCAAACGTTTCCACATCATACCAGCAGTACCATAACATTATCGCGCGTGTAACTTACGCTACCTTCACGTGGTGTATATGCTATTATCATTGATGGTAGGGATTTTCGACTACGTACATGTCACACAAGGTACTTTTAGTGTACGTCGATGGGCATCACCAAATAACTTTTCTATCGATGAGGCAAGCCCCAGTCTAACCGTCTGGATAATTAATTGGCGGGAGACAAGGAAGACGGTCGACGTAATTGACCAGTTAATGACTTGAACTGTTGCTGCCATAAGAAGGACACGTATATTATTTTTAAATAAAATAAAATAAAACATATTTGTGCATGTATATCGTATCCCGCGAAAAAAAAAACGTGTCCAGCGAAGGGGAAAACTAATTAATGTCTTGGAATTAGTGCGAATTATGTATAATTTTCCAATGCAAAATTGTCAAATCACCAAACAAGCGACCGAAACAATATTCATTCTCGGCAATTCTTACGAAACAAAAACGACCCACAGCAATATGTACTCGTAATCTACTGTATGTAAATAGTCGACTCCCACTACGTAGCCGTCTCCTGCTCCCTACCCCACGGACGCGACGCTTGCTTGTCTATATTCTTCGCATAGGAGTCACAGCAGCAGTGACCCCTGTGGTGAGGTTCCCCTGTCAGCACAAAAAATACTTGTAGTCTGAAATGTTATGGCCAAACCTTTCTACTACGTAACTACTACTGTACTCTTCTTGATTCACACCCCTACATATATATGATCTGATGATAGCACGCAGCATCGTCACCTTCCAGAGGTAAAGCTCGACGGTCCGCTCGAGACGAAAGCGGTCGGGGTGCGGTCGTCGCGATACCAGGCGTCGTTCTTCACCTCGTCCTCGCCGGACCTCCCGCCCAGCACGAGGAACTTCTGCTTGAAGTACACCGACGCGGCGTGCGTCCGGGTGCCGGGGTTGATCTTGCAGCGGAGCCCCCCCAACGCCTGAGACACATCTGCTGTGGTGTAGACCTGCTTTGTTTGTTTGTTTGTTTGTTTGTTTGTTTGTGTATTTGGTGGGCCGTTGTTATATCCCGTTGGCAGCAGTAGCAGTAGCAGCAGCGGCAGCAGCGGCGGCAGCAGCGGCAGCAGTAGCAGCAGCAGCGTAAAAGGAGAACGTCGGGTGGAGAGCGGCGGCGGCGGCGGCGGCGGCTGATTAGCATGTTTTCTACACCCCAGGTTGTTGAGGGTTACTACTGCTGTGGACGAGGCGAGTGTTACCAGTCCTAATCCTAACCCAGCCAACCAATTATTAAATTGTAGATAGCCCAGTCAACCATATTATTTGTTTTGTCCATCCCATTTATCATCTTCGCCCTTCTTTCCTCTCTCCCTCTTTAGTCGTAACTCAGATCCGGGGTCACTAAGTAGGCTCTTCTCCCCCCCTCCCCACTACGGAACTTGCCTTGCATTTTTATCGCGAGAAGATTTCAGCACTTTGTCTTCCCTCGTCGACTTGCGTCGGATCCCGCAGGTTTACGGTTATAGATAGCCCAATCAACCAATACTTGGGGTTTAACCTAATCAACCAATACGCTTAGGGTTGAACCCAATCAACCAATAATGCTTAGGGGCTGGTCCTCTCCGTCTCGTGGACAAAAGTGTAACGTCAACCATGGTGTCGAATGAAAGTATACTATTAGTAGGTGCTAAGCTCTACTGTCGGGTTGGGGCGGAAGTGGAGGAGGCGGGGGGG
>MEHQ01000414.1:154436-168260 GCA_008828725.1 Saccharina japonica
TTTTTTTTTTTGGGGGGGGGGGGGGGGGGGTTGGAAGTCAAGCGGCGGTAACAAGCGGAAGCGGAAGCGCGACCAGAGAAAACAGTTTCTACTATGCTGCCTGCACGGACAAAACAAACGCCCATGAATTGTATTGGCATGATTCGTTTTGTTCGGAACGTGACGACGTGAACCTGGGGTACAGAATAGGGTAAGCAGACTGTGCGAGAGGGACCTATTGTTTTGTTTCTCATGTGGTTTTCTTTCTTTCGGAGTGTGATAAATAACTGTGATGAACGATGAAAACAGCTCATTCAAGCGGCATAGCCACCCCTTTTTCGGATGGAAAATTCGACAACAACAATAATAATAAACAACAACCGAAAATGATAGTTTTTTTTTGTTTGTAAATCGGTGTACCTGGTTACCTGAGACACTTCTCCTATCCCCGGCACGTTGGGCGACTCCCCGAGCGCCTCTAGATAGGTGCAGCCGTCCCAGCCTTCGATCAGCTCGGTCATGTCCTCATCCTCCGTGGTTTCTCCTTCCTCTACCACGGTGAAGTCGACCCCGTACCACTTCGCGTACTGGTAGGTGGGGTTACCTCCCTTCATCGAACCGGACGGAGGGCGGTGGGGGGGGGGGGGGGGGTGTACTTCATTTTCATGCATGGCCGTGGTCGTATGACCATAGACTATCGAACCCCTACAATGCCGGCACGGAGCACGTTGGGTTTTCACCAGCCAGGCAGGCATTGCTAGCACTATAAAAGCGCCAAGCGCCGTGAGGTGTTGGGCACGTCGCATGAAGGATGAGCTGCATCCTACTGAAAACCGCTCGTGAGGCGGATTCTCATATGGATGACAGCTTCAATGAGTTCATTTAATTTCTGGTGTGGCCACTTCCTGAGACAACAATGGGAGCACTATGTAACTGCCTCGTGAGTGCCTTACCATATACATACACACTACGTGATACCATCATTCCCCATGTGCGGAGCAAAGGTTCTCCACCCCGCACAAATGATCTAGCTCGACCGCCAGCCTAGGTGACCGTCAAAAAACAAAAAAGGGTACCCTGGTTGTCTAGCTCACGCAGTGGGAGGCGTGTTTTACAGCGTCGTCGCCAACCGACGTCAACCAGACCTATAAGTATATTATATATTTATCGGGGAGGGGGGGGGGGTCACAGATCAGGGGGGGGGCACGCAACACATGCAGCGCATGCAACGTAACGCACGCAACGCAACACAACGCAAGCAACGCACGCACGCGACACACACACACTCGGGTGGTCCCGCGTGTGCGCGCTTCTTCTTCTCCCATTCCATCCGCTGCCTACCGCGAAGACGGGGTCGACGTTCCACGGCTGCCCGTCCTCCCCATTGTAGAGCTCCGCGTCGGGGTCCGTGGTGCACTTCTCGATCAGGGCGATGGCCAGGTCGCGCAAGTCGCAGATGTGAGACACTGAGAGGCGGTCTTCCGAAGGAACCTTCCGCGATGCATACATGCATGCATGCACGCGCGTGAGGGTGGGTGGGTGGGTGGGTGGGTGCGTGGGCGGGTGGATGGGTGGGTGGGTGGGTGGGTGTGAGAGGCAAGGAGGGAGCATTAAACGCGGCACAAGAAAGATGGCGACGGATTACAGTAATTAAGCGGCGTTTTTTATTTTTGTTTTTTTCAACCCTTTTCAATTTTCCAATTAGAAAAAAAAAAGTTTTAAAAAGTTTTTTTTGTCCCCGAAAATGTGGTTTAAGAATGGTTTTCCCAAGGGGGACGGGGGGAGGGGTGGGGGGTTGGGGGGCGGACTCATTTGTTGTTTTCCTTACGTCGTCATGTGACCATTGACCACGCATCCCTTTCGCGACGGAGCAACGGGGGGGGGGGGGGGGAGGGGTGGGGGGTTGGGGGGCGGACTCATTTGTTGTTTTCCTTACGTCGTCATGTGACCATTGACCACGCATCCCTTTCGCGACGGAGCAACGGGGGGGGGGGGGGGGAGGGGTGGGGGGTTGGGGGGCGGACTCATTTGTTGTTTTCCTTACGTCGTCATGTGACCATTGACCACGCATCCCTTTCGCGACGGAGCAACGGGGGGGGGGGGCGTTAATAACAGTTTTCTCAAGGGGGTTACTAAGAAGAATAACAGTTTTTTCAAAAGTGTGCGACAATCGTTTTTCTTAATCGGGAGTTTCGCCACTGCAGCAGAACGGTCGGTAGTAAGGCAAGGCGTCTCGTCCCTCTCTCTCTTTAAATAAACGATTATAGCCGTTCGAAGCATGTTATGAGGGAAAGTGCGGTGGCGGTGATGTGGTTGCTGGCGTGGTGTGACGATGGGTTGACGACTTACGTTTGTTTCACGTCGAAGGCTTTCGAACCGGTTTTGCCGAGAGACCGCGAGGTGTACGCGTGGTACGCGTATGGACGAGTGGGGGGGGGGGGGCGGGTCGTTGCAAAGCTCGGACGAGGGTTTGGACGAGCAACCCTGGAAAGTTTATAACGCGGGATGGGAGACTCAATCAATCCCGGAGTTACTGCTGGATAGGAGGCCAACTGCTGGGGTGGACAACACCATGCACATGCTCAGACCCCCCCCCCCCTCCCTCCCAAAATTCACCACCTCCCCCCACACACACACCACCACGGCGCTCCCGTCCCCCCCCCCTGCGCCGCCCCCCCCCCCACCCCCCACTAAAAAACAAACCCATGTACGTAGCAACTAAAAACACCTGCGGTATGTCGAAACCCCTCAGCTTCAAAACCGTGTACTTGTCCGCGGACGCCAGCTGCGCGATGGTCTCCACCCCCGCCTGCGTCAGCATCGCGGCTTCCTCGTCCGTCACGAGGGACCGGAGGTCCGCCCCCACCGACCCCAGCTCGAACGGGGCGAAGGTCGGCAGGAAGGCGTGTTTGAGCAGGGAGACGTCGCTGTCGCCGTCGAGGTAGTACATTTGAGGAGGGGGCCCGTCGATAAAGCCTGTCGTGCTGGCCACCGCCGAGCGGTACGGCTGCTCCGGTGAGTAGTCTTCGGCCCACTGGCCCCCAGCCTCGGGGTCCCAACTCCTTGAAAAATCGCCGAGGTGCAAAATAAAATAAAAGCGGTTAGTGGTGGTGTTGGTAGTGGTGATGGTGGTGATGGTTTGGGAAAGGCGGGGGAGGGGGGGGAGGGGGGGCGCGTGGTGGTGGTAGTAGTGATGGTGGTGTTGGCGGTGGTAGTAGTGGTGGTGGTGGGTTGATGTGGTGATAGTGGGGAGGGTGTGCACTGCTCAAGTCGAGCTAGGTCTAGAGAGATTATGTCTTAGTGTATGGTTGCTTCGAGAGAGTCAATAGCTCAGTGCAGCGGAAGGCGCTGGACAGATAGATGTGTAGGTATCCCACTTGCAGGAGCTGCAGTACACAGACCGGACTCGCAATGGTTTGTTTGATCATTTTGTTTCCGACAGGGTCATCCTTTTACCCCCTTGCGTATCAGACCTTATCCGAACAACACACTCGCCTTTCTCTTCCACTACTCTATAAGCCACAACTGCTCCGTCTCGAAAGAGATGCGTGGTCAATGGTCAAATGACTAAGGCGAGCAACAAATGAGTACCCCCCCCCCTCCTACCTTCCCCCGAAATATATTTACATCCGATGGAGAGTTCGCTCCGAAAAAGTACGATCAATCGACACACATCCTTTTCACCCCCTCAATCTTCACGCCACCAGACGCGATAGAAACCCTTACATACCAGGTATCTCCAAGAATGCCTCCTTCATTGTGACCACCGGTGACGAACACGCGGGGCTCGAAGGAGTTGATGGCCGAAGGAGCCTCCAGCACCACCTGATGCCCAGCGCGCCCGGGCCAGGCTGGGGCCGTGACGTTCGCGTCCCAGTCGGAAGGTTGGCCACCACCGTTGTTGCTGCTGCTGCTACTGATGTGTTGTAAATCAGATGCACGTACGTGTTTGTTTTTTGGGGGAGGGTTCCAAATGAGAAGGAAGGAAGGAAGGCGCGCGCGGAGCCTGGGCTCTCTAAACTGCCAGTTGTATGTATAGGCGGGGTCTCATGGAATCTGTTGCAAGCAGAGTTGGTCAGAAACAGGGTTGATCCGGGTTTTTTCATGGTTTTCCCAGTCCTTGGAAACAACGAGCGGGGGAGGGGTGCAGAGGCAGGCAGGCAGGCAGGTAGGCAGGCAGGAAGGCAGAAGCACATACCACGATGCGCTTTCTTTTGCATGCATGCGCGCGTGATCCTGATACAGTTGGGGGCTGGCGCTCGATAGCAAGCTTGCACATTTTTCGGGGGGGGGGTCCAAATGAGAAGGAAGTAAGGGGCGCGCGGAGCCTGGGCTCTAGAAACTGTCAGTTGTACATATGTAGGCCGGGCCTCACGGAATCTGTTGCAAAGCAGAGTTGGTCAGAAACATGGTTGATCCGGGTTGTTCATGGTCTTCCCAGTCCGTGGAAACAACCAGCGGGGGAGGGGCGCAGAGGCAGGCAGGCAGGCAGGCAGGCAGGCAGGCAGGCAGGCAGAAGTACTCGTATATACAACACACGATGCGTTTTCTTTCGCATGCGTGCGCGCATGGTCCCGATACATTTGGGGGACTGGCGCCAGGTGGCGAGCTTCATCTCGCTCACTCGCTTCGAATCTAGCCACCTAGGTTTTACCACACGCTGGATTCAGCACGTTGTTTCCACTTGTTTCCCGGTTGACACAATGAAAGTGTTTTTCATTCACGCTGGGAGGATTTGGCGCGGTGTTTATGACCGTGGTGACGGTATACGAGTCGGAGGCTTCTTTTTATGACGTGCACGTCTCGCTCGATGTGTTTTTTTTTCTTCTCGTTCCGTAGTGAAACAGGCGTAGACTTGCGCTCCCTTTGAACAACGCACGAGCGATTAGCAGCGGCATCGCAAAACCCCTACCGGCACAATACATCGTTTTTCTCGCCCAGTATTTAGCGATTATCTCGAAGGACTTGCTTGCCCGGTACTCTGAGCCTACGTAGACTCGGCACGCTCCTCGCCAGCTCTGTGCGCCACACACGCCATATTTACCACAGGTTTGGCAGCATGCAAGCTGAGTGAGCATGAGTGTCAGGCAGGTATATAATAGTATTTCGGGGGGCCATACGAAGTGAATAGCGTCTTCGGTACAGACAAAAACCTATATATTTCCCTATTTTTACTGACAAAATTTAGTCCTATTTACTATGGCTCCCCGTAATAACCTGGTATGAATACTATATATTTTTATTCCTGGTACCATATGATACTTATACAGTCAAAAACATATACCCTTGGTGGATACGATGACACGATACGACGTACCAGTATGTATAGTATACGTATCGTAGGGTATGGGTGGGTGAAACTCATCATTTTATTGGCTTGAGATACTAATAGCATGCTATTTAATCACGCTATTTTGTTTTTTAGGAGACAATGTACGTACGTAAGCAAGCGGTGAGAGTATAAAATAAATTTCACCGACCTCCCGGGAAGACCGGCGCGCCAGATGTCGTTCATGTACATCGCCTGCCCGTCCCCAGCGTCCGCGGCGCCACCGACAACGTACATGGTGTTGGAATACACGAAAATACCGTGGTCGCCCCGTCCCGGCCAATCAGCGTCGAGCGTGGCCGCATCCCACGTGGCCCCGCCGTCAGAGCTGTACCAGACGTCCGACTTGTAGCCTCGGTGCGCGCCGGCGTCCACATCCCCGCACGCGTGGTCCCCGCAGTTAGACTTCCGGACGCTGACAAACCCGCCGACCACGTAGATGCTCCCCTCGTGGACGGTCGCGGCATGCAGCTCCCGCGGCGACCACATCGGGCACACGCACGTCGTGTACCCGGTGCCTCCCACGTCCTTGCACAGCCCCGACCCGTAGCAGTCCGAGTCCGTCGAGCACTCGTTGCTGGAGGCGCCGTACTTTCCCGCGTCGGGGTTGCCTGCCAGCACGTCCTCGGCCTGGGGGGCGTGGCAGCCGGGGTTTACCAGGAACCACGTGCTCCCCTCGTCGTCCGAAGCCCAGACGTCGTTCTTCAGGAACGAGGGCTCGCGCCAGGTGCTGTAGAAAGGCCCGGTTTCGACGCGGGGGGAGAGTATGCCTCCGACGGTCCGGTCCCGCGACATGTCGGAAATCTCGCGCGCCCGTCCGCCCAGGACGAATATACGGTCGCCCACGGTGACCGCTCGGTGGTTTCTTCGCGGAGACCACATGTTTTCGGAGGTGTAGATGCCCGGCGCCTCGGACGTGTCGTCGCAAACGGAGGCGTCGTCGAGCTGGTACTGCAGTCCGTCCTGTGCACGGTTTTCGGTTCGGTTCGGTTCGGTTCGGTTCGTTTTTGAAACGTGAAAAACAAGGGGACTCCCCCCCCCCGTCTCGGCTAATGGTGTGGCAGGACCAAAAGAGATGGAGGTGGGGCTGTGAAACATTGTTGGAGAGCCTACTGTTATACGTCAGGCTTGGTGTTTATAATAGCTGTATTGTTTGTTGTGTCGTTGTTTGGGTTTACCATCCGATATTGTGCTGTGTGTGCAGCATGATGAGCCTCAGACTTGATCGCTCATAAGCCATTCCCAAAAAGAGGAAGAAACCCGAAGGGAAACCGCTTGCATTTTATTTGAATGGCACGTGTTGCATTGTATTGTATGGGTATTGCATTGTATGGTATGTGTATGTGTTTGTATATGGATGGCAAGGACGTATGGACGTACAATACTATGCAAATTGCTAGAATATTCGGAGTTGCAAGCATACAAGTATACCCTGGTGATCGGGTAGAGGCGTTTAGGATTCTTATAGTTTCAGCCGCTGCATGGGTATTTTGTAGTTAAAAAGTGTTTTAGTTGTGCCAGTATATATCCACACCCATGTACTCCTGTAGTGTACTACGGATATGGGCATAATACCTGGCCCATATTTGTAAGGAGAGCGGTTTGATATACATTTTTTCTCCCGGGGTACGTACGGTAGTCGAAACCTGGTTACGGCAAAAACAATATCGTTGTGAAGGCACCACGATACGATGATACCTAGTTCCCCCCCCCCGCGGTGAAAACCCAACGCGCTCCGTCCCGGCATTGTAGGGATGCGAGGGTCTATGGTCATATGACTACGGCCGTGCACAACATGAGTACACCCCCCCCCCGTCATATAAATATATGATATATTTATAGGTTGGGTTGGCGTCGGTTGGCAACGACGCTGTAAAACACGCCACTCGCTGCGTGAGCTAGACAACCAGGGTGCCGTTTTTTTTTGTTATTTTTTTTTCGAAAGGGATGCGGTGGTCAATAGTCAAATCGACTAAGGCAAGCAAGAAATGAGTACGCCCCCCTACCCCCGTCGCCTCCCCCTCCCCCGCCCCCCCCGCCTGTCCATTCCCAGTGTTTTTCTCTCGCCTGGCATATAATCCAGTCCTCGTAGGTGAGACCAGCGGGCGGCAGGCGACCCGAGTTGACCTCGTCCCACTGCATGGTGGACTGGGCCATCGGCTTGCTCCCGTCTGAGTAGATTGCCCACCCAGACCCTTCCGAGACCCACACGTCGTTCGTGTACCCCCCGCCGCGCTGGCCGGCGGCCTCGTCCGTGGTTTTGACATAGCTGTCCCCTCCTAGGACGAACACGTAACCCCAGTCGTGGATCGAGTCCTGTTTGTTTGTTCGTTCGTTTGTGGTTTTTGGCACGAAAACAGGATCTGTTTGTGGCACCGCTGAAACATGCAGGAATATGTGTTCTTACAGTGTATGCCTGGTACGTACCTGGTATATACCGCTATGTGCCGAAATACAAGGACTGGTTGGATTTAATGTGAATATACTAAGTGGTCTCTATATTTCGGGATATACAGTAGTTGTATATCGATACATTTGTACGTCTCATATAATATGTACGTGTTCAGTATCGTATGAAGTGCGTGGACAAGAAAACCGGTATGATACGTACGATATGCAAATACCTTATATATATATGAGTAAAGTTCGAAAATCGACCGCAAACAAGATGGTGCCACCCCGTATATTGTGCCAGGCACCTGGTGTAATGCTCGATATGATAGTTGAAAAGGCGAATCGCTTGGCAATTGAGCACGCCCCCCCCCCCGCCCAAACTTTGATACGAAGTTCTACTCGTACTGTAAGCCAGCCCCCCCTCCCCCCCAATCATAATTAACATCACCTGACACGACGATAACGTGCGCATACAACGTGCGCATGATTTTGCTGTCCGTTGCTCCAAACCGTGGCCAATACCTACGTACGTACTGCAGTAACACCCTGGACGGAAGTGTAAAGATCGTCTGGCCTTCACATTTATATCCAAACGGTTCTTATTACATTTCCGTTCAAAGTGGTATCATTTGTATACCATACCTGGTACCGTGGTAAACTAAACATTGACATGCTTTCGTACACGTAAACACCACGAGTGGTGAACGAAAGATCTCACCGGTGTGGTGTTAGTGGTGGTCAGCGCCATGCCCATCCTCGGAGAGAAGAGAGGGTTAGCCGCTCCGCCTTCGTCAGGAATCGCATAGTTCTGGACGCGGTCACCAGAAATCTGGGCCCAGTTGGCTGCTCAAGACGAGACCGTCCACAAACACACGAAAATGAATCGCGACTCACGCTTGCGGTTGGCTTCGTGCTGTGTTTGTACGGCGAACTCGTACTCTTAGGTTTACGGCTGACTGTCGTAGTCTTGATCTCAACAAAATATCATACCAGGTCGTACAAGGTACCAGGAAATTGCGTACGTACTGCAACAAAAGAATCCCCCCCCACGTTGCTCGCTAGGAGTACGTACGACGTGCGAGTATACTGCTGTCGTAATATGTACCAGGGTATAAGGCTGTCGTGTGCTACCTGTACCTCGTACAAGGTACCAAATAGCAAACCGCTCATACATAACATCGTGTCAGCGCTGCCTGCAGTCTGCATCATGTTACACGTATCATCGGGCACGATGTTTACACTTACTACTCCTTGTGAAGCACGTTTTCAAATCAGTACTGTACGTACGGACTACGGACTCGTACGAATACTCTGCTCATACTACTCTAAATAGTACGTGCTTTTCAGTACGGTACAACAGCAGTATACTCCGCTCTCACATGCTTGACATGTTGTCCACTGCTGTATGAACAGGGTAAGGAGCACGCTGCCCGTTGCCAGCTGTCCGCGCCACCACGACCGCGACGGCCGTGGCTCTCTCACCATTTCTTGGACGTAAACCATGGTGGATCTCATCATCGCCACGGTATCCCTCCTTCAGATGCGAACAGCAGTATGCAAGCAGCACCCATCGTACACCTATCTGTCCGGTATTATGGTGTACCTGGTATGGTATGACGAATGCACGACGGTCATACATTTGCCTTCCTCGTCGTGTCTCGTGCCGGGCGGGAATTTGAAATTTCGGTTTCATGTGATTGCGCCGCAAAATCATAGAACAGACAGGCTATTCGATCCACGAGCCCACGCAATCCTAACGTAGATCCTACATATGTACTGTCGTAGATCGGTGGGTCCAGAATCCAAGGATCCAGGATCCGGGATCCGGGATCCTAGATTATACGAGTATCCTAGCTTGGAGAGGTTCAGGTTTGCTTTACGTACTCGTACGTACGGTGCCTGGGCTTCGAACTCGCGAGGTCCTCGATCGATTATTGGTATTGATTGTGGTAGGCGACGATGTTTACGCCCCATACGAAAGGTGTCCAGACATCCATCAAGGCGGGCAACCGATACAGGGTGCTAACAACTTTTCCGGACGCTGTCGTGCTGGTAAGAAGAAGCAGATACTCGTACATACGCGGAAAAGCGATAGGAAGCGCACACAGAACAAGATATGTCTGTACGTATTATCGCATGAGTACACGTATACGTATACCATGCACAGGTAGGCGTTGTACAGGTAAAAATATTAGGTCGGGACAAAGATATCCTTTGCCAGGTTTGCGTATTGAGCAGGTGTATATACTTGTAAGCGTTCGTACCTGAGCACAGGTAGGCGCGGGGTATATACGAGAGTTGGTGCATAGAAGCACGCTAACTTCGTACTCTGTTGTGTAGATGTATTAAGTTGAGTAGTAGCTGGTGCTAGTGCTGTGGTGCTTTGCTGCACAACACACCTGCCTAGCAGGTTTCGGGGCTTTTGGATATACAACAAAGGACACCGATTTATAATGCGAAAACGAGCAATTTTGGAAAGGCAGGCTGATAAGATTCACAGAAAAATATGAATTCGGGAGCCATTATACTGGAGTTAGTGCACTTACAGTACGTACTACGTAGGTCGCGCCTATTATTAAATAATAACTTCGACCCGAACCACCTTTCCTGCTTCTTAGGTCGCCCCGGTGGGCTAGCAGGTAACCACGAAACTTGTTAGCGTCAAGGTCACGAGTTCGAGCCCCCCCGTGTGCATGCTCGTAGGGACTTTTTCTCGCAAAAAATCTTGACTATTAATAGCTGAAAGCGCGAGAGCGTGAGTTAGCAAAATTCGATGAAAATCGACGAGCGTTGGGAAGGCTGAACCCTCTGCGCGATAAAAAATCAAGGCAAGAACCGTAGTGGGGGAGGAGGGAGAGGAGCCTACTTTGTGACCCCGGATCTGAGTTACGACTAGGGAGGGAGAAAGACGGAAGTGCGAAGATAATGAATGGGATGGGAAAAAAAAAAAAAAAAAAAAAAAAATGCTGTACGACGTACCCTCTGGTTTTATGGTACACTCTGACCCGAAATATAAGGACCATTTCGGTTGAATGTTAGTATACAAGCGGTCCTTATATAATATGGTGTGTGGTGTATCAGTACGACTCGACACAAAAAGCGTGATGCTTGAGTTCTCGCCTCCTCTGTACGTACGTAGGGTATCGCATCACCCTGTTCATACATAATACTCAACTAATACGGGGGACCATAGTAAACAAGGCCTACGGTGCACACAAAAACTATGTATTTCCCTATTTTTACTATTAATAACAATATTTGGTCCTATATACTATTACGGAGGACCATAGTAAATAGGATCAAATATTGCCAGTAAAAATAGGTAAATATATAGGTTTTACTGTTTACCGCAGGTCCTATATACTATGGCCCCCCGTAATAAATGGCCCTCCGTAATATGAATACTATAATACAGTACTGTAGCCCCCCCCCCCCCCATAAGGTGGTCTGAGAAAGGCGGTATCCCGATATAAGAGGTGGTCGAAATCGCTTGGCGCGACTGGGGGAATTAACACTCATAACCTGGAATGAATTAAGGCGGCTTCCCTCAATAAGGCGGTCATATTGCTCTCAGGCACACCATCGGGGACCCCTATCATCCTACCATAGTGTGTGCCGGCTACGAATATCGTGTATCATATGTACGTACGGACAGCACCTCTGCTTGGTACCCAAAGTCTTGCTTGTCACTGTTTCCCTCTACGAGTTGCACGTATGCACATATTAAAAAAATTAAAACGTATGCACATATGTAACGTACATACTCGCTAACTCGCATACTGCTGTGCTGCTGTCCGATCGTTTCGCTACCCAAACCCACGGCATCACACCGCACCGCACGCGCAGGTGGAAGAGTATGATGCCGTCACCCTTAACCTAGAATGTGAGTCGTCCAACCGTGCCATCTATCTGCATGAATGACACAAGTCACCCTGTCAGCTTCGATTGATTGATTGATTGGTGAAACGTCGGTAAGGAGGAGTCGGGAAAGCCATTCATAAAGGGGGACGGCATTGCTATTGGTATACGTTTGTCTAGTATGCAGGGATGGTTGATGATTGTAATACGTAGGTGTATGTGATATCGTATATGTTTTATCTATTTGCCATCCCATTTATTATCTTCGCAGTTCTGTCTTTCTCCCTCCCTAGTCGTAACTCAGAATTGTATGACTGAAATAAGAGCTGCGCATTGTCAGATGTCAAACTGAATGATAATAACAATGAGTGAATACGCGAGGGAGTGAGTGAACGGATTGTTTTAGTGCGGTCGTTTTGGGGGCCTCACGAAAAAAAAAAGAGCTCCGTTCGCCTCTTCTCGCACACGTCGGACAGATCTCGATCTACTTCTTAATAATAAAACGCGTGCCCTTTTCGGCGGAAGCGTTTCTTAATGCACGGGAGACTCCATATATAACCTAAAATCGTCGAAATTTCATCCCTTCTGTGTTGCAATGTGTTTCGTTTCGTTGCATACTTAAGAGGCAATAAGTAGCCAGAAAGACATTTCGTGCCCGTAGTTTTCTGATTGGTCAATTTCTAAGATTGGGATTTTTGAGTGTTGGAGGGCCATGGGATCGTTTATCGGGTACTCGTACGTAGCGTTTTTTTTGTATTTTCCCCCTCCAAAATCAGTTTTGACTTACTATGAGTATAGAGATCCCCAAGTGAGGAGCTTCAGAAAAAAATGGTGCACCTCTACTGTACCTTAAGCTAGCATGCGTCTTCAGATTCTATCTACAGTAAGTAGTAGATCCTATAGCCTGCCGTTAAGAAATGCTGTGCAGGATCTGTATACTACTTGTAGTACAGAACCAACCCCGGAAAACTGTCCTTTTAATAGATCATGCAGATTATGCGCCCCCCACAAGGCAACATGGAGGTATAGATCACACAGATCAGGCATACATCTTCCCCGAAGGGCCTAGATGATGAAGTGGAGACCGATGGTCTGTCTGGGGCGCGGAAACTTCAGTTTCGTAATGTTGATGGTTAAGCGTCATCCCGGGAACCTGGTCTACTTCCCTCAAAATACAACCCGTTGTCGTGGTCGTGGTCGTCGTCTTCTCTCGTCCTTCGTCACGCCGAGTTCCGTGATTGGCCTTGTTTGAGGATTTTGTTCGCCGTTCACACAACAAGTGTGATTGTATTGCTGGAATGATGTGGAAACGCCGGTAAATACCTGGTACGTAACAGGTATAAGAATCGTATTGGTAGTACTTGGAAGGCGTATCTTAGATGGAAACGAGGGAGTTTCCAGAGCGAGGCAAACCGAGCTCCCTGTCTTTCAGTCTTGCATCGTGGGAAAAGGAATAAAGCTGTTTTTCTTCTATCTCTAAGCAAACAGCACACGTGGGTACCAACGAGTACCCGTTCAATAGGCAAAAACCTGGCAAGGGATACTCTGTGTTCTTACCCTAATATTATCACACTTGGCGTCGTCGGCAGGAATAATTAGGCCGGAGTAATTTTATTTTACACGGTAGGTACCAGTACATTACCATGCACGATATTGCTCGGCAAACTAAAGCTGAACAACCGAGGACACCAGGCAGATTTCAACTTTTTTCTCTCTATATAGACATATACCAGGTATACTTGTTACAGTATGACATAACCATTTCCTCTATATACCATGTTACATATCGGCGATCGATTGTAGGTCGGCGGTGGAAATCTACTCGACAGCTGGGTGGGTCTACTGACTGGGAGCATGAGATTGGAGATCCTACGCCGGTGAGGGCAAAAAAAAAAGCAAAACAAGAGATCCACGGATCTATCCTGGCGGATCACTCGAAGAACGTCAACTATTTTACGCTATGTACTCGAAAGCGCCGGCCGAAGGTTATCCCTCTTCTCCTATGATCCCATTGTTTTTATTATTTCTGTGTGTTACATGTGTTTTCCGTTCTTCCGCGTTCCACTGAGCGTCCTACGAGGGTATATCACCACTCTGGTCGGGGATATAAGACACATTTAACGTTAATATCAGACTTCAAATGGGTATTACATTCCGGGCCAGCCTGGCCAGAGTGGTGCACTGCTGTTTCTTGCCCCCTTTTTACATGCCTCTTGTTCCGTGCCCGTTGTCGTCTCTCGGTGCCCCCCCTGCCCCCCTCCCCC
>MEHQ01000414.1:169744-203448 GCA_008828725.1 Saccharina japonica
CGCCCCCACCCCACCCCTCCCGGCCTCTTTATATTTCACCTGTCTGCACGTATGTGGCTCTTTGCCTGTATATGTATGTACCCGGTATGCAGGACCTGGAAAAGGTGGGTCTGGCGAACCAGACCACCATGTACAAGCGGGAAACGCGCGAGATCGGGCAGCTGTTCGAGAAGACGCTCATGGCCAAGTTCGGCCCGAGCAAGATCGGGGAGCACTGGATGGCGTTCGACACCATCTGCGACGCGACGCAGGAGCGGCAGGTCAGTGAAGCGCAGTGCAATGCGGTTCAGTGCGCTCTGGCCAGGAAGGAGACGGCAGAAGCTTGCGCCGCGTGGACTATTGTTTTATGGGCCATTTTTGTGTTTTTGACACCCAAACAAATCAATCCACCATCCAGCTGTTCTTTTGTTTTCTCTCTCTCTCTCCCTCGATCTCTCTCTCTCTTTTTTTCTTGTCGCTTTTTTCCTCTCGGTAGTTCTGCGACACCGCAACAACTACTGTCGTCGCCACCTTCCCCCCCTCCCCTCCCCCCTCCGTCTCGAAGATTCAAGCATGGTCATTGGTGAAATTACTAAGCCGAGCAACAAATGGGCATGCCACCCCCCCCTTCCCCGCCTGCTTGTACGCTGCGACAGGACGCTATGCTGGAGCTGGTGGAGGAGGAGATCGACCTCATGCTCGTCGTGGGGGGGTGGGACTCGTCCAACACACAGCACCTCGCAGAAATATCTTCGAACAAGGGCATCCCGACTTATTGGGTTAACAAGGTGAGAGCGTGGTGTTAGTGTTATTGTAGGCGTTTGTGTTGTTGGTGTTGGTGTTGGTGGTTGGGGTTGGGGTTGGGGTTGGTGTTGATGTTGGTGTTGGTACTGGTGTGTTGGTGTCGGTGTTGGTGTTGGTGTTGGTATTGGTGTAGGTGTTGGTGGGTTGGTATTGATGTTGGTGTTGGTGCTGGTGTGTTGGTGTCGGTGTCGGTGTTGGTGTTGGTGTTGGTGTTTGTGTCGGGTGTTGGTGTTGGTGTGTTGGTGTTACGCTCGCTGGGATCAGCGCTGCAGTTCTGGATGATACGTATGGTACATAACTTTTCAACTATAAAGAATGCACACAGGCCGCCCGACGTAAACTGAACCAGTGTTTTCAGCCGCTCGCGTTTGGTTTTTGAATCCTTTCGTGAAAACCGATTTATTTCGTTTTCGGCTCAGTTACTTTCGTTCCGCTTGTACTACGTAATCTTCAGCAGTTCGTGCCTGGTATGTACGTTTTCAGGCTTCAGCTGAATCCTACCCCCCCCCCNAACAGGAAAACCCTCAAGGAGGAAGAGCTCTCCTCAACTCAAGCTCTCTGAATGTGAGCTAGACGCGAGACCTGAACCGCTGGGCAGACCCCGTCCTCCTCCTCCTGCCTGTGCATGTATCAAATTTCCGTTTATGCTACAGAACTCTATATGTTATGACTATCTAGGCCAGTACAATACTTCGCCATGATATATAAAAGGCTTTACTCGTATCTACTAGCAGCCTTTTTGCTCCGAACTACAGTATATGTTAGTCTACCTGGTCTTTTCCCCCCCAGGTTCGAACTTTTTTTTTTGTCGCGCGTTCATTGCCCCAGCGCTCCCAACACTTCGCTGGCTTGTTACATGAGACACGGTTACATGCATAACTATACGTACTGCTTGCATCCGCAGCTCAAACACGCTGAGTTCAGTTCTCAACTGTAGACTTGAAATATTTAGCTAAATGCACAGCAAATCACATGAACTAAGTCGGGGAAATACTCCCGTGTGCGAAAGGCCGCTTCGCAACTCTCGAAGCAGCCCCGCTCTGACAATCGATGCATCGAAGCAAGCGTGGTTGATGATATCTTCACACCATATATATACATGGCGCTTCGCGTGTTTATAATTAATTGTAGAACACACTGAGACACCACTGGTGTGCAGAACCGGTCGTATCCCCCCAACCCCAGTCCCTTTCAAATCTTGTCGCATACGGGAGTTGTCCACCAAGCCGAAGGTGATCCAACACACTTTATTTTATGTAGTCACGGGGTATATTCGTACGAAGCATGCGTCTGTGAGATAGCCGGTCTGCAAGCACTAGACCCTCATGGACAAAGTTCCTTCATAGATTGAGACGGTCATCTTTTAAAATACCAAGCGGGACGATCTCTGCAAAATATTCGTTAACCTGCCCCCCGTCTGCCGCTCTCCACACATACGCTACGACGTACTGCTTTGTTTTCGCCGGCTTACTTCAGCCTAGTTTCCACCCGCGCGACACGCGAAAATCGTGGGAATGGCACATTCGGAACCTACCGTACCCCGAGGTAAGAGCAACCATTGTAGCCACAGGAGGAGGTGTCGACCTATGTCTATCTGCAATCGCAGTATTTTGTTTTTTGGGTGCTGCTTGACCCGTACGTACTACTGCTACAGGTACACGTAGGAAGCTGTGCATCAGACGCTGTTGGTGGTGCCAAAATATGTAGCACCATATCTTCCGTAAATTAAATTGATAAACGATCAAAGGTAAAACAGGCAGAGTAGGCAATTTTTCGTCATGTAAAACGAAAAAGTACGTATGAGGAAAGCGTAACTAGCGCCAAAATGTTACAGGTGTCTCTACTAGCAATAGAAACGGTGCTCCGTCTCGGAAGGGGTGTGTGGCCAATGGCCGAATGCCTGAGGCAAGCGACAAATGAGTACCCCCCCCCCCGCCTCGTGCTCCTTTTAAGAGGTACGGAATAGGCCGTAAAGTTGCTCCTTTTCTGCGCGCATATTCACACGGGTCGGCAGCAAGCACGACGGGGATAGACTATGAGTTAATTTATGTACCGAAAGAAGTGCCGTAGGTACGAGGAGCGTGAGCACGAAAACTCCAGGAACAATAAGTTTCCTCTGTAGGATTACGTAGACTCGCCGCTTTCCTTTTTACCAGCAAGAAACTTGACGCCCGTTATGATGCAGATCTGGGTTTTTTTTTTGTGTTATTACCAGTGATCGTCTGAAAACCCGTAATCAATAGTTGACTTTTCAACCGTACTACGTGCGCACAGCATATACTATTAAAACACCGGGGCTGAATAGTTGTTGTTGGTTATACGTATAGAATAGGCCAGTGGAATATGCTATATAACTAACAATTGTTGTTATAGAAGGAACTGTCTATTGAGCTATTTCACGGCACGTGGCTCAAGTAGCTTCAACAGGAGTTCCTTCTAACCGCCAAAATATTAACTTTGGAAGAGCTCGGAGCATCCAATCTCGTCAGCAATCTCCGGGGCAAATCGCTCGCCACGCGCTGATCGAAACTCCCAAAGCCTCTCCGAACCAACTAACTTTTCTTTTGAGCTCACAAGGACCAACCTGGTATACTTCAAGGACGGCAAAGCGTTGCCGACGAGGTTCGAACTCGCGCACATACCTTGTGCGTTCTTAAAATTTAGAAGGAACTTCCTATTGAGCTACATTTTAAGTCACTTGACTAAAACAGCTCAACAGGTACTACGACTGTACGTAGTCCCTTCCAACGAAAAACATATTTACTTTGGAGCTCGAGCCTCTTGAGAGATATGATCGCACTGCTTGGCGAGGTGCTCGCCCCGGAGATTACTGATGACGAGATTGGGTGGAGCTCATGTTTTGTTCGCTAGAGTGAATGAAATATGTAGCCCCAACATATGTAATAGTTGCTTCTAGAACAAGCAGGGGCATCATACCAGGTATGTATGTATGCGATGTCGTTGTCGTCGTGCCCGCTTTTTCGCAACACATTCCATCCATCCATCCATCCATCCATCCATCCATCCATCCATCCCATCCTCATCCTTCCAATTAACGTATCACCTCACTCACTGAATCAACCTCAAAACAACGTTACTTTCCACACCCCACACAGAAAACATACAACATCAGCGTCGACGACGAGAAGCAAGCGCTGGTCCTCCGCACCACGAACAAGAAGTACTTCAAGGTCTTCAAGGTGCCCGCCCTGGTGAGGGCCGGGATCGCCCTCCAAGCGTCCAGCGTCAAGATCTCCCACGACGACGGAGGCAGCGGCACGCTGGTGATCTCCTACGCTAAGCCGAACTCCATCCGTGACGAAGAGCGCAAGGCGAGGGCGAGCGCGAAGAAGGCTTCGTATCAATCCTCCAACGGGGTGAACGGGGTGAAAGGCGTGAACGGGGCGAAGGGCGTGAACGGGGCAGGCGCTACCGCCGCCGTGGAAAGAGCCCGAGGGGGAGTCGCCGCCGGGGGGGGCAACAGCGAAGGCCCGCCCGAGTGCAACCAGTCTTAATTTTGGAGAGAGGGGGGGACAGGGAGAGTTGATTGCACAAACTAAAGGCTCAACACCCGTTCAGGGACAACACGCAAAAACTATATGTTTATAACATACAAAAATATCTCGATTCATAGTTACACAAACTCCCCCATCGAGGGGTCGTGTTAAGATGTTTGATATCTGTTATATTACGGCAGCAGTCAGAGCTAACTGCTAGCCCAGTCGTTATGATGTACTGTACCGGTATACCTGACACACAAGACTCACCACCCGTTCAGTGACCAACATGCAAAATATATATACAACACATTGGACCAGTGTATACAACAGAACTCGATTCGCTATCCACGGTCAAAAGTGAAAAAAAAACACAGAAGTGGCAGTCAGTGCTTTGCTGGGTAGAGATAACATGGAACGGGCGATATAAAAAATAAAAAATATTGGGGATGGAATTGAGTGGAACAAGATACCGATGCACGAAAAACCATATCGATACCATTAAGATAGCGGATTCGGCGCGTGTTGCGCAAATCGCGATTTCTCAGATTTGTGTACGCTGTGTCGCTGTTCCCGACACTTTCGTCTTTAGAGACGCCCTACGTACAGGCACCTATTATATCCCCTGAACTGGACTGCTTTGTTGTTCACGACACGCTCGTTCGTGTATTTAGAGACGCTCGGCAGGTATTAATAGTGCCAAAACGTGTACGTACGAGTATTTATCATAATTCCACCAGTCACAACCAACCGTGCTTGTACTAAACACGGCGGTGGCATGTATCAGTGTCCGTGGTCGTAAATATAAGGGACATTTATATTATTACAAAAGGTTAAGGTTCAGCTATATACCTTTTCATTATAGATCACACTGCTCGTGGCCTGCTGTACGTAGAGCAGAGCAGGCGATATGAGTTGATGTGCTGTTCCACAGCAGTAGTAGTAGTACATAGTGTACTGCGAAGTTATGAAGGTTGGACGCTCGTACGAGGAGATCATCACGGAAACGTAAGGAACGTGTATTCGTATATACACATATATATAATAATTCTCGGGCGATAGGAGCTGCGAACTGATTTCCTAAGAGTCTTTTAGTTTTTTTTTTTAAACGCGAGAGGTCGAGGAGCAGGGAGAAGCAACGAAAAACGCTCGTACGTACTGCTTGCGGAATTATAGGTGACCGTGGGGCCTCACAGCAAAAAAGCTGCTTCTGCAGTAAGTAAGTATAGCAGCTGGTCAAAAGTGTCGAATGGAGTTCGAGAAGATAGGTATAGAAAGCGGACCACACCAAACAGGACGGTACGTACGTAAGTATCGAATGGTATATATATATATATATATATGGATATACGTTTGAGTTCGTTAGGGGTATTTTTTTGGGTCACTCTCGTGCTCCAGTACACGCCAGAGTACGCTACACATGAGTACTCGTACTGTTTTCCCCCTCCACACCCATCTTTGCAAGCTATGTGTGATACCCAGCAGAAGTTGAGTGATTTTTACGAATATATAGTCTGGTCGAAAATCAACTTTTCTTCCACTTCAAAACTGACAGCAGTCATGCCCTGTCAGCTCCTGAGGTTACCAGCGTCCCCTTAGTACCGCGATCGCGCGCACTACTTACGGGGTGTGTATTATACCATGATACCTGGTCTACCTTTTACAATGCTATATATGGTGTGGGCGGCTGGAGGCGGATGCTGTGGGTGTGGGCCTTAGTCCACTCACTCTAGTCTAGATCGATGGGCATGCATGGTGGTGTCGCGTCGTCAACAGCCAGACCCTTCGTCGCTTTTGTCTTTTTGTGTCGGTCTAATGCCTGCCGTGGGAGGCGGGAGGAACCCCGTTGGGAGAGTGGATGGTTTGAGGCACTATAAACGCTGCGGGAAGTGGAACAACACAGCTCGATTGCTGGGCTCATACTGTATGGCATGGCGTTTTTGTTGGGTAGGGGGCTGGCTGGTGTGACGGAACCGTACCAGTATGTGACAGATCCCGGGGTCCTGAAAAACCCGCCCTCAAGACTTCTGCTTCAGATTTCTTTACGACTGGTTTGGGAAAACTACAAGAGCGGCGGCGCGCGAGCGATGGCGCGATCGACCGAGTGAGCTAGCGAGCCATCGAGCGAGCGGCGGGCGATCGACGAAGGCGGTCCAAGGCCGCCAACAAATTACCGAGATCATACTGATGATATTGGCCTATACTATCAGGGGAGCCCCACTAAGGATAGAACTTTAACTTTCATTTATTTACTTTTGGGAGTCCGCAGTTTCCAGGGGAAAACAAAACAGGGCGAGCTCTTGCTTGCATCAGTTGGCAAGAGCTTCTCACGCACACCTTTCCGCAACGCCTCAAGGCTCCGGGGAGGGAAGGCTGAAGGTTCCGACCCTCGATTGCGGGCAGGCAAGAAAGAGGCAGGTGCTCGTATGACAGTTGATGGACGCCAAAAAAGGCCTGCACATATCATATATACGTTGCGCGCGAGCGGGATATAATACCCTCTCGACAAAGTCGTGTCCTAAAAAATGGTAACGGTACGAGTCCTTCATTCGTGACATGATCCTGGCGCACCAATCGGGGGAGGGGGGGCTACCGGTACTAGGGTGTCGACGAATCAGGCGACGCACATACATTATCGTCGACAACAACCCAAAAAAAAAAAAAAAAAAAAAAAAAAAAAAACGCGAAGGGGGGGCGTCTAAAAAACGTGACAAAAGCACGTCCAGCCGAGACGGTCTGGCCTGGGTGTGTACTATATATAGTCATCGCCATAGATACTCAAATGTGATCAGTCATTAACAGGAAGGTGCAACGTATCATTAGGGCGCAACGCCGAACCTTGTCTCTCACGAAAACTGATTTGACGATTTGACGTTGCCGCTTCACGTGAGTGGATTTCGACGTGTCACACAACGGCTCTACAAAAGTCAACGGCTCTCTCCCTCTCTCCCTCCCTTCCCACTCGTCAACGGTCACGAAAACGAGGCCGATGGGTGACCTTACACCCGCCACTATTACTATGGTACAGGATTACGGGGCTATGCTAGCGCTACACACCCGGCGACCACCCAATGCGCTCTCTCTCGGCCGCTCTCGTCGGTCCCTTATGCTCCGGGTGGAAACAAATAAATAAATAAGGAAAAACAAAACCGGCCTCCGAACGCGTGCCATGGAGTGGGTCGAACACTACTACAGCACNGGCCATAGACCCTCGCATCCCTACAATGCCGGGACGGAGCACGGTGGGTTTTCACCAACCAGGCAGACATTGGGGGGGCGTCTTTGCCGATGCGCGGAGAGGAGCTATGTAAGGAAACAACGTGCGAATGTTGGATGGAGATTGATTTGCCACTCCTGGACGCGTGGTGTTTGTTCGCTGGGTACACGCGTTTTACCATCGCGTTGCGTGTTGCTTTCGCCCGGAACTACCGTATGTATGAATATGAATATCTGTGCGAACGAACGCTACTACTTTGGGGCTTACGATGTTTTTTTTTTTTTGGCTTTTTACGTTTTGCACGGTACAAAAATAAGAACGCTGTTTTTTTCTGCAATCGGCAATCGGCGTAGGGCACACCCTGCCCTATTCCTTCTTCCTCGCCTACAGATATCTGAGTCTGGCCCAATATGTTAGTTTCAAAAGTGGTGTTGGGTACTGCTGTAGTAGACGGAAATATCGAAATGGTTGGTACGCACTTACGTTTCGTCCGCAGTCTACGCTCTGGCCCTTTAGTTGTTCCGCCAACGTCGTGTCTCGTGGTGGTATTATCGCTTTCGTTTCGCTGTCGTGTCATGGTTCATGTTGCGGTCGCTTTGGCCTTTTTTTAGCTGACTTCATATTATTTCTTTTTTTTTCTTTTTTTCTTCTTTCTTTTGCACGTGATCTGATAGCTTTCACCTGGTGTTGTTTTTGGTTTCGTTCCCGTCTTTTTTCTTTTTTCTTTGTTTGTTTTGTGTTTTTGTGTTTTGTGTTTTTTTATCTTGCCTTTTTGTTCTTGTCTTTTTTTGTCTTTTTGTCTTTTTTTTTTCCCCCTTACTTGTCTTTGTCGTTGTTTCCATTATTGCATACGAGGTGTGTGCTTTGTTTTTTGTTGCCTTGCGTTTTTTGTTTTGTACCAGGTGCACCAGGTTGGTTTGTGTTTTGCATTCGTTTCTTGGCACTCACTCACTCGCCTTACACCTTCTTGCTCGAACACCCGTCCATCCTTGCTTTCTATAGGCGGTGGAGAACATCTCCATGCTCAAGAAGCTCGCCGCCGCTGCCTGAAGCCCCCGCCTGTCGATCGTAACGCATAAGTCAGCCCACCGAAGCGAGGACGCCGGGACCGAATCTCCCGATCTCATCGGCCGGTCTTCGTGTGCCGCCAGTCCGTCCGTTGGTCTGACTGTCTTGTCGGTCTGTCTGACTGTCTGACTGTCGGTCGCTCTGCCCCCCCGTCGGCCGTGCGCGCGCGCTGTCGTGCGTCTGCCGCCCGGTTGATTGATCGCGGCGCTTACGTATGATATTTTTAGTTTACGGTGGTGTCCTGCCGTTTATCATATCACAGCACGGCGAAGCTGTACTCCTGTCTGCTCGTAAGTTTTCCTGCCCTCTGCGGGTGTTGGTGGGTCAAGTCAGCCCGGTAGTTCCCCGGTTTTTGCCGGTCCCGCTTCGCTTTGGCCGCGTGTCGCCAAGATTTTTTGCTTTTGCCAGAGACATGCGTCCGCGCAAAAAAGAGAGCGCAGCACGGCAGCGGCATTGTGGCTGGCGGCCTTTTTGGTAGGAGGAGAGCCCCCTATGAAACGGTCGAGAGGCGGAGCAGAAAACTCGTCTCTGGTGCTCTGCTGCGTCCCGCCTGCCTGCAGCAAGGCGCGGAAGAAACACAGTAGTCGGTTTGTCGAAATAGTGCACATGGGTTTTAGCGTGTGGCCCAGCCGAAATATTTTTTTCACGTTTGCCTGTTGAAACCGCCGTGAACCTGGGGCGAAAGGGAGAGGAGTTTAAGGGGGGAGGGAGGGCGTGGGGGTGTGGGAAGGGGGGTGGTCGTTACGTGTGTGGTCGGTCGGGAAGGGGAGAGGAGACTATTAGTAGTTCCGTCTGCCATTCCGCCTTCTTCTTCGACGGGCGACCGTTTCTTTTTTTCTTTTTTTTTTTCTTTTTTTTCTTTTGTAGGGCTGTCGCTCGTTTTGGGCGTGTCGTGGTTTCGGTCGGTTTCCTCTGTGCCCGTGCTGTGCGCTCGCACGCCTTGTCGTGTCGAGCTTCCCCTTGTGCTGCGAAGTCGGACAGTTTGTTTGTTGCGCGGGAGTGAAACAGCGGGGTGTTGTTGGTTTCTTTGCTGCGAGGCGGCACGGCGTCATGTTCGGTAGGTAGTCGGCTTTTTGGGAGGATGGGAAAGCGGCACAGAAGTGACTCGCCCTGCGACAAACCAAAAATAAAGCGAGAGTAATCCTTTCAAACATGACAGCAACACTGTTTTGTTTTTACTATTTTGGAGCGGTTTGGGTTTCGAAGCGGTCTTCCTGGATGGTTCGCTCGTCATCGCGGTTACTTTACAGAAGAAAGAAACAGCTGCTGGATGTTCCGCCTAGAACTAACGACGCTGAGGCTGAGGGGTCGGGCGGGGGATTGTCGATTTCGGGGGGAATCGTGCCCAATATTGACGCGCAGGTTGATGCATGTGCATTGTGCCTTTCCCTGCCACCTTGTGTGTGTATGTGTGCGTGTTTCTTTGCGATGAGCCCAATCGAAAGTCTCTTGAGACTCGCTCACCAGCACAAGGATGACACTGTTTATTTCGTAGCGGGATTAAAAATCACCTGCTCAATTTTGTTCAAGGCGGTTATCGCAGGTACTGTCGTCGTTGTCCATGGCAGTCTCCAGTTAGTATCAACTACAGTAGGGTCTCTATTTCTTATTTTATTTTTTTCCCGTCTTGTCCGTTCGTCTGACCTCGAATAATCTCACTCCAGGGATGACTTACGCACCCCCACCCCCCTCTCCTCAACCGATCATACCCCATTGCTGCTGCCCACGCCGCGATGGACACTGGTACATAAATGCACAGTAGTTGACACAAACACACCAGCGGCAAGCGCCATGACGAACTCTTGGCGTATCGGCTGCGCTGTTCGTTGATTACTGTTTGTGCTACATTAAGCCCTCGAGACCCCAGGGTTGAACCGATAAGTATCTCGACCCAACACAAAGGCGGACGGGCGCGGTGAGGCAGGCCGGGGCGAATAATTAGCGAGAGGGCCCGAGGCCCTCGCCGAGCGCCGGGGGAACCTTCACCGATTTCCAGAACCAATACTTGATCAATCTACGGTACACAATCAGCACTGACTGGCTCTGCCAAGCAAGGAAGGGGCGAACACAGTAATACGGACGGGTACAATTCGCGCCCCGCGCGTTTGTATTTTTTCCTTCCAGTTTACAGCAGTAGTTCACCCCTCCTTGCCTTTACCAACGCTTTGGGGATATAAACTACTAGCGCCGAACACGGCGGTGGCGGTTACTGGTGCGGCAGTGGCAGCGACGGCGACTGGCGGCTGCTACTCCGGCGGGTAGTTGGACCCCCCGGCCCTGGTGGGCTCGGGTACGTAGCGTGAACGGATCCCGCGGATGGGCAGAAGCAGCAGTAGCAGAAGCAGCAGAAGCAGGAGCAATGACCTCGCGCTTGTCCATTCTGAGTCGGGTTGCGCCGTGCGCCAACGCACGTCTCATCCGATGCCTCCTACAGCCACGCCAGCGCCAACGAGACTGAGCGAGCCTTTTCTGCACAGAGAAAGAAAGGCCTACGTACGTACGGCAATAGCGCCTGCTATGGCTACTCCGCTATCACAGGAAAGGCGCGACACAACCCACACTCGACGAGTGAGTGCGGGTTTGCAGGAGGCGGAAACGTGGTCGCCCCAGCGGGCAAGGGTCGGGATGGGGGTGGGGACGGGGTAGGGCAATCCTTGTCTCACGGGTAAGGGTAAGGGGGATCGCTACCCCACCATGTTCTGGAGGTCGTCGAAGAACCCCTTGGTCATGTCCTGCTCGAGGCGGCAGAGAAGGTCGCGGGAGGGGAGGGAGGGAGGGGTCGGAACTATAATTAGCGACAACATCCATGGCCCCGAAGAGCCGACAGGCGATACGTCTGAAAAGCGCTATTCTATATACGAATAGGCGACTAGGCACGTTTGGGTAGATTGGTGTCCGCTCGCCCAGTCTCTTGGCATACCGCACGCACACGCCTCTTTCAGTGTAGAAAACACAGCAGCAGCGCATATAACCTACAAACAATAACAACACAGTGGATGATCCAAGGGTCTGTCACCTCGAAGGTACGGAAATGGTTCAAAACTGGGACCGTTCCCGGGACCGGATCGTTCCCGATGGCCGCCAAGGCAAACCTTTCGGGCGGCATTCGTGAAATAAAAAAAGCCCCGTGGATGTCACCTCGAAGGTACGGACATGGTCCAAAACTGGGACCGTTCCCGGGACCGGACCGTTCCCGATGGCCGCCAAGGCAAACCTCTTGGGGCAGCATTTATGAAACGAAACAAAGGCCCGTGGATGTGGCACACGCCCCAGCAACAAGCGAGGGCCTCGTATTTACCACTTGGACTGCAATGTGTAATTGCCCACCAGCGGACATAAATGGTCCACCCCCGGAAGAAAAGCGCCTCCTGAATTAACGGAAACTCCCAAACAGGGGACACAAACGGCCCATTCCCGGAGGAAAAGCGCCTACTGCATTCACGGAAACCACCAACCAGGCGACACAAACGGATCATCTCCGAAGGAAAAAAGCCTACTGAATTCACGGAAATCCCGTACCTACGTTTTTTGCGTATTTGTTTTAATTATTACTTTGCCCGACCCGACCCGACCCGACCCAACCTTGCACCCTAACCCTGACCCCAACGAGGGCCCGTTTCACGCACATACTCCGCGGTTTCCGGGGCCGTAATCGGTGCCTTTGGCGCACTGAATTGTAAAAATTGGGCAAAACATATTTCTGTATGTTGTCGTCGTCGTAGAGACCGGAAGGGACCGTAACAGCTGGACCGTAAGCTTGGGGAGTTAACGTAATCAAGCTATTAATACAGGTGTAATTCGCACCACAAAAAAAAAAAATGTATGCGGCCATCAAGCATAGATACAGCTTTCGTTCAAGTGGCAAAACAAAACTACCAGCGTCTGGTACATCATTATTAGTAGTATTCCACAACCATTGGGAAGCACGTGCTCGCAAAACAACCGGCAAAGTCCCGATATTCCCTTGAAAGCACGACACCGCTTTCGCGCATCATGCACGCTTTCTCGCCAAGGGACGCGCGTCACACACCCACAGAAACCCACAGAAAGCTCATCATCTCACGGAACCACGGAAAAGCACCCACAAAGCACCGACAAGACGAAAACAGAAAACATAAACGACGAGACGTAGGCGAAAAAGCACATGCAGACACACCGACAAAAGCCACAGACATGCACGCACCTTGAGTTTATTCGCGGCTTCCGCCGCGCCCTGGAACTCCGCCGCCGCAGACATCGCGATCTGCTCCGCCATGTCCCCGATCCCCACCCCTCCGTTCGCCCCGTCGTAGCCGCCGCCGGCACCGCTGCCCGGCGTTTCTCTGTCGAAGTACATGTCGCTGCTTATCGCGGCCGACTGGCTGTACTCCTGGACCTTCATCACCCGCCGCGTCTGCTCCTCCGGGTCATCGTCCCTAGCCCCAAACAGCATGTCCGACCCTATGCCCTTGACGTTCTTGTACTTGTCCTTGTCAAACGACCCAGCTCCACCGCCGCCGCCGCCCCCATTGCCGTAGCCACCGCTGCTCCCCCCGCCTAGCCCCGACCCCGAGCTCGCCCCGATGCTACCACCGCCTCCGCCGCCGCCACCGTTGCGGTACCCGTTCGCTCCCCCGAAAGAGGAAGAGTCGTTGGTCGAGCGGTAGAGCGAACCCCCTCCTCCTGCTCCTCCGGCGCCGGCGGCGGCCCCGCTCTTCTTTACGGACGACGAATACGACGGGGTCGCAAGAGCAGCGCTCGCGGCCGCGGCGAGTCGAGAAGACGGCGCCGCCGCCGCCGCCGCCGCCGCGTCCTCCTCCTTCTGCAGCTTCCGCGCGAGCTCCAGGTCGCCGTCGCGCGCGGAGCCCCCGCCCCCCGCGGCGCCGGGCGCCCCCGCCTCCGCCGCAACCGCCGGCTCGGCGAAGCCCGATAGCTTCACCGCCCCTCCTCCGCTGCCGAGCTTCATCGCGCCGAGCTTCCTCGCGCCCAACTTCTTCGCGCCGCCCCGTCGGACGCGGGGGGGCGGGGGGCTCGAGGTGCCCAGTCTCATCACTGGTGCCGGCGGGGAGGGCGACCTCGCTATCTCCACCGCGTCCGAAACAATCAGGCTGCCCCGGACCTCCGGCTCGTACGGTGTCGGCGCGGGGGCCAGAGAAGCCGCCGCTTCGGCCGGTGACGGCACCGCTGGAGGGTTTACCGCAGCCGACGCCGCCGGGGTGGCGGTGGTGGAGGACCCGCTGGGCGCGGCGGCGCTCTGCGCTGGGAACGCCTCGGCGAACTTCGCCGCTGTCGCCGCCGCAGCCGCACTCCCCGAGCTCGCCTCAGCCGCTACGCCGTACCCGCTGCTGCTGCCGCCGCCGCCGCCGCCGCCAAATCCGTTCGTGGCGGGCTTCCCGTCCACGTCCCGCATGAGGCGATCGAGGCCACAGGCGAGGTTGTCCACCGGCGCTTCCTTGCTCGGAGAGGGTGGCCCCTCGAAGCCGGGGTCGGCCATCGCCTGCACCATTTTCCGTTCCGGACATGGAGCACCGCACCGCGGGAGACGCGGGGGGGGGGGGGGGGGAGAGAGAGAGCGACGAGAGGCAAAAGCGGGGTACGGAGCAGAGAAAGGGGGGTCCGAGTGAGGTAGGTTGTTCGACACCAAAAACCTTGCTCGATTCACAAAAGCAGACGGCAGGGAACAGAAACGGTTCCCGGCCCCTCCATTCTTCGCCGTGCGCGGAGAGCGTTGAGGGGGGGGGGGGGGGGGGGGCGGGCAAGCACCCCCTCAGAACGACTCGAGTAAAAACACTTTCCCCAAAAACGTGCACATCCTTCTTCGTTCATGTCGCGTGTGCAAAAACCAACGACCACGGCAAAACAAAAATACCATCGGTAACATTTTTTTTTTCTACAGCAGTATACGATAGCTATTCCATGTCACCTGCATACGTATAATATAATACGTACCTTCTTCAGGTGGGAGCGGTACATGCTCGCCGCACGGGAGTGGTACTTCTGCTCCGACTTCTCCATGTCGGTGATCCCGTGGGCGCGGAAGAAAGACCTGGCGTTGCCGTTGCCCCCGCGCTTCATGGCCTCCATCTCGGCCGGCTTCCACTTGTCCAGCTCGATACTGCGCACGAAGGTGACATGCACCCCCATGTTGCGGTGCACCGCCGAGCAGTCATAGCATATGAAGATGCCGTACGTCGCCGAGGCCCAGGTGGGGTTGCGGGTCGTGCAGTCAAAGCAAACCTGTACCACAAAAATAGGCGAAATGAGCGCAACAAGGAGCGGGAAAAGGATTTTACGAAAATGACGTAAAAGCGAAAGGAAGTACATGAACGTGTATGCAAGGGGTGGGGGGGGGAGAAGGAGGGGGTGCACTCATGTCGTGCATGACCGTAGTCGTATGACCATAGACCCTCGCATCCCTACAATGCCGGGACGGAGCATATCGGATTCTCACCGACCAGGCGGATATTGCTAGCACCAAGCGCGAAGCGCCGTGAGGTGTTCGGCGAGTCGCATGAAAGGTGAGCTGCATCCTACTAAGAACCGCTTGTGAGGCGGACGTGCATAAGGATGACAGCTTCAATGAGTTAATTTAATTTCCGGGGGGGGGGGGGGCTTGAGCACTGCATACTACATACGTAGTATCATGCTTAAGTACTGCTGTCCACTGACATTCCACATGCCACTGCTTGCTGCTGGTGCTGCTCAGGTACTGCAGGTCTAGACTACCGAATTTACGTCGTCGCTGTGAGGATAACGCCACGATACATCTGCAGCAATACCGCTGTAAAACAATGTCAGTATTATACGTACCAGGTACTACTGTAGGTATCAGGCACAGCAGCATACTGGTACTGCTGCGCCGGAAAGGAAAAGCAGGGACTCGATTTGCGATTTACGAATACTGTCTGTACTCGAAGACTTCATCGGCTTGTCGGGCTCCGGGCTCAGTGCTTACCACGATTTCTAGAGTTGGTCTGATTGGCTTAGGGTCAGAGTTAGGGTTGCTCTGATTGGCTTAGGGTCAGAGTTAGGGTTGCTCTGATTGGCTTAGGGTTAGACTTAGGGTCGGTCTGATTGGCTTAATGTCAAGAGTTACATAGGGTTGGTCTGATTGGCTTAGGCTTAAGCTTAGGGTTAGTTATAGCCGTCTCGTATACTGGTACACAGAAGCAGTGCGTATCATCCATTTTCTCGAGTATTAAGTGGTAAGCAACCCGCCTCCTCCTGGCTCCACACGCCGCCGCAAAATATTTCCGAGACTGTTCGGCAAGAAATCAATCAAAATAAAAAACTATGTACCAGTACGAGTTGTCTTGTGTTCATTCGGATGGTGGGTACGTACGTAGGCATCATACCCACGCCGGCGGGCAGACGTTGATTTCCACCCCAACCACACGTCCTGCTTTACTGCTTTGCTGCTGCTGCTGTGGTTCTCGCCGTTTTGTGTCTACAACGTAAAATAATATATATTCGTCGTAGCTTCGGCGAGAAGGCAACTCAACAAACGGTGCACAGAGGAGAGAGCAGCGCCAAGCCGTTACAATCTAGAACAGCAGGATATACTATTAATACGACACGAGGGAATATTCAGTATAAATAGTTACGAATCAGAACCAAAATATGGCGTGTAACCGTAGGGGGGTACAGATACTGCATAGATTTTGGGTCCATCTTGGGTTCTGATTGCTATATACGAGGTACAGCAGTACGCCGCCCGTAATGAGCTACTTAGGCAGGCAGGCAGGCAGGCAGGCAGGCAGGCAGGCGCAAAATCTGTGATCTGCTACGATTCCCATCTCCATGTCTTGCTTCGTCGTGTGAACTCTCTCTTGTGTACGTGCTGCATCGCCCTATGTACCTCTCGTTCAGAACAAGGCGGGTATGATACGTGCCTACATGGTGCCTAGTGCATAGTCCACAGCAGTAGTGCATATCGGTATCGGTACACAAAATGAGCTTGTATCATACGTACAGCAGAACGAGTACAGCAGTACTCGTACATACGACTGCAGCTGCTGCTGTACGAGTATACAAAACGAACAGAAAAAGCTACGAATACGTCGGCTGGGTCGTACGTAATTGGAACGAAATCTGCCGAGTATCGTGGTCATTGGTCATATCGATCGGTCATCGCACACCGTCCGCTGGGTCCTGAAAAAAAACGAAGAAAAAAAACAAAGGTGCTCCCGCAAAAGAGAAAAGCGTTACTCGCGTATACGACACAAAGCACTGGCACGGAGACGGCTAAAGTCGTGCACAATCGCTATATGTGTTGTACAACAAGGCCCATCTATATCGGCGCATCTAGAGTTCGTGCAATCACAGACAGGTACGCAAGTCTAGCCTTCGGCGTGCACCAGAAATAGAAAAGCCGAAACCATCAAGAGTACCATCATCAAGACATTTACGAGAAAGAGGGAGAGGGAGAGGGAGAGAGAGAGAGAGAGAGTACAAAACAAAACAAAACTTCTGCTCGCAACAAAAAAAGCGATTCCCCCGGTCGGAGGGATACCTCGGCTTGCTTACCTTGTTGTCCGCTTTGCTCCGCAATCGACGGAAGGTGCTCTTGACCACATCGGCTGGAAGGTACTGGTCCTGCATCGATCCTCCGCTCGGTGCAGGGCAGGCCTCTCGGATGATGCCGGTTTCCACCTCTGGCACCTAGCACCCTCCGCAATTCGCAAATATGGAAGGTTTCAGTATAGCAAACATGCAAAACACGGGGTTCATATCATTTTGTCCCCGGTTTCTACGAGAGAAATACACACCTCTGCCGTAGAGAAAGCTGCTTGAAAGGTACGACGCAGCAGCAAATCGTACCAGACTTCCAGCTGTGGAAGTGTGATCTCTGGGCCGACTTTACTGGTGCCAACGTAGCGACGACTCGCGACAATTCAAGTGCAAGGTGGGTGCGTAAGCGAGGTGCCTCAACGCGGACTTATTTCGTGTTTTGAACGTGTGAACCTCAGACAGCAGTCAGTATCTCAGTATCTCAGTACACCAGGCAGCTCTTGTACGTACTGCTACCCTGGTGTAGCAGAAGGCCCGGCGCGTATTCGGTTGATGCCATCGAGGCTGCTGCGCTGTAGCAAAGCTTGGCAACACCTGGGTATGGCGATATCCTGCTTGTACGTGCGTTGCTGCTTGCTGCACCTGGTATCTCGAGCGATGTCGATTTGCCGATGGAGCAGGATGTACCCGAATGTCAACCAGCGTTGAAACGTGACGTTCAACCCCCCCCAGCGACACGGCGTCCAGCTTGCGCTTTTCAATATCTACGTCGTACTGCTACCTACTGTACCTACCTGGTACCGTATATACGTGGTACTATTATATCATACGTAATCACATCAAGAACAGAATGCCATTATGTGTACGGCTACCATGGGGACTAGAGGGCAGAGAGTAGAGACTACTATTATAGGCATGTCATAGAGACTGAAGCTTAGAGAGGTACGAGTACAGAGTACAGCAGAACTCTGTTTGCACGTAAACACGTAAATACCAGCTGGTAAAAATACGATATCGAAGGGCACAAGTCTTTCACGTATATATGATACCGGTATACATGAACGTAGAACTGCAGCAGTAAGTGCAACTGCTGCTGCTGCTGCTGCTGCTGCTGCTGCGTCGTCCACAGCCAGTTGTCCACAGCAGCAAGCAGTGCGTCTCAGGAGTATCAGAGCAATATGTGCACGAACTTTTGCGTTTGTTGCGGCTGGTTCTACTGCTGCTGTATGACTAGTTTGTACAGACAGTACAACTATTAATAGTTTCTACAACAGATGAGGCCACAACGCTACGTACGCAGCAGCAGTACCAGGTATCATACGATGCGTAACACTCTTGTTCGTTGGGGAGGGAGACATGTGTGCGTCTAGACAGTGAGCAGAGTTGGTGCTGTGCCTCTGGCGCCATACGGTACTTCAACTCTCTGGCAAACAGGGTCAACCCGCGCCTGTTAGGCGTATACTGCTGCTGCTGCTGCTGCTGCTGCTGTGCTGGACAGATACGTCACCCTTTACTAAATGTGTATGTATGTACCCGCTGCGCACTCCACCACCCTGCCGCGCACACACCCCTCTTTCTTGACACATCAACAACAAGGGCTCCAACATCCTAACATTCGATCGCGCTCAAGTTTCTGGCACATGCAATATTGTTTGTATGACATGGTGTGTGCGAGCTGACGAAGAGAATAACGAATACAAGTGAACCGCCTTCTTCGCCGGTCGAACAACCGAAGGAAAAGTAAATGAATATGCCCCCCTCTCCACCCGCGCGCGCCGCCCCCTCCCCCCCGCCTGCCCTCTCTCCGCGCTCCGCGCGGTCCCCTTCCCCGGATGCCCCCCCCACCCCGCCACGGGTTTCAACAGGTAAGATGGCGGTAGTCCGCCGGTGGAAATGCGGAGTGTGCAGTGCCAAGGCGGGGGATTTGGTGTGTAGCCGGTGCGTGACGCAGGAGGCAGAGCGGCGAAGGGTGGAGCGGGCCGAGCGACTGGAGGCGCTGCGCGCCGTCCGCGATGCGGCGGCTGTTGCCATGCAGGTGATAACTTTTTTTTATTTTTCATTATTTTGTATGATTTTCGTTGCCGACGGGTTTGCACCACCGTGTGTGCGTTATTGTGTTCATCCCATTATTGGCGTACAGAATACCTGGTATACTTATACTTCGCACTTCGCACATACTTTGCACATATCATATGATACGTGAATTGTGAATACATACATACCAGCAGATACCAGGTATATATATACGTATAAAAAACGGTTAGTGGAGGCAGGACTACTCAGGGAGCGAGGACGATCTTCTTGCCGATTAAAGAGGCGAAAAAAACACTTCGTGAGTCACTTCATTTAGGACCTCAATCTTCGTTAACATTATGAATTGTGCAATACCAGTACTTATTTGGCGTGCTTGCTCCTTCTCTGAAATTTCACACTGCAACGTTATTAAATAGTCGTTGTCGACGTTTTCGCCATTATCATGGTCAATGCGATCGTTCGCCCGTGCGGACGCTACGGCGTAAACCGGCGGATCCACGACGCCGGCCGTTGCAGGCGAGGCAAGGGCACGCCTCAGCGAAGAAGAAACCGCGCGGAGAGACGGTCAGAGGCGGGAGATATCCGCAGACCAAACAAATGATGTGCATAACCTGGTATTCATCGTGTACATGCAGCAGCTTTTGTAATGCTGCCTGACGTTAATTAGCAGCGTCCTCCATGTATGTATGTATGTGCTCGTCAGGTGCTAGCGCACAACGCAGCGTATATCAGCGTCCTCCACGTTATCGTCGGGTGCTAGCGCACAATGCAGCGTATATCACCTCGGCTCAGCAGCAGCAGCAGCAGCAACACAGCAGCACGCTGCTGCAGCAGTCCTCCACGTTATCGTCAGGTGGCTGCGCCGTCGCTTTGCACAGCTGTACTTCCCATGTAACGCTGCAGTACTAGTACGTTCGGCACAACCATCGACTCGACCCAGAGCTGATATTATCTTTGTCAGGTTAAGTATCGAGTTTGCATAACTGTATCTAGCCAAAAGCTACAGAGCCAGATTTTTATACCAGGTGCAACGTGAAGTAGATGGATTGATGGGCTACAGAGCCAAATCGTGTTTTGAGTAGGGGAGGGGATCACTAAAAACATATGAAATTAGACCTCGAAACAGAGTTGAAAAGCAGGGGATTTGGGAAATTAAATAATTTCCGCGACAGAGCCCAGTAACTAAAAGTCGCTCGCCTAGTCGTCCTCGAAGTCCTCTGTCTCGTCTCCCTCGTCCTGGGATCCTTTTCTACAACACACCTTTCTTTTCATTCTTTCATTGTTTCGTTGCGCTTTACCAGGTATCGTTTTCCGTCTACACCTTCTTCGCTCATTTTTATTTACACGTCCAGGCCAATATAGCGTCCCACGGGCATCGGAGCCAATAAAGCGTCCACGGGCGCAGCTCGTGTAGCCGAGGTATTTATATTCTACTTCAGGCAAAAAAAAAAGTAGAATATAAATATCTTGGCTACACCAGCTCCACCCGTGGACGCTTTAATGGCTCCGATGCCCGTGGACGCTTTATTGACCTGGATGTGTAAATAAAATGACCCCAAGAAGGAGTAGACGGAAAACGATAAAGCGCAATGAAACAATTTAACCCCTTATAAACTGGTCCCACGTATTTTGGGGACAAACTACTTGGAATCAAGGTGGGATCTATTTTTCAGTTATTAATGGGTTAATAATGAAAAGAAAGGTGTGTTGTAGAAAAGGATCCCATTTGGTGCTAGATTAGGTGTTGAAAAGGATACATCCGTTGTTGCGATCCACGGCACGCCACAGACAAGCGCAGGCTAGAATTAAGCAATCAAACACAATCGCGTAAGGAACAGGAAGAAGGTCGAAGCGCGTGCATATATTTCCTCAAACGTGCACAACACGCTGCGTGGGGGGGGCCGTTATTGGTCCAAGCAAGGAGAGTCTATTAATAGCAACATTTATGTCCCCTCCTCCTCCTCCTTCTCCTCTCCTCCTTGCCCAATTTAAACTTCAGTATAGTATTGTTCTTTGTCTATTAGGCAAAAAAGTAGAATATAAATACCTTGGCAAATACCTTGGCTACACGAGCTCCGCTCCACCCGTGCTTTGTTGGCTTCGATGCCCGTGGACGCTAAATTCGAACTGGCCATGAAGGCCGAAAAATCTACAGCGGCCGTGAGGACAATCCTGCCATCTATTCGGCACCGGGACATGCTACGTTCGAACCTCGCTGTTTCTGGCGACAAACTCATCGCCCAACAAACCCCACCTCGGTTATACCCGATCGTTGTGCAATTCAACGCAATCGCTGACGTCGTAAGGATGAGGTGTGGCCATGGGGGCACCCCAGGCTGCAATTCGACGTGCGTCTTTTGTGTTAGGTAAAAAACAATACTGTTTACGTAATCCAAAGAAAGAGAGTAGAATATAAATACCTTGGTTACAACGAGCTCCGCCCGTGGACGCTTTATTGGCCTGGATGTGTAAATGAACTGACCCAAGAAGGAGTAGACGGAAAGCGATAAAGCGCAATGAAACAATTTAACCCATTCAGAACTGAAAAAACGTATCCCACACTAATTCCAAGTAGTTTGTCCCCAAAAACGGGGGACCAGTTCTTAAGGGGTTAAGAATGAAAAAGAAAGGTGTGTTGTAGAAAAGGGTCCCATTTGGTAGGTATATACACGTATACTTCGAAGTATACTCGTATATCATCCCCGACGTTTTTTTTTTTTTAAATACGTACAAATCATCCCGCATTTTGTTGTTGTTGCTGCTGCTGCCTTGTGCACGCGCGACTTCCGTCTTGGTTGGTCTGATGTTGGACACGGAAATAACAGCGCGGTGGGATTCACACGGCCAATCGTCGCAAAGCGGAAACCACATCTCGCGCCCCATGCTGCCAGCTGTAACCTGAGGGTATCACGCCGAGGTCATCATTTTCGGAAATACGTCATACTTCGCCCCCTCGAGCGAGTCACTTTTCCCCAATAATATCGTCCCTCCCGTCCCCCGTGGTCTACCCGCACGCACTGACTACGAGTGTCCAGAGAAAGAGTACGTAGAATCAAGTGCTTGTGATCCTGAAATTAAGCTACAGTAGTAGTCGCTCCCTCCCCCCGCCTGGCTTTTGAGGACAGGCGCCTGTCTTGTCTACGCGCAAGTGATTTGCTCATGCACCAATTGTAGAACATTTTTTATTGTCGACTAACAGAGGACATGTTGCTCACGTCGCAGTGGTGGCGATGAAAACAAACGTCTCACGCGTTTCGCCTGCTTGCTGGCTGGCTCGCTGGCTGGCTGGCTTGCGGGCTGGCTTGCTTGCTGGCTTGCTCGCTTGCTGGCTTGCTCGCTGGCTGGCAGGCTGGCTGGCTGGCTGGCTTGCTTGCTTGCTTGCTTGCTTGCTTGCTTGCTTGCTTGCTTGCTTGCTTGCTTGCTTGCTTGCTTGCTTGCTTGCTTGCTTGCTTGCTTGCTTGCTTGCTTGCTTGCTTGCTTGCTTGCTTGCTTGCTTGCTTGCTTGCTTGCTTGCTTGCTTGCTTGCTTGCTTGCTTGCTTGCTTGCTTGCTTGCTTGCTTGCTTGCTTGCTTGCTTGCTTGCTTGCTTGCTTGCTTGCTTGCTTGCTTGCTTGCTTGCTTGCTTGCTTGCTTGCTTGCTTGCTTGCTTGCTTGCTTGCTTGCTTGCTTGCTTGCTTGCTTGCTTGCTTGCTTGCTTGCTTGCTTGCTTGCTTGCTTGCTTGCTTGCTTGCTTGCTTGCTTGCTTGCTTGCTTGCTTGCTTGCTTGCTTGCTTGCTTGCTTGCTTGCTTGCTTGCTTGCTTGCTTGCTTGCTTGCTTGCTTGCTTGCTTGCTTGCTTGCTTGCTTGCTTGCTTGCTTGCTTGCTTGCTTGCTTGCTTGCTTGCTTGCTTGCTTGCTTGCTTGCTTGCTTGCTTGCTTGCTTGCTTGCTTGCTTGCTTGCTTGCTTGCTTGCTTGCTTGCTTGCTTGCTTGCTTGCTTGCTTGCTTGCTTGCTTGCTTGCTTGCTTGCTTGCTTGCTTGCTTGCTTGCTTGCTTGCTTGCTTGCTTGCTTGCTTGCTTGCTTGCTTGCTTGCTTGCTTGCTTGCTTGCTTGCTTGCTTGCTTGCTTGCTTGCTTGCTTGCTTGCTTGCTTGCTTGCTTGCTTGCTTGCTTGCTTGCTTGCTTGCTTGCTTGCTTGCTTGCTTGCTTGCTTGCTTGCTTGCTTGCTTGCTTGCTTGCTTGCTTGCTTGCTTGCTTGCTTGCTTGCTTGCTTGCTTGCTTGCTTGCTTGCTTGCTTGCTTGCTTGCTTGCTTGCTTGCTTGCTTGCTTGCTTGCTTGCTTGCTTGCTTGCTTGCTTGCTTGCTTGCTTGCTTGCTTGCTTGCTTGCTTGCTTGCTTGCTTGCTTGCTTGCTTGCTTGCTTGCTTGCTTGCTTGCTTGCTTGCTTGCTTGCTTGCTTGCTTGCTTGCTTGCTTGCTTGCTTGCTTGCTTGCTTGCTTGCTTGCTTGCTTGCTTGCTTGCTTGCTTGCTTGCTTGCTTGCTTGCTTGCTTGCTTGCTTGCTTGCTTGCTTGCTTGCTTGCTTGCTTGCTTGCTTGCTTGCTTGCTTGCTTGCTTGCTTGCTTGCTTGCTTGCTTGCTTGCTTGCTTGCTTGCTTGCTTGCTTGCTTGCTTGCTTGCTTGCTTGCTTGCTTGCTTGCTTGCTTGCTTGCTTGCTTGCTTGCTTGCTTGCTTGCTTGCTTGCTTGCTTGCTTGCTTGCTTGCTTGCTTGCTTGCTTGCTTGCTTGCTTGCTTGCTTGCTTGCTTGCTTGCTTGCTTGCTTGCTTGCTTGCTTGCTTGCTTGCTTGCTTGCTTGCTTGCTTGCTTGCTTGCTTGCTTGCTTGCTTGCTTGCTTGCTTGCTTGCTTGCTTGCTTGCTTGCTTGCTTGCTTGCTTGCTTGCTTGCTTGCTTGCTTGCTTGCTTGCTTGCTTGCTTGCTTGCTTGCTTGCTTGCTTGCTTGCTTGCTTGCTTGCTTGCTTGCTTGCTTGCTTGCTAAACGAGCTTGCTTGCTTGCTTGCTTGCTTGCTAAACGAGCTTGCTTGCTTGCTTGCTAAACGAGCTTGCTTGCTTGCTTGCTTGCTTGCTAAACGAGCTTGCTTGCTCGCGAGCGAGCGAAAGACGATGGCGATTTTGTTTGGGGGGGGGGGGGTTGCAATTTCAGCAACGGTCAGGGTTTTGGTTGACCCACCGCAATGCTGGGCGATGGCCACACAATGAACACCGCTTTTTTATCCAACCATACACGAAACAGGAAACTCCACCAAATGTCGTACCGGGATCGTCTCATTTTCCCTTGGATATGGATATATACCTGGTTAGTACATATGCGGATACGTATATACGAGTACTCGTATAGATATTGGATATGGATACGTATATACACATGGATGTATGGATACCAGTGGATAGGTGTATAGATAAGGATATGTAGATAAGTGTATTGGATACTCGTATTAGATATAATACATGGATACAACTGGATAGTATACCCACACAAATACATGGTCCCGCCACTTGGATACGTGAAAACGGCAACGATGCGATTATTAACAGGAGCGCCAGGGAGCCGTCCAGCGGGAAGCACACCTGCAGAAGGAAGCCGCTGACGAGTGCCGCCTCAAGGAGCAAGTCCGCGAAGTGACCAAGAGGGTCGCGGAAGGTGAGGCTGGCGACGACACACTGGTGGGTTGCCTCTACGGCGGCTACCGGTACGTCGACGATGACGGGCGCGGCGCAGCGACGGTCGCGCATACCTTCCTGCGGGTTGCGGTGCGCTGTATACATAGAAATTTCTTCGTATTTACGTAGAAATTTCTTATTTACATAGAAATTTCTTATTTACATGGAAATTTCTTGTTTACATAAATTTCTTATTTACATAAATTTCTTATTTACGTAGAAATTTCTTGTTTACATAGAAATTTCTTATGTCGAGCTCTGTCAGAACACACCTTCGACATGATCGCACTTGTATTTATATCGTGTCGGGGAGCAGTGCAGACACGAGGTGGGGCCGTCTGTCGGATGAAGGAGAGGTTCACCACGGACGCTGTAACTGACGCTGGTGCTTGGTAAGACGCAAACGAGTTCTTGCAAACCTAGCGTCCGGTTGTGAACACGAATCATAATCGCTCTCGACGGGTATTTACCAGTTGTAGTTGTATTTTCCCATCCCGTTTATTATTTTCGCCCTTCCTTTCTCTCTCCTTCCTAGTCGTAACTCAGATCCGGGGTGACAAAGTAAGCGCTTCTCCCTCCTCCCCCACTACGGTTCTTGCCTTGCATTTTTATCGCGAGAAGATTTCAGCACTTTCTTCCCTCGTCCTTTCCTTCCAAAAGAACGAATCAAGATCGCGGTGATTGTCCCAGTGATTGTATCCTTGGTTGCTTCTACCTCCCCCCCCTCCCCCCCCTCCCCCCCTATAAATATACCGGTATGATATATTTATAGGTTGGGTTGGCGTCGGTTGGCAACGACGCTGTAAAACACGCCACTCGCTGCGTGAGCTAGACAACCAGGGTGCCGTTTTTTTTTGTTATTTTTTTTGGCGACGGTCATCAAAGCTGGCAGTATCGAGTATGTATCCATTCTGTGCGGGGTGCGAAGAAACCTTTGTTCCGACACAAGGGGACATGGTTCTTTATCACGTGAGTTTATATATATGAGTAACGAGTCCGGCGAGGCAGTTTACTAGTAAAATACCCATTGCTGTTCCGAGGGTGGCCACACCAGAAATTAAATTAATCCATTGAAGCTGTGTCCATATGCAAGTCGCTCTCAGAGGCCGGTCTATCCTATGCAGGAATTAGCAGCTCCACCCTACCATGCGACTCGAGCCAAATACCTCCACGGCGTTCCGCTTTGTGCAAGACAAATGTCGATTGCCTGATCCGTTGCTGAAAACCCAAACGTGCTCCGTACCGGCAATTGTAGGCGAACTGCGAGGTCTATGCTCTATGACTACTTGGCCGTGCTAAACATGAGTACACCCCCACCCCCCCCCTCCTCCCCCCCTGCCCCGTCTCGAAAGGGATGCGTGGTCAATGGTCAATTGACTAAGGCAAGCAACAAATGAGTACCCCCCCTCCCCCCCGTCGCTGCCTTCGTCAAGCCGTTGTCCATGCTCCCTTCCACCCCACCCCTTTCCCCGCCCACCTGACCTCGCCCGCCCGCCTCCCAACCCTGTGTCCAAAACCGTTTCGTTTTTCCCCTCTCGACAAAAAGAACGAATCAAGGTCGCGAGCGCGGCGTTCGCCCTGAAGCACCACCGCGATCTGCTCGCCGCGGCGGAGTCTCAGCTGACGCGGGAGCAGATGTCCGCCGCGGAGATGAAGGAGGCGCTGCTGGACGGGCTGAGGCGGCACAGCGAGGACGCGGTGCGAACGCTGGAACAGAGGCGCTGGCGAAAGCTGGTGCAGCTGTTTGTCCTGCTTCCCGTCGCGCCGTCGATACCGGTGAGCGGTCGCTCTCCCGCGGCGCGTCGCTCGGGGGGGGGGTCGGAAGACTTTGAGCCCGGCGGTGGTGGTGATGGAAGGCATGGCTCTGTTGGGAGGGGAGGGGGGCGGGACGAGGAGGGGGGAAGGAGTGGCAAGCGGGGGGCGGGGTTGCTGGGCGCCGGGGCGGCGGCTACGGTCAGCGGTGTGAGCACGCTGGTGGACCTTCCCCTACCGAACAACGGAGACTATAGCCGTGAGTGAGGGGAGTAATATTTTTTGTGCTGGTGGCTACGTTTACCACTTTGAACGTAATTATAAGGATCATTGAGACACTAATATGAATATCAAACTGTCCTTACATTTAGGTCTTGAGTGGTATAAGGGCTATAACGAGTTTTTTGTGCTATTTGTGGATGTGCTCGTTTTTTTTTTTCCCCCGTCGGCCGCGCGCCCGAGAGTGGGCGAGTTGCAAGCTGATATATTTCGTCGTGGGTTTATTTAGTCGCCCATGGTACGGCAAGGCCATTGCTGTACGAGCTCCTTTGGGGGCAGAGCTGCGTGCACGTTCGACCCAACCGAAACGTTTGACGAGTAGTAGGCTTGCACGTGCCTCGCTCTATGGAAGCATCGAGTGACATCGAGCTGTTCATAAAACATCCCGATGTCCCATATCCCACTACAATAATCCCTATCAATCATGTGGAACTCCTACTATACGATGGATCTTATGCGTTGTGTTACTGAGTACAATCAACAGACCCCAACCGTTCCCTCCCCTTGCCAACCTCCGAGCCAGAATACTGATCGTCCCAAAAAAACAGAATGCTTCGGATCTGAGGAGCATTGCCCTTATCGTCGTCCATAACGGCTATAACCTTCGTACCTGCCGTGTCAAGCCCCGTCGGGCACCAGCGAGCAACGATAATTTCCACTTCATACAAGCTAATGTCGTTATCACCCCTCCAACCCACCCCGCGACTCGCCCAACACCTCACGTCGCTTCGCGCTTGGTGCAAGCAAGCAATGTCTGCCTGGTTGGTGAAAACCCGACGTGATCCGTCCCGGCATTGTAGGGATGTGAGGGTCTATTGTCATACGACTACGGCCATGCACGACATGAGTACACCCCCCACCCCCCCCCGTCGCGCTTGTTGCAAGCTAATGTCTGCCTGGTCGAGAAAAAAAAACCTTAGTGCTCCGTCCTCGGCATGGTAGGGATGCGAGAGTCCATGGCCATATGTCTACGGCCGTGCATGACACGACTTACACCCCGCTCCCCCCCATTTGTTCCCTCACATTTTTTTTTGTGTGGATGTAGCCCGTATCCCATGCTTGGATAGGGCAGTGCGTGTGCGTGTTATATATGTTGGTGCTGATATCAACATTTGCCATCATCTAGAAAATAAAAAGACATTTCATGCCGGCAGTTTTCTGATTGGCCAATTTGTAGGGGGGAAAAAACAAACAAGCGAAAATTCAGTCGGGGTAAGTGTGTACCAGGGATGACATCCCGTTCCCACGTGTATTATGTATGTGTTTATGTATCGTGTATCGTTGGGTTGTCCCGCAGAGGTGCCGGCGGACGTGCTCATGGCCGCGCTGGCCGTGCTGGCGCGCCTGCTGGTGGGCGTCGCCTCCTGCCTCGGGGTTTCCCTGCCGCACCCGCTCTTTCCGGCGGCGTCGACGCGGTACGCCGCGATCTCGGTGGACTCGTCTCCGAGAGAAAGGTGAGAGGTGTACAGAACAAAAAACGCCGCCGCAGCGCGATTGTCCCGGTTGTGGAATGTTTGTTAACAGGCAGTTTGTTGATTGTTACGAGCGAAGGGGGTTGCTGATAGAGCGAAGGGAAGTTGCTATTAGAGCGAGGAGTTGCTAACGTATAGAGCGAAATGAGTTACTAAAGCAAAGCGAGTTGCTAGAGCGAAGGGGATTCCTAATAGAGCCAAGCGAGTTGCTAGAGTCAAGCGAGGTGCTAGAGCGTGGCGGACGGCTACTAGCGGAGTGAGTTGCTGAGCGCAAAGCGAGGTGCTAGAGCAAAGCAAGTTGCTACTTTACACGGCCAATTTTTGTTGGCTGAGTGAAGCCGGATCCCCGCGCGCCGTCTGCCCGTAAATCCCCATGTTTGTTTTTGTTTTTTTACCAATCCCGGCACACAATCAGTGCCCACCGTCACCACCAGCGCACGCAGTGGACGACAGTCACAAACATCCACCACCGGCGCGAGTTATTTAGCAAGAGCTATCCGCCCCCTCTCCCCCATATTTTACTCGGTTCACGAATTCGGTGCCGCTCTCCGTGTTCGGAAGCATCGCACGTGACCGCCCACATCAGCCAGGAACGCCTCCGTCGCCATGGGCACATCATTCGCGCCTGCATATAATAGACCTATTTCGTCCTGCTTCATCACACCAGAGAAGTGCCAAACATGTTTTATTTGTCATTGCGTCGTCACCCCATTCTAGGGCTACTGTGGATGGGACCGCGCTTCCGGTTGCGCGTGGCCTGTCGTCTATGCCCCCCGCTTGATGCTAGCTAGCAATGTCTGCCTGGTTGGTGGCAACCCGACATGCTCCGTCCCGGTATTGTAGGGATGCGAGGTCTATGGTCATACGACCACGGCCATGCATGAATATGAAGTACACCCCCCCCCCTACCCCTCCAGCGCTTGTGTTGCGTGTCGTATCATGGTTTCTGGACGGCGACGGCGGCATGGCGGATGCCTGGCGGCGCGTTGGTGTTCTCGATCGGAAGCGTCCTCGGTCGAGACGAATCCGTACTGACTCGAGCGCTCTTTTTATTGTTGTCCTCAGTTGCGTTTCAGTTGCAGCGTTGTTTCGTCGGCCATTCCACTACGGTAAGTTTGTTTGTTCGTTTCTGACGTTGTTCCAGGCCCTGCCATGCGCTCACCAAAACTCACATGCAGCGCAAACATTACTCTTCGCGCCCCGCCCCCCCCCCCCCCCCCCCCCCCCCCCCCCCCCCCCCCCCACCCCCCCCATCGTCTTCGGTGCGCACTGGCCGAGCACGCGAAGGTTGGCGATGGATCCTGCTGAACCTGCCGGTTCGGGTGCTGTCGATCTGGTTTGGTCCGCGGGATGCCTGCCGGAAGCGGGTCACGAAGCCGAGAACGCGCTCTCGACCAAGGCCCAGGGCGTTGTTGCTGGTGCTGTCGCTATGGGGCGCTCGTGTTCTCCGTCTGATCGGCCTGGCGATCTGTTCGAATGGACGCGACCGCACTCGCATGCTCATTGGATGACGGGCTGGCGCCGGGCTTCTGCGCGTTCGTGCGCAGCGAGAACTCGCGGCGTCGAGCGACCCCCAAGTCATTGCCGGCTTCGGCTCCTGCGGATACCGGTTTGCGATCGAGTTCGGCCCACGCACGCTCCTGATCGCAGCGGTGAGATTTCATGCCGTTCTGCTTTCTGCCCCTGATGTTGCAGGCGTGAGTGGCGTGGGGACGCACACGAGGCTGGTCTGGCCTTGTTCCGAACGACCTTCGCATCGCGATACACCAGCGACGGAATCGTCGGCGGCTGGTGGTGGCGACGGGCTCACTACCGAGTCCTGCCCGGCGTTGGATCGGCGATCTTTCGCCGTGGCTACTTCGTGCTGGCAGGTGCTCGGCTCCGACCCGACAAGACGATGGTCGGCTCGGAACCGGCCCTCATCGGGCTCGAATGGGTGCCGGCGCTCTCCCGGTCTTCGATGCTGATTCGATCGCACAGTATACGCAGGATGTCACACTCAATCGTGATCTGCATACTAGGCGTTGGTAAAACGCCATCGCGAGCTCGAGCTCACGCTAACACACCGTCTATGCCACCTTCGGCGTATAGCGGCCCTCGGTGGCGCACTGCTCGTCGGAGGGTACTACTTTCGTCTAACCATCTCGACCGCTCGTCCGGCGGCGAACACTGAATGGTCTCGCGAATATGTCGACGACCTAACGCGAACTAGCGATTCGACATCGACTCGCGCCCATCGTAGCGGAACCCGACACTCGAAAGCGGTTCCGTCGGATTCGTTCCCGGCTCGCGGCGGACGTCAGCCAAGCAAAGCACGGCAGAAAAGTTTTATTTTTCTTAGCGCTCTGCCTAGCGATACGTTGCTCAACCTAACGCCGACACATTAATCATCGCGCCCCGCTCTGACATTCCGCCGTCGCTGGTGAACTCGGAGTTCGCTAGTACACCGACTGCGACGGTATCGGAGCATGTTTTGCCGCAGGCTTGGACCGACCGCGACCAATCGCGCGGTTTCCTACCCGGCACCGTGTGATCTGAGCGCTCTGTGACGAACGGCCGAACTAGAAAACAGTTATTATCACCACTGGTGAAACGCCTGTTCCTATGCGCGTAACTCCAGCTGTCATGTTTTCTCGTGGGCATGGCTTCGGAGTCGTTCTCGTCATATTCGGTACAATGTCGTGGCCGGCGACTCTGTTGAGTGGTTTGGGCGCGATGGGTGTCGGAGGAAGTAGCCTCTTACGGACAATGCTGAGGAACTGCATCGGAGCACACGGAATGGTGAGCATGTTTGTTTTTGTTTTTCTCGTGTCATTCCAGCACAGGCGCGTTTAGGCTATATTTTTCGAACGGCCATTATACTCCTGCCTTCCCAGAGGCCCATAACAGATGGGGGAGGGTATACTAAAGCAAAACAAGTGAACCTAAATTGAAGGCGAACGTGTACGTATGTAATACCGTCTTGATGATGCTCGGGGGGCAATGTTCTAGGTCAAATAATACCACGTTGTTCCAATTTCCTCTACGTAAAGTAATGTTTTCGATTCGTACAGAAAATCTCAACGCTCTCGGACTTGTTTCTCGGATTCGGGCCTTCCTATAGGAGGAGGGGTGCCGGATCCGGGGCTTCGATCTGTCGTGTGCCTGTGTGTGGTTTGCTGCTTTCTTAACGGAGGAGCGACCTCCGAAGTCACTAGTCTACCATGTTGAAGCACCTACATCTGCCCGGCTAACACTGCTTCGGCGTCTGGGGACACGGGTTGGATTACCCGTTGGGCTTTTGTAACGTACGATAGCAGAGTTGGGCGATGTCCGATCAGTCTTCTCACCCATAGTACGGCGTACCGGGTATTTAAGAAAAACTGACCCTGGCTGCTAATATACTCCAGTGCTGGGTAGCACGCTTATTTCACGCGCACTACATGAACCCTGTTTAAGAACAAACTGATCCTGCGTGCTACGAAGCTGCGCTTCTCCCCACGCCGACTTTTATCCTACGCCTGATAGCGATCCCTCGGAGCGAACTGGGCGACATATATAAGCCGCCGGCAGGGCAATGCCAATGAGCACTGATTCGCACGCATCCCTTGTTTTTCGCACTTTTTGTCTTTGCCATTTCGTGTGCTCGCCTCCTTTCCGCCACACTGGTAATGTATTTAGCATAGCCGCTTAATTACTATTCCCACACTGCAGTCACTATAGTATGTACGAGTGAGCAAAACTGAGTAGTTAGGAAAAGAGCACAGCAGCGTAGACGTCTACATGTTTAGGTAGTAGGGTAGGTTGTTTCGTGTATGGGGGGGTATACATAATACATTTAGGCCCGAAAGAGGGAACAATTAATATTTGTTTCTCGTTGGTGCCCTTTGCTAAATTACTTAATCCAACCACTACAGTAGTAGCCCAAATAAATGTACGGGGGACCTATAGTAGAAGAATACTACAGGGTAAGTAATAGAAAAACAAATACGGCAACAAAGCACAAAGGGCCTACCTGGTACACTTATGTACCTATTTACCAAAACAATTTGGTCTTATTCTCAGCTAGTGTTGTACTATGGTTCCCCCATGATAGGTAAGTATTTCAAGTTCATAGTCCAACCCCATCACCGCAATAATATGACTTGTATGTGTCACCATGTTATAGCGGCAGTCTGGTGGTTCCGCCGTGACGCGTAACATGATGGTGTTGTTCCATGGAACATTGCCGGGGCGATTACTGGGGGACGCATACGTAGTAAATATGACCAATAGTACATCACAAAAACCTTTACACTAACGGCCCTCTCGTAAGAAAGTGCCCCACAGAACTCAGCCGCGCTAAACATGTACGAAGGAAATAAGAAATCGACGCTATTATACTGAACTTAGTGTGACACACCCTTTCCTATGATACGAAAGTCAGCCTAAGCCCATTTCTGGTTTCTATGAGCGGCCGGTACTGTACATTCCTCTCTTTACCTAACAATACTTGGTCCGCTTTTACGCCTGTGTCCGGAGTAATAATAGTCGATATTTCGGGGCTGGGTTTGTGGGGTGCGCCGTTTTGGAGGTGGGATCAGGTCGTGTCGTGGTTCCAGTTGGTGACGGGGCGGAAGTGGGAGGTTTATTTCACGCTTTTCGTAAGGGATTTCGTAGGTGAAACACGTATATCGGCGAATACGCTATACTCTAATGTGGCCAGCATAGGTCATATAAATACCGTACCTGCATCCCCGCTCGAATATGCGTATGATACCGATTTATATTTGGGACAGGCATGTAGTGAAAACTATAGACTGCTCTCGTACTGGTAGTGATGCTGTAGTGAACGCACGAAGTCGGTGTATGCATCGTCTTTGGCTGAAGGTTACGAATCAATAACAGGGGAGGTCCTAAGTACTGTAACTGCAGTGAGCCGAGACAACTGGTGAAGGTTAGCTTCAACGCTGGGCGGGTAGTCCACGCGCAAGGCAAGCGGGCACTCCCGCAACAAAGGGAAACTCATTGTTTTTGGTTGTAATAGCAAGCAACATCCTGTCTAGACGCCAACCAATCAGCTGGTTTAAGGCGGGTATGAACTAGTCTACGCTACAAAACAAATGTTTTAGAGTTCGGAAACTCGCCGGATTCGCGTAGCAGTGAATGGTTCCGGGCTCGTCCCCGAGATCGGCAAACGCTGCTGCTGCTGTGGCTCGCCGCTGCTGCCTGCTGGTGGTGGTGTCTAGAAGAGGCAATGCCTATCGTAGCCATTCGTGTTGTCTCCAGGCGCGCACCGCTTCGGAAACAAAACAAATTTCGAAGTCGAGCGAAAAGTCGCGACACAGTCCTTTGTTGTCATGATAAGGCACAACCGCCTTTATCACTCTAGCTGTCAGCGCTGACTGAGGAGGTGGTCGGAGGCAGGTAGTGCTTTGGGAACCCGAACAAAATATATGTTTTGGA
>MEHQ01000414.1:203472-346205 GCA_008828725.1 Saccharina japonica
CCCCCCCCCCCCCCCCCCCCCCCCCCCCGTTATATCCTGAAAGGTCCAGCCAGTACCCTCTGTGTCCCCCGTCCAAGATGGCGGAGATAGGGGTCATGGGGGCGACTTCCTCGGTGTGCAATACCGTGGGCGCCTTCGAAACTGCGCTCGACCTTCTGCGAAGGTGTGAAATAGGGGTGACAAGGCATTTTTCTACTGCAATGATGTTTTCCGACACTGTTATCAAACGACTTGTCACCCCGACAGAGTGGGTGCTTTTTTGAAGGGGTTAAGCCACCGGAGTGTCCAGTGTCCCGGGAGGAACATTTCTGGTAGATACATCGTTCGGATCGTTCGGTTCGTTGTACATATAGGTGCGTCGATCTCAACCCAGCGGAGCGAGCACAGCAAGCGGGGGGGGGAGTAGTACGTACCAGTACTTTGTTTTTCGGCTTTGTAAGTAAGGTACGAGAGGTACTGCTGTACGTGTAGAAGCATATAAAGAGTAAATTATTAAATTTCCCAGGAAAATTCTAAGATCTACCAAGTGGAGAAAACACCCTCTTGGAAAACGTCGGGGTCGTCCGTTGGATGAGAGGGACCGTTTGTTTTTGTGGGCGTTGTGCTAGCGTTGCTGCGTGCCTGCTTCATTGCCTATGTGTGGGTGGGTGGGTGGGTGGGTGATTGGGTGCCTGGGTGGATGGATGAGTGTGTGCGTGGGTGGGTGAGTGGATGGGTGGGTGGATGGGTGAGCGTGTGCGTGGGTGCGTGGGTGGGTGGGTGGGCGGGTGTAAGCATTTGTGCGTTTCCCGTGTTTTCACTTTTGATTTGTCTTCCCGTTGTCCTTGGCTGCTGCTGCAGAGGTGACGCACGCGTACACCGGAGGTATTGGTCCAGGCCTGTACAAGAATAACGTATGGCAGCGTTTCAAAGATTTCTATTGCCCTTTCCTCACGTGTGGTCGAGATGGGCGCCCTCCTGGGTGCGCGTCATGGTGCCTCGTTTTTTACTGTCTCTTCTTGAGTGCTGATTGATGGTATATACGTGTTTCATTAACCTTTACAATAATCCCGTTTCACTTTTCTCCGCGCTGGCCGATATTGTTTTTTGGGCTTGGTAATTTGGCGCAGCGACGTGGTGCACCTCTGTGTGGAGGGTGCAAAGGTGCCAGTGGACAGGCTGTGGCCCGCCGAAGCTCTCCTCCTCAACCTTTGGGAGCTCCAGCAACACGCGATATCGGAGCTGCGAAGGTGACGAAATGGGTCTACTGTAGTTCGTGCTACTGCCGTGGTTTTTTTTTCTCGTGCAGCGCGCCTTTCTCTCTCTTTCCCTCTCTCTTTCTCCTTTTCTCTCCCTTTCCCAGTCTCTCTCTATATATTTATTCATGATATCTCTCTCTCTTCTTTCTTTCTCTGTCTTTGGTCTCTCTCTCGCCGATTTTCTCTATTTCTGCATGTTTCTCTGTCTCTGTCCCTCCTTTCATCAGTGTTTGTTGATCGCTTCGTTCGCTCAGCCATATATACTCGTATGTATGCAAGGTTACGTTTTGTTTGTCTTGTCTGGGTGCGCGTTGTTTTTTTTTTTTGTTAATCAGAGGCAAAACATGGAACTGTGCGGTAGCACGGGGAGTGAACCGTGTGGTGCGTGTTGAGAGTGGAGCCCGGGGATGCGCAGTGTCGCTTTTGTTCAAAACGGACTCCTCATAAATAAATCGATGGGGGAACCACCTTTCCCTGCACACCAGCAGTCTTGGTGTAGCCTACACTGCATGGATCAACTCGACAATAATTCCGAGCAAAACAAATGCGACTGGGCAAGCGTTGTGGCCCAAAATTCGTTCGCCTTTTCTATTTATGCATTTTCACAGGTATTTCATGCGGCAGGTTTTTTCAGGGGTATGCGCTCATTTCACATGGGTCGTTCCTATATTTCTTCGTTCGCGTCTCTCGCTTGTTTGGACACCTTTACCGTGCGTAACCGGCACCTCCTTCCATTCACGCCGTGGCTTCGTACATGTCATCATGCTCAACAGCACTTGAATAGTTGTGACCCCCGCTCTCCTGTGCTGCGTCGCCCGTGCTCAAATGTACCGCGCGTATCCTCGCCAGTTCATCTCCGGTGGTTGACGTTCCCGTACCTATGCCGCGAGACCCGCCCGAGGTGAGCAGCAGGAGAAAAGGGGTAAAAGCGTGGAAGTCGCGTCGCGGGGCGTCGGGGGGGGGAGGGGGAGACGGGGGGAGGAGGGGGGGGTGTACTCGATGTTCATGCATGGCCGTAGTCGTATGACCATAGACCCTCGCATCCCTACATTGCCGCGACGGAGCATGAGGGGGGAGGGGGTAATTATTTGACCGCTGTCGTTCCCTCGCCGGCGAATAAAGCAGCATGCTATAACACGTGCGTTCACGCTGTATTTTCGAATGTGGCGAGTGTGACGCACATTGGACCATAAGCACGACTTGAGCACCACACCGTACTGCAACTATTCATAGTTATTCACGGCCGACCGGTTAATCAACCTAACCGGGGGAGGGGGGGGGGAAGAGGGTCTCCTCTGGTCGTTCTCATCCAATTTCTGCTGCCTTCCTCGTACATGCACGACGTGAAACGCGATGTTTGTATTCTTCGTACATCCATAAACAGCGAGCGGACGGTCAACGGCAAGCGATGCTCGGCTTCCATCGTTCCGGGGGAGGAGGAGGAGGAGGAGGAGCAGGCGCAGGCCGAGGAACAGGAGGGACGGCAGGCAGGGATTGGGTGCCGGGACAAAGCGGGCAAGATAGTCGCCGGGCACCAAGTTCCTTGGACCCAGCCTCCGCGGCGGCAGCAGTGGCAGCAGCACCGGGAGGGGCGGAGGACGAGGAGGCCACATACGAGTTTGTCGTCGGCGATGGAGTTGTAGAGAGTGGGAATGGGAGCGCCACTGGCAGGGGTTGGTCTTCCTGGGGGTCGCGGTTGGCGGCCACCGGTAGTGGCGGGAGGCTTTAGTGGCTAGTGAAGAACAAACTTCATCAGCTTCTTTTTGGGTAACTGAAAGAGACAGGTTTCGGAGTCGTCAGGCGGCACTGCTGTACGCTACGTACCTTGGTAGAAATTAAGGGCCATTGTTATCTAAATGTTTTTTTTTGTATATACAAATTTCCGTTTTTGGTTGTGTGAAAGTACCCAATATTTTTCCTTTGAATTTACTCAATTGTGTTTGAGCTGATTGTTTTTTTGCGACGTAGGCCCTCATGTACATTTGGGCTGTTTTTTTCGTGCCTTGCTTTATTGCCTCGGCTTGCCGATGGAATCGCGCTTCACGTGTCTACGTCGTACTGGTATTCGGTCCGCTTCGTGGGCTTTGTATCCATCGGATTTGTTCAGATCAGAAAAATTATAAATGTATTCCGTGAACCACCGAAGTATCATACTCGTAGGCGGCCTGGAAAGCAACCTTAAGTTTTTGTTATTTATATACTTCGTTCACCTGGTATGGTGTTGCGCTACATACCCATGTGGTATGATGCCATGACGCACATGATGGCTCGATGAAAGACCAATCCCAGGGGAGGGAGGCCCCAGAGTGAATCCAGCCAAAGCCGGCAGTGGGCGTGGACACGACTCACCTATTGATAGAGGCGTCAGTCAGTCTGCATGATGTCTCTGCATAGCAGTCTTCGTCACGGATGCCACTTATAGGAGACCGCGGTTCGGCACCTTGACTGACCCCCCCCTCCCCCTACTGCTCCGTCTCGAAAGGGATGCGTGGTCAATGGTCAAATGACTAAGGTACGCAACAAATGAGTACGCCCCCCCCCCCCCCCCCCCCCCCCTTCAGTGGAAACCCGACATGCTCCGTCCCGACATTGTAGGGATGCGAGGGTCTATGGTCATACGACTACGGCCGTGCATGAATATAGAGTACGCCCCCCCCTCGTACACTAAAACCAGTATAACAAGGCAAAACTAGGCCTTTCTTGAAGCGCCCAAAAATGCCGGTCTCTTATGCACGAGTAGCACCTTTGGTCTTCATCGCGGTTGAGGCGAGCCCGAACTTTCAACAGCAGCAATCAACGCGGATTTTTTTTAATCAGATTCAGTGCCAATGAGTCTGTTGCTGCATTTCCACAATCCGAAACGAGCGTGAGTGTGCGGTAGCCCAAGTTCACATACGCATTCAGCACCACATGCTGGGAAAAAAAATGTTTTCGTGCTCAGGTCAGAAACCTCGAGGGCGCCCGCGGCCCTGAGACTTGATTGAATGCGGCAGTTGCTCTGTCTCAGAGAACACGGTATGCTAGATCTTCCCGCCTCGCTCTTAACTTCACAATGATGGAGGTTTTAACCCGTGTCTCAAGTATTGTACGTACATAAGTCTTTGATGTTTTTTTCGCGTTGATTGCGCAAAAAAACGACACGCAGACATGAAAACATTGCTACCACATAAAATGAAGCCTATCGCATACTTTAGTTCCCCGCGTAGATTTGGCTGGGGCGCTGGAGTTCATAGAGCGAGCACGCAGCGAGGGTTGCCGGAACAAAAAGTCATACTGGGTACCTTATTCATGCTGCATACGATGCTTTTTTACTCGCGGCACTGTAAAGCACCGTTCAACCATAAAAAACAAAACGTACACTGGGGGACAGCACGCCAATAACATCCATTGGCGCTGTAAACCGAAAGCGTTTCGGGTTTAAACTGCAGGAGATCGATATACGACATACGTTGAGACCTCTCAGGAGCTGACCAGTCCCGTCGAGGAGCTACATCAGTAGTTGCGCCAGGCAGTGTTAGTTTACCATGGCCCAGGGCCTGTCTTCGGGGCAAGGGACGACGGCCTGTCTGCGTGCACGGATCACGGCTGGCATGTATGATACCTACTGGTACGTATAAAGTGGCTTTTAGCGTTTTTGGAAGAATCAGGACAGACACTGGGTGCACTGGTGTCGAACGGTGGGTAGAAAGACAGAAAGACCTTCACACACAGTCTATACTTGTCATGGAATGTTATGGCAGCGTGTTCTTTTGGAACAAGTACTTATAATATTAATAGTTGGATCTTTGGGTGATTCGGACGGGGCGAGGATTTTAAATGTGACGCAAAAAAGAGAGATGGGAGAAGACAGATATTACTAAAATGGGCCGTGGAGAGAGGGTAAGGACGAGGAACGAAGGCAGAGTGGGCACGGAGAAACGTGCTGCGATAATGCGATCCACACCCTCGTCCCGCAGCCGTCGTCGCTCGCCCGTTGACCTTGTTTGTCGTCTAAAGAAATCGGTAAAAAACATTACGAGTATACAAAAACTATTATTGGCTAAAAAGTGACAGTCCCGCGATTTACCGACCGTTACATTTGTATTACAGTGAGTATCGTCGTACATCGTATGTACGACGTACGACTTTGTACTTTGCCTCGTACTCGTCATTTTGGAGCACATACATACCTGTACGTATTCAAAACCTGGAGAATCTGGATACATATCGAGAAGGGACCTCTGCTACTGCTAGCGTGGATGAACAATGAAGGATATATGCTCGGGGTGCGCTTGCTGGGTAGAAGACGGTTGGTCGTATTGCATGCAATGTGGGAAAGCGCGTGCCCCCCCCCGGCGGCCATCTCTGACCCTGCCGTACGCATCGTCGTCAGATGATGTGTACGGGAGAAGTAACAGCGTCGCGCGGCTCAAACAAGTATCCACGCCGCCGAAAGAGCGTGGCAAGAGAAAAATGTTGCGGAGACGTCAATCGTCCGATGAGGTTCGCCACCAGCTTCAGCAGGTGAGAATCATGCAAATATCATACGTACCGCTTCTGCAGTGTATGACATGATGCCTGGTATATACCGCATAATGCGTGTCGTTCGTCGAAGTAGTGTGCGAGTCGAGTTTGATATACTCCATTTTACGCGTTTTCCGTTGGTATCATCGTTGATGTGATACAGGTTCTCAGTGAAGTGACTGCTACTTCGGTACCAGTAGTAGGAACTTCCGCCGTGTTGCAACAGTGCTAACATACCATTCGTCGAAGCGTTCGAGTCGGTTTTGATACCTCCACACGCTAGCTTACGTGTTGTGCGTCGTGATCATCGTTGACATCAAAGGTTGTTATCGTTGTTGATGACATGGCTGACACGTAGCTGGTTGGCACCACAGAGTACCTGGTATTAAACGCACGATATATTCAACAGTATGAACTGCAGTGCCGCAGCGATGCTACGTATGTATTTGTCTATAGAGCGCTGTGTATAAACGGCACAGTTTGCGCGTCCATGCATCGATATGTAGAGGTACCCGATACGCTGTCGGCAAATGGCGCTACTATAGGCGTTTCAGGGACCAAATAATAACGCTGTATTCACCAGGCACTGGTACCTGCCCATGGTAGATACGATGGGCATGTTGTTCATCTCTGTGTTTGTAAGATTCGTGGCGAAAGGTGCAATCAACCGAAGCACACGTCAACCTCCTGCACTGCTCTGTGACTTCCATCGCCGCACGAAACATCCTGCCGACTTTTTGTTATTATTTTTGTGCGACTGCCAACGAACGAACGGTCAATGAGCAGTGGCGGGCAAGACTAAAGGCCCAGGAGCACTTGCTGAAGGAACTAGAACGGAGCAACACCGTAAACCAGCAAGCCGCGGCTATCAGGACCGCATCCGACTTACGGCGGGTTGTGCAGGACGGGCGTGCGATGGTGAGAAGTTGGTCTCAAAAGGACACCTTGGCGATACTGATGCCGACAAAGGAGACTCGCCGGCGAAAAGGACGACGAAAGCTACCAGCGGTAGCGGTAGCTTCGACAAAAAACCCGACCTGTAGCTCAGACGATACGGCGACGCCAAGGGAAGAGCTGGCGCATAATTTCACGAACCACCCCCACGCTCGTCCCGCCATCACGGAAGACGCCGCAGTCACTCTGAGCCAAGAGCGTCGACCAAACGACAACAACAACAGCAGTATGCCCTCTACTATTAGTAGGTTGTTGTTGAACTACCCTGCCGCTCTTGATCCACCCCAAGACAAGAACCACCTCACCCCAAGCGGGGGGGGGGGACTGCCAGAACGCAAGGAGGGGGGGGGTGCTCCTGGTATCGACGAAAGCAGCAGCCACGGGGCACAAGCGGCAGCAGACTCAAACGGATGGTTTTGGGGTGAGAATGCGCCCCACCGCGGTGGCGATATTAACACCACCAAGTCGAACCCTGGTGAGGGAGCCATGGGCGCCTTTTGGCGAAAGGCGAGAGTGGGGGGCGCCGCTGCGCTCAACCCGCACGTCGCGTTGCCCGCCGCCAGCAGACACGTTTCAGCAAACGCACCGACGAGGTGTCGTGAGTCGCCGAGGCAAGACCCGTCCCTTCTCGCTCCCGGTGAAAGTACGGTGAAGTTAAGCGCTGCAGACGGTCACCACAGCAGAGATCGACCCCAAGGCGATAGATCAAATAGTGGTACCTTCATCGGAGTTGCTTCTACGAAGGCGGCTGTCCGGTCCGCAAGCAATCGCGCGGCGGAGTTGTCGCGCCTCCTCGCCGAGGGGAACAACCCGCCAAGGGAGGAGTGCCTCGCCAAGGCGGAGTCGGCTGTGCGAGCTGCTCAGCTCGCCGTCTCCTGTTCGAACGAGAGGATGTTCGAGTTGGAGCTGATGGTCGGTGCTACCGTTGCTGACGATGCCGATCCTGCTGCTGGTGATGATGGCGCTGACTGCGGCGGCAAAGAAAACCGTGTTGTGACGAAAAGTGGCGTTGTTGAGGGCGTGGGCGTCGATGTTCCTGGCGACAAGCGCAACGAGCACGGGTACCATGTTGCGGCTGCCCCCCCCTCCTTATTGTTGCACATCGCGCAGCTGACGAAGCAAATGCAGCTAGCCCAAAGCCTCCAGGCAGCTTCGCTCGCCGCGAGGGCGAGGTTGACAAGACACTTCGCACGAGAGGACGGCGCCGCCACCTTATTGCAAGCCCGCGTTCGCGGGTTTGTTGCTCGATCGCGGGAAAGTTCCAGGAGAAAGGGCTCCGAAATGACGAGAAAAATGGCGCGACCATCAGTGCAGCAGGCCGAGATTACTGCTTCGTCAAGAGCTGACGAAGAAACACCTTCATATTTTTCTCCTCCTCCAGCGAATGCATCGACGGCGGTAGCGCTGCTTTCTGCGAACAATCCCAGAAAAGAAGAGGAGGAAGCAGCAGAGCCACCTTCTTGGGAAGCAGAGGAGTGGTGGACCCTGGCCGAGGAAGAGAGCGCGGACGAGATCGGCGACCGAGAAGACGTCTTGCTTAGCGCCGTCGTGAAGTTGCAGGCCATCGTGAGGTCCCGCCTGTCGCGGGCACAGACTTTCGCCGACGTGGACGCGCGCTTCGTCGAGCACTTCGACGAGACCTACCAGCATCCGTTTTACGTCTGCACGGAGACAAACTGCAGCCAGTGGAATCGACCTTTCGGATTCGGTGTGTCGCTCGCCCGTCGCGACGATTTTTCTTCTTTCACCGAGGAACAAGAAAGCCTTGCAGGTGGCGGGGAAGAAGAAAGTCTTCAAGGTGGCGCTGAGGGTGGTGGCGACGAAACGACCGCACAGAAGGTGGAAACCGCAACGTCCGACGATGTACCGGCATGTGAACAGGCGGCGGCGGTCGTCATTCAGTGCGCCGTGCGTGCCGCCCGGGCGCGCGGTCGGTTGGCGGAAAGGATCGTCTCGGCTAGTTTTTGAGCTTGTGAATTGATTTTATATTACCAATGAACTAGCGGATCGGTGTTCTGAGCCAGCGAAACCGGGACGACCCGATCTCCCGACAAGTTCGCATTGAGAGTTGGTGAACCCTAAACTAATCCAGGATATGATATATAGCGCATTTATTCGGTAGAGATAGGGTTATTTGCCGCTCGGACAACATTTTCGGAGCACATTTGCTCAACTTATCCACAGCCAGTGACCACTCATCACGAGCACGCAATACTCGCCCGGAGTGTGCCCAGCGGTGAACATTTTTTTTTTATCATTGGCAATTTTTCTTGCCGATTTATCAACGCGCAGGCCACCTCACTCTGTCCGTAACCATGGCAGATTATCGTCCTCGAACAAAAACTGCTACAAAACTATGACTACCGTTCTAAAGGCATACCTGGTACATGCCAAGCCTCTCCGAACCGAAGGTATGTTCGCCTCTGCGTGGTATATATCCCTGTTGTAGAGAGTAAATGCCGAGGGGTCATATTTGGCATTTGGTGGATGCGAACGAGCAGACAACACGCTTAGGAGCTACTTCGCGTATGTACACAACGTTTCTTTGTCTGCCGAGTTTAAATAATTGTCAAACACCCGTGTTGTTGCCACTGGATCGATGAAGTGATCATATGAAGCATGTCACCTTTGTTACTACGAGCACACCTAAATCACCGGCCGACTGAGGTCACCATCCATTCGATAGTGAAACTTGATGGATATACGAGCATATTTTTTTCGTACACCTCTCCGAGGAAACAAGGCCACCGAAGCTGGCGAGCACGTCTTCGTGAGTATTCTGCGCGCAATGCACGGATAACTGCGCACGGGCGTTCTTTGCGTTTTTCCCGGCTTCCTAGCCTAGCAACCCAGAGGTGTGGGAAAGTGTTTAAAGGAGCCGCATCTTAGACTCATGTTCAAGTACGTGGAATTGGGATTTCCCCGAATTTCCCATATTTCTGCATATACGGCTCATCAGGGTGGGCTAGTGTAATATTAATAGTATGGCTAGGAAAGCCGGCAATTACCTCATTATGACGCGTACTGTGTGCGGGTTGCACCTGCAAAAGTTTTTGTGCAGGATGCTGGTTTTAATGTGTGAGGCTGGCCTTTTGGGCCGCATGTTTTTTTGTTTTAACGCCATCAAAACACGCGGCGGAGCCGCGTGGCTGCCCCTGCCGACCTCGTGCTTCCCAAGGGGTTGGGGTTCGGGTTGGGGTTAGGGGTGTGTCTGGGGTTGGCTTGGTCTGGGTCGACGGGCAAGGACGAAATTGGCCACACACAGCCTGCACAAAAACTTTTGCAGGTGCAGCCTGCGCATAACGCACGCCCCTCATTATAGGTAATTGGTCCGTTTTCGTATTCGGACTGGCATTCGTAGTCGGGGCAAATATAACGGCAAGACAATGAGGCCCTTCCAGGCCAGACGCCATCACGGCTCTGGGAATAAAGAAGCTGCATTTCTCCCACGCTTGATTCTACACCAAAGTGAGTAACACCCAGGGCATTCTTAATAGACAGACCTGCAAGGGGATACTCCGTGTCTCACCCAATCATATACCAATGACGTATGAGAGGCATCGCGGTGGCGGCATTACTATTTGTGTCCTTGACATGAAAGCAGGTGGACAAAAGAGGAACAGCACCAGGGCTTCCCACGTGGTCCCCCACTGCAGTACTATCCTGGCCCGACGCCGCTTAACCTCACAGAGCGGACGGGATGTGGTGCGATCGACGTGGTATGGCGCCCATGTGTACCCACGATGCTTCCCAGAATGGGCAAAATGCCTGAAGTGCACGCCGACTATTACTAGTTCAGTCACCATACTTGTTCTTTAGAGAGTTGGCGTTTTGTACATGGTGTCCATTACGCTGGCACTACATCATTGTCTAGCTTTCTTACAGCATATGCTGTAGTTGCGATGCATTTTGTCTGTCTACCAGCTGTAGTATACTAGCAATTCAACTACATCTCAGAATAGGCAAAAAGTCGAAGAAGATATCTCCGAAAGTGCCTTTCACTGGTCGGAATATTCCTCTTCTTCTGCCGCCACGTGTCCGTGGCCGAAATGCGAATGCGTGCGTGTCTCGCGCGCGCGCAGGACGACGTCCGCATACCTAGTAGCTCTCTACATAGAGCCCCGATGCGGCCAGGGGAGAGTGCGCCTGGTGACAAAAACAATGGAGTATATGCATCTACCAGGTAGGTCGGCATCCGTAGCAAGGGAAGTCGTGACTTGTAAATGCGCACATCCAAGCTTGCGAGGTCACGGAAGCCGTCGAGCATGTCTTCGTGAGCGCTCCGCATGTAAACAAGGAAAATTACGGGCACGCAATACCGGGTAGGTACGTGCGATAGATGGGCCGCGTCGTGGTGGGCATGCCGTTGGCGGCAGTATTAAACCATGTGTGAGTATATTTCTTCATTTCCTCCGGTCCTCTTCTATGTACCCCTAGGATTAAAATTAATCGGCACGCCGCCTATGTGCGCGAGATAATTGAAAATCCCCGAACTACGGTTGCTTGCCAACGACATAAATCTATGTGACCGTCTGTCTCCAATACCAGGTAGGTTTTAGAGAGCGATAGTTTTCGAAAATGGCAAACCTCCATGAAACGCTAAAACAAACTAGCCCTCCACAAACGCAGCAGACCTCCGTGAAACGAAACAAAACAGAAAAACGAAACACGAGCGGGGAGGACAGGCCCAGCCACACCTCCCAACGCGCTGAACGAGAGCCGCACTACACGGGGGAACGGGGGAGCGCATGTTCGACTCTTGTACGAGAGACCAAGACGCCTTCGACCCATCCATGCTTCTCTTGCTTCGGTAGTAGAGCTACAAAATAACACGACGGCTGTTACAATTACAATAGAACGACGTATTCAACGAGCCCGAATCAGTATCCCCGATGCGCGATTGGCTCCACTGCGGTGCGACAACAGGCGTCGGCGAGGGAGGAGGCCCGCCGTTGGTCATCGCCGCGTTTGTTGGTCTGCGAAGTTCTGCTTGTCGGTAAACGCCTGCTGATCAGCGAAAGCCTTCTCGGTTAGCCTGGACATCGAAAGCGGGAAGACAAGCAACATCGGCCGGGTGCAAGGTGTCTTAATACCTCCATCGCGACTTACAGTATACAGACGTAAAGACTGCTGCCAGACAGACTTAAATACTGCTGGCGTGTACTTCGCGGCTTTCGTACTCGTGTATTGCTAGTTGGAACCGTATGAGTCGCGTGCCACCTAAAGGGTTCACCAACCCCGTGAAAGCGCCCAATCATCTTACAGAAATCAGTACGTAGGATTAAAACGAAATGAGTGCTCGTGTACGTTCCGGACGGTCGAAACACGCAGCCCCCTTCCACGAAATTAATCGGTTCCCGCACCAGTCTGGACACCAGAGGGGGTTGTTGTTTAGATACCAGGATGACACACAGCAGTCGGCGGCAGTGGTTAAGGCTACTTCGGGACGAAGACACAATGTACCAGGTATGCGTTACCGCCTCTCAAGGAGGGCCACGCACCTCTGCTCTTTTCTTGAGGCCGCGGTCTGTCTATACTCGTCGCGGTACTCCTTCGCCAGCAGCAACGCCGGGTCCTTCTTCTTCATCCACCAGATACCGCCGCACGTGGTTACTGCAGTATGCCAGGCACACGATACGCGCGAGGCGACGAAATTAGCTGCAGATGTCAAGCATCCGACATCAACAGCGGTGATGTTGTCATACCGGCATGTAGATTTGCCCGTGTCGTGTTCTTCACGCAGATCGCATGACAAACGCGTGTTTACACCGCACCGCACTGTTCGCTGTGCAGCAGTATACCATAATACATACGTGTGTACTAGACTATACAGCGCGCCGCAGTAAGTAGTAGTATAGTTATCGCGGCGCTATAAATAGACGCCGGGCGGTTTCGTACTGGCCCTCGTTTCTTATTTCTTCATCTTGGTCGCCCGGTTTAAGCTGATGAGCTTCTTAGGCCTGGAGGTACAACGGAACACCTCTTCGAGTACTACTGCTGTTGACTCTATAATATGTAGTTTGTTGTACTGCTGCTACGTACCGCACTGCTATTTATACGCACTGCTACTACGTACAGTACCACATACCGGTACGTATGTTACTGTTTGCTGTACCCACATCGGTCTGTTCTGTCTGTTCTGATCGAGGACGGGCTCTAAGCTTTCGCTCAGCCCTCGGCTTCCGTTGCATTGTCGGGATCACGCCGTCGAGCTTACCACGCGACAGCAGCGGCGTATTGACGGGCTACACCAACCATGTAGCAGTCACCGTGGGTAGCCAGTCGGTGCGCGCGTGCTCCAGTGGGGCCATCAGTGAAGGCAAAACACAAAACATCTCGCTGGAGAACCGACTACTCTGTCTTCCCCTGGTGGGGTACAGCAGCAGTGATTCCACCTGTAACGTCGCTACGAGCATAATATACGTACTCGTAGTGTCAACTGGTGTCAATATGTCAACATACTACTACTGGCTACGGCAGTACCACCGCAACGATGTGAAAGCACTGCCCTGATGCGAATTGAATGGTGGTATATTCGTGTATACGAGGGCTTTCGCCGCCACGAACAACGATCAAATCAGCCAAAAGGCCCGCTGCACTCCAGGCGCGGCCTGCGTCGCCGTTGTTGCAACATCGATCGCTGAAGGAACAACGAACGAAATGTGTATGTTCTTTACTTCCTACTTTGATACGCTGCATACCCGGTGTTTACTCACGTGTGACCCCAGCGAACAGGCTAAACACTAGCCGTTCTCGCATACTCATAGCTCCAGCTGCAATGCCTTGCTGCCAAGCTTCCCATACACGGGTGTCAAGCTTCAGGCCTTCAGGTGTTAGCTTTTGAGCTTGTGCAAGGCTTGTGTCTCTTGTGTATCAAATGGATTGACAGGGTTTACACTCAGTATTCGGAGGCTTTTGCAACCCAGGGGAGAAGAAGCGAAGCGATCCTATTTTTTTCGAAAATCCAAAAATAGGTATACTTATCAATTTTAATCCATTTATAGGTACAGTACATACTGCACTCGGGAAAAGGGCCGGGATAAGGCTTCCTGACCCCCCCTCTGATTGGCCAGCCCCTGATCGTACATATTGTTGGCCGAAAGGTTCCAGGCACACCCCTCTTCGTCTTCTCAAGTTGGGCTTCACCTATTTTAGCTCAATTGAACCCGTTTCGGGCAAAACTGATGTACCTACGGCCACAGTAGTGCCGTTGGGATCAAGTGACCCGGGCTGTCAACAAAAAACACACGATGATTTCTGTAAAAAACTAAAAACATGCGATCATTTGCGAAATCTCCATTTGCGGGGGGATGTGTATTGGTACGGTTACAGAGCACCGCACACTCAGTAATAACCCAGTAAGAAGCTGGGCTCTGTTTGCGAGGAGAAGCTTTCTTACTTGTGTAATGGTGTGCCTTTTGGTATGCGTTGAAGTAGTGCTACGTCAGTCGGTATTGGCGGGGCATTTATTATATTGGGAACTTGAGGTGGTGGATCCTGTACTTGCCAGTACATGGGAGCCGGTCATGCTAGAGAGCATGACCCCCCCCCCACACACACACACACCCGTCCCCTCTCACTCTATCAGCTTGACCCTTCAAGCTCTCACGCATTTAATATGAATACATATGTCTTCCACTTGGATGAGTCCTGATCTTGGATCAAGCACTAGATACCTGCGCCCTTTCACTCTCGACATGGCATGGCGTGTCATCATAACACTTGGGAAAAAGGCCCTTTCGTAGGTACAGCTTGAGCCATTCATAGGTACAATTGAAGCCAAAAATAGGCGACGCTAAACTCAAGTAGACATAGAGACGTGTACGAGTACCTGGAACCTTTCAGCTGCTATCATAATAGGTACGATCGGGCGCTGGCGAATCGGGGGGCGGGCCACGAAACCTTTTCCCGAGTGCAATATTTAGTGTTAAACACGTACCTATAAATGGCTCAAAAGGCACAGGTATACATATTTTTGACTTTTTCCAACTTTAATGTTACCCATACCGCTCTGTCCCGAAGTATAAGGAACTATTGGATGAAATATGAACGGACAAACGATCCTTGTATTTCGGTCAGAGTGGTGTACAAGAGTAGTGGAATCGTGACTCGTGGTCTGACTGTCATGCGTACCGCTGCCACCCCTGCTGGCAGAATTTCAACGGTTCGAAACATTGGCGACAACACAAGGCACTTATCGTAGTCTTCTTCCGTCTCTGAACGTGCAAGTTAGCAACATTAACGTTGCGACGGAATGTTGATGTTAGGGAAAGTTGACAAGCAGTGGGAATGCGGGGAACCTGTCACCCGTGCATGTATGACATGTATGCGCGGTGAAAACGAAGGCTTACGTACCCGGGGGGGAGAAGGGCAAACCCCTGTGACCACGGCTTGTAGCCAGAAACTCGCTGAGCGTGAAAACTATCGGCAGCGCGAGTGGAGCTGGAAAATGAAAGCGATTACTCCCACAGAAAAATAAGAGAAAAAAACAGCAACGTCGAAGACGGGCGCGGCTGCTATCGGTCATAAGCCGCTGTTGTAAGTCTAGATGGGGACTCAGAGACTCAAAGCAGAGAAACAGAGGACTATTACATAAACCCGCTAGACGCGTATGATAGACGTGGACATTCGGCGACGAACTGGCGTTGTTCCCAGCCGTCTAATCCGTGACAAAAACACCGTCAAAGAAGGAGACACTACGTACAGTACTCGAAAGTACGAGTGAGTGTGTTTCCGGACAATCCGGGGGCTACAGGGAAAGTTGAGCTAACTACTAAATAATACCTGCTCTGCGTACACTCGCTCATGACCAAGTACGTAGCTAACGAACGTGGGGAGGGATGGATGCGTGCAATTTATTCATGTGTATTATCACCCGACAAAAAACGATCTCACAGCTGATGTTTTTTAAAATGAAAAAAAAAATCGATGCTCTTCGTTAAAGTAAATTTGTAGAAGCATCGGGGACTCGAGTGTGCAAAGGATCTACGAGTACCAGGATAACCCACTTCGTATACCCCCCCCCTTCATCGTCAATTTAGGTCTCTAAAACCTAAAGAACAGAGCCTTGCATTCTCGTCCTATACCTGGTACCTGGTTAAAGTATCACACGTGCTTACCACATGTTCTATTTTACTCTCCGTTAAACTTCATCGCACTTTATGTACAAGCGTCTCCCCCGCGCAACACTCGTACAATGACACACAGCGGGTGTTAACAGCAGTTACTTCCCGTAATAATTTTGTTGCCGTACTAAATTTCGTGAAAGCCACGAAGACAAAGTTTATCGGCATCGTACCCAACAACCGGGCAACCCTTCATTAAAAAAGCAACACGCTTCGGGTTCGCTGTCGACCTTGCCAAATTGCATGTTGTCATTGCCCCTGGTACGTGTACATATCCCACCCGAGCTCCTTCCGAATACCTGTGCCAGCGGCGTGCAAGGGGAGGACAACATAAGCAAGGCTAAGATTTCTGTTGCGAGCTAATGGTGAAGAACACGGGACCGTCATTTTCGCGCATACAAACTAGCCGGTTATTGAGGTAGTGGTGTGTGTTATATGCAAATTGTGCTGTAAATCTATCAAAAGCCAGCGGACAATCAATCCGCAACCCAATTGGTAGAATCTGTATACGTATCGCGGAATATGCACTACGAACTTGTACAATGTCGGAAGGCAAATCAATTACAACACATAACAATCTACGAGCATACCGAAATGCTGAGCTCTCTCTACTACGAGTAGTCGGCAGGCAAAATCAATTACAGTGGTGCGCCCATTTTAAGACCATCCGGTTTAAGGCCATAGTAGAGATAAGACCAGCTAAGTCGGCTTGTCACGAGGAAATAAACTACTTGGAATTAGTATGGTCAGTAGTAAAATATAAGACCATGTCAGAGATAAGACCACGTTTTTGGGCTTGTCACGGGGTGGTCTTAATTTAAACATGGGTACACCACTGCTGTAGTAACAATCATATCGAAATGCTGAGCTCTTTCTACCACGAGCAGTCAAAATATAGCAATTCCTGGGTGCACCACGAAGAGCCACTCGCCTTCCAACCTCTCCTTGAGTTTCCCCTGGTCCGATACCGGCTGCTGCAGCGGGTACAAGAATAACGTGTCCCGGCTCACCGACCGATACAGAACGATCTGGTCGGCCGGCTTGACCAAAAACTCCACGGAGTCCACGCTACCGGGCGGCACCTGCAGGACACCCACCACAAGACGCCGTCGTTCCAATTTCGGAGATGCAGCAGCAGCAGCAGAAGAGAAAAAAACACATAATACATATTTTGGTGGAAAGAGAAATGTCAGGTATTGCGCCGGGGGAGCGGTGCATTTATTGCCGCCGTCACACCCAATCTGGACGCGGTTGGAGTAGATGGTAGGGGTACGTAGTGGTGCCTCTGCTCCAACGCCAAGCTCGGTCATTGAACACCATTCTTGGGTAAACATGCCATCTCTATCCTATGCGAAATGATTGACACGAATGCAAGCCGTCCCACAAAACAGGGTGTGTATACGTAGTTCGCAAGATTCAAGCCAAACAAAAAACGTGGTACTAGATAACAGGTACCACAGGCAGCAGCAGCAACTGTGGTAAACATAAAAACTACAAGGCGCCACATCGACATCAACCACGATCCTCCGAGCATCGACGACAAAAACGAAAAACAAGAAGAAAAAAAAACGGCGAGCAGGCGAGCTGTACGATATACGAGTATGCACGACTACGTACTCGTACGGGAATCCGCCCCAGCTCTGCACCTTGGACGGAAACTGTGCGAGAAGGTAATGCCCCTTCGTGTCCACCGTTTTCATGGTTGCGTCCGACGCGCTCTCCACGGCCCGCACGAGGGAGGCGAAAGCTCGGTCCCCGTCCCCGGTCTGCCTGGCGTACTCCCACGGGCTGCCGAGCTTGCCCGGCACCTTTACGGCGGAAGTGCTCACGCAATTCTCCGAAGAACTGCGTGGAAAGTTGGGGGATTTTTTTTTTTGTGTGAGTGTCGCGCGCCGCTTGCCGTCTTTGGTTGCAAGCACGAATGCGTAGTGTATGCAAGGCTCCTCTTCGGGATTGGTTGTGGTTGACTTGAAACCCCGGTGGGGGGGGTGCCGCAAGCTGAAAAGGGAGATCACAACAGTAGGCGTTCGTTCCTCGTACCAGCTACGTACTACTCGTACGGAGCCACCGGGCAAGCACGAAGAATGTAAAACATATATTGAAAGCTACGAACAGAAAAAAATAAGTGGCTAACGGGAAAGTTACCTGGCAAGTAACACCGACCAGCCCAAACGAGTTTATAATTACAGTAGTTATAATACATACATACCAGGTACCAGGTATGCAAGCAGGAGTGCCCACGCTAGGTAGTAACTTAACTGTACGGTAACAACGAAGAGGGACTGCAGTTGAGGGTGAAAGAAAGAGTCGAGGCTAAAAAAAGTCAAGGGCGAGGGGGTTGGACAATGATGACTCGTGGACAAAGATGCTATTTAAAAGGAGAGCGGTCTTTTTGGGTACGACAAGCCCCCTTTAGGCCTTACCTGGTGTAACAACTTTTAGTACTAAAATATATCACTGGTAGAGCACAACTGCAGCAATCATGGATCTCTCACCCTACGTAAAATATGTATACGTGAAAAAATCCCACAAGATAGTTGCCGTACGAGAGCGACAGAGAAAAACCGCGGGTTGACTTGAGTACTCCCACGTAAAATTCCGCTCCCGGGGGGGGGGGTCTGACCGTGACCTCTAGACAGCAGCCCTCAGGTCTTCTCGAAACACCGCACCGCTATAGTGTGGTATGCCAGTACCGCCACTACCAAACTCCCTTGAACTCACCTACAGCCCAATAAACGTCCGTCACGGTCCAGTCCCGTCCGCTCGCACGATACCACGCTGTAGCTGGGATTGGTGCTGGTGCTGCAACCCAGCCCACTGCCCGGCATGCTTGGGTCGGCCGCCGCGGCATCGGCGCTCGTGACGAACAACGACAATGCCAGAAGGCCAGCAGCAGCTAGACTGCCGCCCCTTGCTCGCCACTGGCGACGTTCATCTAGAGGGACTGCCTCCCCTGAAGCTTCTGAAACTGCCGCTTCTGAAGTCAGCGGGTGTGATCTTGTTGAAAGCTCTGCTTCTTTCGTTGAGGTTCTCTTGCTAATAGAAGCAGCAGCAGCAGCAGTGCCAATGGTGACTGGACGCCACGTACTACGTGTCTCGCAGCCTCCAACACGAGAAAAAGACGGAACGTTCAGAGAGAAAGCCTGCGAATGTCAAGGTGCAGGGGTAGCGGATAAGCGAGGCGAGGCGAGGCGAGGCGAGGAGTGATGTGTGCTTTCGTTAGCTCCTGATGGTTCAACCAGCAGAGAAGAACTACTGCCCGTTCCAACAGAAAAGCGAAAAAGCAGCGCACACTCTCCAGAGGGGAGACAGGAGACTCATGTTCATGTGACATGTTTCCGAAAGCGCGCAGAAGGTCAGCAACTTCGTAAATTTGTGTATTGCATACCTGTCCGCCAATGAGGAACAAAGACGCAGCCGTAGCTACCACATGCCGGACCACCATGGCACTCTGAGGGCGTCAAGCGCCAAGCCTCGACCGAGTCCGGCTGTCGCCCTGTTCCTCTGTTACCGCGTGTGTCTGTTTTGCCCAAGGACGCACTTCGTCGCGGGACTGTTAGAATAATGTCCGATGGGGTTTCCAAAGTATTCAGAGGCGTTGTTCGAAACCGTACCCACGGGCCGGTATAAATCACTGGGAATTCACTGGTTTTACCTACGAGGTATCCTTGCCAGCAGGAGGATCAGTGACACTGCTGCACGAGGTGCAGCTCGGGATGCGAGGGAAATGCCCACCAGCATCGGCCTGGACGAGGGCGATCTAGCTGGCCTGCTGAATGATGGAACTGCCGAAGCTAATTTTGCCGATAAGTTCGTTGGGGACGAAGCTGTACGACAGATTTCCGACGCTCTCGCCAGCAACTGCTCGAAGACGCGCGTCTTCCTTGACAGAAACTGCGTTGGTGCGGATGGAGCGGCGGCATTGGGGGATATGCTCAAGGTTTGGAAACTGCAGCCCTTAACGAAAAACGCTGGTGGTATCATATCGTAGAAAGTGCTCGTAAGGATTCGACAGACAACATATATGTATGTTCGAGTCTTGTCGAAGCCTGCTCCCCTCCCCCGCTCGGATTTGTATCCTACTTGTGCTTGCGGCAGGTGCTTTCTGAAAACACAGCTACGTATAGCTGAGATGGGGTATGATCCAAGCAGAACGAACTTTGCACTCGTATACAGTAACGCCGTACCAGGTACCGCTATCGTGTATACGTACTTCAGTCACGTGACTGAAGTAGTCTAAAAGGTGCAGTACAGTACAGTACAGTGCAGTGCAGTACACCACAGCACAGCACAGCAGTATGTACGTACAGCAGCAGTAGTTTCTTCTATCGAACATATTTTTCCACACTAACAACGGTACGGTATTTCGTAAAAACAATATTACCCGGTGAGTGGGGCAGCAGTCGGTGCAGTCGCCATAGTGCTAAAAATGCCCCAGCCCGGTGTTGCCTGCTGCAACGTTAACGTTGCGCCCACGAACTCACTCGCGCGACGTGAATCAGGTTAACAACTCAATTCAGTCTCTGAGTCTGGAATGGAACAGCATTGGAACGGTTGAGCAGGGCATCCAACGGTTTGCCGATGGTCTCGAGATCAACGGCTCGTTGACCAAGCTTATTCTATGCAACAATCACGTCAACGCTCAGGTGGGTTGTGCGGAATTGATTGCGTATATGTAATTGGGTGATCCCGATGTATACCACATTGTACGTTCAGTAATAGTATACTATGCATATGCTACCTGGTACTGCGGAGTGGGAGTTGACAAAACCAAATATGTTATTACAAGGCTGCGATTCTTAGTTGATGGCACGAGAGCTTTGTACATACGTGCTTGGTATAAGGACTACCCTGGGCTGGGTAATCGATCGATATTTTACCCCTATAGCTCAGCAGGTAATACCCTCACATTTGGTCACACACACGCTATTAATACTCTCCATGCATACGCCGTTCAAACGACGACAGGGTGCCAGCTACATAGCTCGGGCGTTGAAGGCTAACAGCACGCTGGCGGAGCTCGACCTGCGATGGAACGAGCTTGGCAACGAAGGCGCACGGGCGATCCGCGACTGCCTTGACCTCAACCGCTCTCTGACTTCCGTGAAGCTCTCGGGAAACAAGGCGAGTTGCGGCGGTGATCTACGTATATACGTATGCCATGCATACGTGCATTCGGGCGGTCGACTGCAGGATGGTTCAGGAATATTTACAGTAGTGCCGATGTAAAAAGTCGACCAGTTGATCCGCTGGGTAATGGTGATGGGCAGACAGTTGCGTGAAATCGGGATATCACGTTATGCCCAAAATCGTGAATGCGCGTTCAGATTCGGCTGCGCAGAGGTCACCAAGAAAACTACAAACGATGACACATCGGTGCGGAGTTTCGTCCCCCCGGTCATATGACTACGGCCATGCATGAAAATGAAGTACCCCCCCCCCCCCCCTCCACCCCCAGCCCCCAACTAAATTCCTATAGCTCTACGGCAACCATTCTCCCGCGCACATCATTGGCCTTTGATGTATAGTAGCACACAAGATGATATCGGCAGTCTCTTGCGACGGGCTCCTCACGCGTTGGCAAACGCACGTTTCCCTCCTCTCCTTTCCCAGGCAGGCGCGCCCGCCATATGACACCGATCGTCTGCCAGACAAGGGTTGAATTGAAATGTACTCATTCCTCTCTGCTGATGGTTGCGCCCCCCCCCCCCCCCCCCCCCCCCCCTAACCGTCGGGCGTGACCGGGCGTTCAGGTTGACGATTGCTTGATGGAGAACATCGCCGCTGCGCTCAGCGATCGAGAGTCGGGGGCGATGGAGAAGACGGCTCTGTGGGACGACCTCCACGTTACGCGGGGCAAGGCGGAACAGCTGGAGGCCCGTCTTCGACGCCAGGCGATCGAAGATGAGGTGCTAAGTAAGATGGAACACGTAAAACAAATCTCGTCGTTCTCACGCTTCTCTCACGTCGCTGGTTCTTCAGCGTCGCTCTTCAATCAAACACCCCGCCCGCCTATATACCTCACCGACCCATCGAAAAACCTGCACTGCGTCGGCGGAATTGTCTCGAGTCCACGCTCTACATTTTTTTCCTCGTACCTAGCTCATCCTGACAATGGGTGCTTGTCTCCGATGGTTTGCATGGTAGGCACACAAGCGCCTCGATCGAGAGAGGGAGAAGAAATGGCAGGAAGACGTCGTGGTGGCCAAACAAGACTCCGCCCGACATCGTCTAGACTTCGAGAGACAGGTACGCTTGGATGCGATGCTTTTCAATGGTTGCTTCCGGACTCTACTTCCCTCCTTTTATAATAGTGCCGGAGAACCTTCCCGGTGAAAATCACAACCCTGCGCCCAAAAACCAGATCCGTTTAGAATAGACGGGGCACAGAGTGTTACTCCTCGCAGTAAAAATCGTAGAATGGCAGGCCCAAACATAGTTAATTGAATGCAAGATACCAATGAAACACGAAGGTATGGTTGTCGGATCGAAAGGTAGTCTTTTGTTACTCCTTTCGTCATCTGTCTAGTGCCGGGGGAAACAAAAAGTGGTTGCTGATGATACCACCGCGCTTCTCGTCACGGCAGCAGCGGGGTCTTCTTTGGGGTCAGGGCCATCCCGTGTTGATGTAGATTGTGCAGTGTGACGAACCTTACTATTGATGCCCTTCCACACGCGTTTTGGGTAGTCATGGCACCCCCCCCCCCCTCCCCGTGCCCACCCTCAAAACGTGGTTTTTAGTACGAGGATGCAGCTCACCCTTCATGCACATCACCGAACACTTCATGGCTCTTCGTCGCTTGGTGCAACCAATGCCTACCTGGTCGATAAAAACCCGACGTGCTCCGTCGCGGCATCGTAGAGAGGGATGCGAGGGTCTATGGTCATACGACGACGACCATGCATGACAATGAGAACACCCCCCCTCGCCCCCCCGTTTGGCCTTTGTCTCCCCCTCCCTTTTTCGACACCGTGGCGTGAAAAAAACTTCCAGCTTGTCGGAGCAGCAGCGGCGGCAGCAGCAACAGCTGCAGGAGTTCTTCGCTGACGTCGACGTCCTTGCTTCCACTGAGACCTCTGCCCCTATTCTAGAACCCGCAGACTCCGCCTTTGAAGGCATATTCCCCGGGGATGACGCGAAAAGTGTCCCCGGGGGGAGGGGTGGTCTTGACAGGGGCTGGATGGCTGCTGGCAGGAGGGGTGGCCCCCCCCCCCCCCCCCCCCCCCCTTCCCCCCCCATCCCCGCCCGCCCCGCGCTAGCCTGTATCGGTCCCGTGACCATCCCTTGTCCGTCTGTGTGGGGCTTCACCTTGCCGCTGGTCTTCACCGGTCGCACGCATGCCCGATCCCTTTCTTTCTACGCATCGCCCGGTGTGTGTGTGTGCTTTATTTTTATGCCTTGCACTCGGCGGTGACAGCTGGAGGCCTCGGCGAAGCAGATGGCCGTGCTCGAGGAGCAGCTGATTTTCGAGCAGTCTCGCGCGGGAAGCCTCAAGGAAAAGCTGGGGAAGGAAAGCGAGAGGCGAGAGGCGGTGCAGGGGGAGCTTGACACAACGAAGCAGGTGCGTAAACACGTATATACGAAACTGGTACGGGGTAATTAATAATCTTGGGGGAAAAGGAAATGCCGTTTGTGAGATTACCCCTAGAGAGTTATACCACGAAGTATTATTGTACGGTTTGGACGTCGAATGGGGGTAGTCTGGACATCTATCTGCACGAGCAGAGTTGACCAACACTGCGGTTTAGAGAGCAAAGGTGTACTGTGCAGCAGGGTTATTAGGGTGGTCACTCTTGTAGTATGCGATACGGCAACAATACAGGGGGTTATCGGGGGCGAATAATATGATGTTTTGACCGTGTGCGGTCTACAAAAACCTTCGAAGGAGAACTAAAGAGCACGTATTTAACTACGACGCCAACGCCTCACGGTAGGGTTTATCATGGGTTTTCTGTGGCGTGCTGTGTCGGGGAGAAGGGCAAGCGAAATCAACAATACTGGCCGGTGTTTCCTTCTCGCGGAGGATCCGACGAGGTCGTGTAACGTTTTCCACATTTGACAAGATATCGTAATTTTGTTTCGCATGACACAGTCTCGTGGATTGTTTTGCACGACAAAGACCTCGTGAAACACGACGGTGGTTATTGCCAGTCAGTGCATAACGCGGCACAGTCCTGAGTGGCGGAAGAGGAGGATAAAGAACGCCTGCCATGGTGGCCCTGGATTTGGGTTATGAAAGGGAGGGAGCTGGAGAATGTACGATAATGCAAAGAGTATAGATATACTCGTAATGAGAGAAAGAAAAAGGTATTTACTCTTGACCGTTTTAGAACTGCAAAACTTATCCTACACTAACTCCAAGTACTTTGGTGGATGAAATTAATTAATTAATGACCTGAGCTTGTGAGACAATAGAGGAACATGAGGTATAGTCGGATGACAAGCATGCCATACATATCGTAATTCGGCAGCTTTTTTCGGGGGCCAGGGTGAGCAGTCAGTCGTTCAGAATCTGACGGATAACTTGCTCTGCATGGACTGTTAGTAAACCTCAAGAAGAGTTGATTTTCCTCGGGCAAGGTTGGATGCTCGCGCTGCCCGTTAGATTTTCGGTGCAAAGGCCACTACAGCAAATAAAAATGCACACCTGGCACCTGGCACAACAGTACCCCATAAATATTCACTCGTATGTATATACCAGGGACCAGGTAAACACTTGTTTGTAGCCGGATTAGGAGTAAGTGTGTACCAGGTACCAGGTGAGCCTTTGTTTGTAGTCGGACCAGGAAACCTCCAAGCTCAACCCGAGCACAACACCCGCCCACCCAACCACCCACCTCCCCACCTCCCTTGTTCACCTGGGTCGACGTGCCATTTGTATCGTTCTTCTCCTCCAGGCGATGCTGGAGACTAAACGAGAGTTGACGCGGCAGGTGGAGAGGTTACAGGACGCGCTGGACTGCGCCAACGAGGTGAAACGCACACCATTCTAGGTTGTAGGAGACAATCGTCTGCGTACAACGCGTTATTATGTCACCCTCACACCCCGCCCCCCGTCCCCCGTCCCCCCCAACCCCGCCCATACCCCGCCCCGCTCCCCTCCAACTCCCATCCCCGAGTTCAACGGCGAATTCGATTGGTATCAGCACGCCTTTGGGGTTATAACATGTGTCATTGTGCCCTCGCGAGGTCGCTCCTCTAGATGAGGTATTTTCCTTGACATATTTCGCTAGTGCAGTAGCACGTACCTGATGTAGAAAAAAGTATGTTCTGCGAAAATCGGCCTTGTATTCCCGCGCCTGCATATGTTGGAGCATGGCAGTAGGTAGCAGAGATATCTGAAGATCCCTCCCCGGCCCGTGTTGCCCTACACTGCTGTAATGCGTCGCATAAAAGGATCGGAGGATAACTCAGGGCGAGCTCGAGCACATGCGCGACGTCTTGGAGGGAGAGGTTTCGAGCCTTAAAGAGGAACTGCGAGCCGCGGTAAGCTACATACAGAGTACAACGGCCACGTATAGGGCGCTTTTCAGTGCAAAGGTTGAACGTGCTCGGCGTTTCCTCTGTGACGTGCGCCTCCATTATCACCCCCGCCACTGATATAGCTCCAGCACTATGGCGCCGCCTCCCCTCCCCTCCCCTCCCCTCCCCTCCCCTCCCTCCCTCCCCTTCACTCCTCCCCTCCCCCCATCTACCCTCCACCATCCCTCTTGCCCTTCCCAGTTTCGACCCTACCCGCCCCCCCCCTAGGCGCCTAATCCCGCACTCGCAACTCCTCCCTTTCGACCGTCAATCTCGAAATCCCCCCCCCTGCAAAAAAAATCGTCCAACCGCTCGCTCAGAACACCGAGATCGAAACGTCCAGACGAACGGCGACGCGATCGGTCGCAGAAGCGGAGCAGGCGACGGCACTTCTCGAGACGGCCAGGGCCGAAGCGCGTCTCACCGGCGAGCGAGCGGACGACGCGGCGGCCGCGGTGGCGCGCGTGACGCGGGAGGGCGCGACGGCGCTCGAGGAGACCCGGCGCATGTACGAGGAGAGGGTGGAGACGTCCAAGGCGGACTGCGACGCGAGGGCCAGGGCGGCGGAGGACCGGGCGCGGGCGGTGGAGCACGAGCGGCAGCGGGCGGAAACCGGGCGACAAGCCGCCAACAAGGAGCTGGCTCGAATGCAGGTACACTGCTGTATCATAGGTTCGTGTTGGTCGAGAGGTTTATGTTGGTAGACGATTAAATATAGTATATTTAATTTAAAAAGTAAAAAAAAAAAAAAAACATCTGTGAGATCGAGGATTTCGTCGAAACTCATCTTTGCAAGCAAGCTGAGTGTAACATAGTATTTATACAGTAGCTGTCACTTACGTGGGGAACTCTTGCAGCAGGGTATGTACCCGTACCTGCCGTCGACGCCGGCTGCGGTAGAGGAGGTGCAACCAATTTTGTTCCCCTGAGGGTGGTGTTCACTTAAGAGGGCTCTCTATATACCTCCACCAAAAAAAAGTTTTTGGAGGAAAATAAAAAGAGTGCTATTATATTCATATATACCCGATTAACAACCCCCATAGCCTCGTAACTGTATAGTGAAAAATGTTGCAACACCATGAAAAAAAAAAATCCGAGACGAGTTTGGGTTAACCCCTTAAGAACTGGTCCCCACGTATTTTGGGTACAAACTACTTGGAATTAGTGTGGGATAAGTTTTTCAGTTCTGAATGGGTGTAGGAGCCCTTAATAGGCCATTCAGAAAACGTTTAGACCAAAAAAAAGTGCTACCTCTACCACCGTGGCACGCGTCCGGTCAACTTGTTGTGTGTGTTGCGTTGGTGGAAGGTTCCAAGAATTTTATTTTCATCGGAGAACTTCGATCGTAGAGTCCGGCGGTCGTACGTAACCCCTCCTTTTAAATCGAGTAGAATACGGCTTCAGCCAGCTCGGAATGAGTCCCCGTTCGTTTGGCGCCGTGTGAGCCAGAAACTCGCATTCGATCGTAGTTAATAGTAGCGAATTGACTGCATGCTACCCTAGTGTAGAACTGTGAGCACACGGTGGGCAAGTCTATGTATCGTCGGGCGGCGTCTTTGACTTGTATTGTTGGTACATATAGGGCGAAAAGGCCCCCACCATGCTTCACCCCTATCATACACGGATCAAGCGCTGCCGAAAGGTGTCAATTTCACAAGCTTCCGGACTGCTTGCTTCGCTCACTGTCGATGTCCAGACACTTGGTACCGATATATTGATCATGCGCGATCACATACACCTGGTATGCAGATTTGGAAACGTGGGGTGAAATTAATATATACTTTGAAGTATATGCGTGAACGTTTTTCAGAGACGTTCTGTTGCAAAATCTATCGAAACACTCTGATCTCCAACCCCTGTGGACTGTGGACTGTGGAACCACGATTTATAAAAAACAAAATCATCCGTGGTACTGACCGTGCGTTAACGGAAAGAGAGAGAGAGAGAGAGAGAGAGAGAGAGAGAGAGACGAATCTGATTTACGCCGGAACCTTACACGAAATGCGCTTCCTACCGCCCTGCACGACCAACAACAACAGGTGTCAGTGGAAGAAAGGCTTTCTCAGAACGAGAGGCGAGTTCTCGCCGAAGCCCAGAAACAGTTCGACCTCGAGCTTGCCGAGCTCCGCGAGAGGATCGACGCTGTTCACAAGGTACTTACTGCCTGCAGAAACACTCTGTCCCTAAGTATAAGAACCAATTTATTGAATTTTACATGTATAAATGGTGCTTATATTCCGGGACAGAGTGGTAAGCGATAACGTTACTCTGGTGACGAACAGTTCTCGCTACAAAACGGACAAAAATATGTTTTGCGCAGGATAACACAAAAAGAAAACGCCGCCATTGCAGTCGCATCCCAGTCCGGAGCGCCATGCTAGTCTCACTATAATGTACTGCAAGGCCTTCAGGTGCTGGGTTCGGTACGCAAAGGACCTCCCCCCTCACCATGGCTTCCATAGGAAACATGCGGGATTTTTTTTTATTGTCCAAGGATCCTGCCGTTCCCACGAAAATACCTACCCGGCTGAACGGAAGCTCCTTGTGTCGCCGAGACCGCGCTATCAAATAAACATGCATACCCGTTTCCATCCGACGCCCTCCCCCCCCCCCCCCCCGCTGCGAAGTAACTCCACTCCCCCTCACCTCTCTTCACAGTCTCTCCTCGCCCCGAAACCCGACGTGCTCTGTCCCCGCGTTGTAGGGATGCGAGGGTATATGGTCATACGACTTTATGCCCCCATGCGTGACATGAGTACCCCCCTCCCCTCCCGCCCAATGATCATCCAGTTATCCCGCGGGTTTGACTCCTCCCTCCCTTCCTCCTGTGACTTATTTATATCTGTCCGTCTGCTTTGCACGCACACACCTTGACTGCTCGGGGCAGACGAGGGAATCGAAAGAGGCGCAGGCCCGCGAGCACCTGGCTTCTCTGGAAGACCTGCGCGTGCGATCTGCCGCTGAGATGCGCGATTTTGGACGAGAGCTCACGACCGTGGCCGAAGAACTGGAAAAGTCGCGGGAGGCGACGCGCAGTCACGAGGGGAAGGCCTGCAGGCTTCAGGTTAGCAGCCCGCCTCAACAAAAAACATGATACAAATTTGGGGAACGAGCAAAGAACTGTAGTACGTGTACACCCCTTGATATCATTTTCCCTCTTTCGCTAAATTAATTAATTATACCCCCCCCACACCACGACCCAAAACATTATTTTGATTCCTGGATGGGCTTGTATGTTATTCAGCAGGCCTCGTGTGCATCACGGATGATGTTTGTTGGATTTGGAGCAGCAGCGATATAATTCCCAATCGACGATCCAGATACGAGATATGCGTTTGCAAGTCGCCTGTACGTATGTTTTTTGGTTTTTGTTTTTCCGCTTCTGTAATATATGCATCCCATTCTTATGTAAGTACACGATATACACGCGTTTATTTCGCGTGTCTGGTCTAGGCGGGAGGAGCAAGCAAGGTAACGAACGCACCATACGATAAATGGCAAATCAATGGTTCATCTAAAAATGTGTGTGTTTTTTTTGTCTGATGTCGGCATTGCAGAGCACTGAGATAACTATGAAAACCATATCGTACGAGAGTACTACTACGTATCTGTACATGGCGGCCGATCGGACGCTCCGATTTTGTTTTGTTTTTTATTGTCCACCGACACAGACCGAAGCAGGCGTCCTGCAGCGGATGGTGGAGGGGCTACAGCAGAGAGCGGAAGAGGCGGAGAGAGACAGGAGGCAGGTTAGCGAGCTACACTTGGCCAACACAAGCAAGGTGCGTGTTCACATAAAAAGCGCGTGAGTCCTGATTATAGGTAATGGAGATAGATGATGCTACGTACCAAAATTTCCCGGCTACAGTAAAGAGCTGGCAAGTAGTCATTGTTCTATTACGGGAGACCATAGTATTCAGGACCTATTACGTTACACAAAAACCTATATATTACAGTATGTTTACGAAGCATATTTGGTCCTGATTACTATGTTCCCCCGTACTAAAATCGTATAAAGTTTCGAGTGGCGCGGCCGTGGCACGCGGCCGTGGCACGCGGCCGTTCGCAGGATGATGCGTTATAAATGGCCGCAGAGCATAATCCGTGTGGTGCACTCCTTTCTCCGCATCCAAGGTCGCATTCCCTCGTCCTGGCTATACATGCTGCGAGCGAGGTGTCACACAACTCGTACACGTTACGGAAGCCCGTGCGATGCTTGGCGCGAACAGCACGCTCAGCGACGTGATCGCCCCCCTCGTGCACGATATGAGTACGCCCCCCCCCCGTGATCGCCCCCCCCCCCTGTAGCTCATCCAGACCGTGCCGCTGAGTGTTTACAGGAGACCTCGACCACCACCACCACCACCACCGCGTATGTCGTACATTAGTCATGATGGCAAGGGGACACTTTTGGTTCAATGTTATGTGCATCTCTGTATTTAGTACCATTCTGCCCTTCCCGGCGCGCTTGGGGGCGTTGCGTGACTACAAATATATACGAGCATACATAGGTGTACAAGTTTCTCCCCTTTGGGATTGTGGTTGACTTGAAATCCCGGGGGGGGGGGGGGGGGGGGGGGTGTCGCACGCTGAAAAAGAAGAACACAGCAAGCAGGCGTTCGTTCGTTCCTCGTACCAGCTACTCGTACGTAGCAACGGGGCAAGAAATAAGAGCATAAAAAAGCCCGTGAAAGGTAAAGAAAAAAAGAAGTACGTAGTCGTAGCCACTGGGCAAGTAACGCCGACCACCCCCCAAACGAGTTTATACTTCTTTTTTTAAAATATATCGTGGCCACACTGCCCCCTCCCCACTCTGTAAAAACCCACCTCGACCCCCCCCCGCGATATATACAGATACACTCGCAGCACGCATCGGAGCTTAAGGAGGGGGACCGACGACTGACCGAAGCAAGAGCGGCGTGCGCGGCGGCGGAAGAGCGCGCGAAGGACGTGGAGGAGCAGCTGTCGACCCTGAGGCAGGCCCACCTGCAGAGCCTTCATGCCCTCGAGAGGTCGGTAGGACAGGCCCTGGTCGAAGCGGTCGCCTCTGCACGACAGCGCGGAGAGGCAGCGTGAAAAAAAAAACATAAAAAAAGGGGCGCACGCTTAACCCCTTAAGAACTGGTTCCACATATTTGGGGACAAACTACTTGGAATTAGTGTGGGTTTTTTTTTTTCAGTTCTGAATGGGTTAAGCACAAGGACAGGACAGAGATATACGCCCCAATAACCCCGGCTGGGTTATTGTGGGGGTACACTCGGTCGACAATATAATGAATAAGCATCCCATCCACGAAGCATCGTTTGTGCACGCGCTCGTGTTTTTTTTTGTCGCATGTTTGCGTTGTGCTGTTTCGAATCAATTCGCGACTTAGCGTTCGTAGAGTGCCGTCATGACGACAAGTTCCTGGAGCCGAGCAGGGATACGAAGCGCGGGGGGTCGTCGCCGGAGCGCCGCTATGTTATTTTTTTCCAACCACACGCGATATGCATGGTGGGAATGAGGGGGGTCTGGGCTGTTGACGAAACGCTGCGCCACCTTGGTGGTGATCAGGTGCTTTTGGCTGCTATTTCTGTGACCCTCACACGTGCATAATACGTGTGGACATGAGCACGATCATTGCGGACCTTCTGCGTGCCGATCGTTTGTTCGTGATTCATGTCTGACCTATGCAAGTGAGTGTTGCCCCTGCAAACAAGCGCTGCGCTGTTGACCACAAGCAAAATATTTTTGTGCTGGTCGGCTGGCTGGCTGGCTGCTCGTTCACCGCTGGTTGGTGCGATCATTCACCGCTGGTTAGTATGATCATTCACCGCTGGTTAGTGTGATCATTCGCCGATGGTTGGTGTGATGCTACTGTACAGAAGGGAACGGTTCGTGCTACAAGTAGGATGTTACTTTCGCCTTCATGGTTGCGCCCGGCTTATACTCTCGACCCCCCCCGACACCAGTCCCACTCTCCAGCCTAACAATAGCGCGGTGCGTGGACAAATGATCTAAAAGCATATACATGCTTGAAATGACGAGACGGTTCATTCACACACAACCAACTTACGGCCGAGGGCGGTTGCCATCATGGTAGACCGCGTTTGAACCCACCCGACTTACTGCGACACGAGCAGACGTGCAAAAGAGAAAAACGTAAGACTCTGCGCAGCGCTCTATGCCGAGAGCAGGAAGCCGTCACAACGAGGACAAACTTACCTCATCACCGACCGGTCCTTCCTGCCACTATGGGCACGACGCTCGAACAAACTTGAAAGGCGTTTTGCAACCAAGGGTTTGTGACCAATCCGAGAAAAACTGCGGGCACGAAACGTCTTTTTTTTTTAACTCATCATCCGCCGGACCACGCCCTCGTCTAGCAGACAAAAGTGCGCGCGAAAAAAGCGAGCACGCAACAAGTGGCTCTTCCAACAGCCTCCATTCGGAAGAGTAACAAACATTTAATTTCTCGAGCTCTACGTGGGTGGTCTAAGACCATGGCGTGGGCACCACCCCCCCCTGCACCGCCACTACACATTCAAAACCGAGCCTTCTTGCGACGCACACCACATAATAATTCAAAACTCAGAACCCGACTAAGACAAGCTACGTACGTACACCAAGGACCTTCCTTCGGGCGACGACAACGACAGCACCACCACCAACCTCCGCCCCCAACTTGACGCACGAAGACTAGGACTACTACGTCCACGCCCGCCGGTTGTCAATTCCCTTTACATTTTGCTTCCAAAAGCCACCATAGACCAACGAATACACGACGCAGAGCGGTTTCGCTTACTACACGGTTGTCAAGCGCGGGTGGGCACGAGCTTTTTTGTTCCAATATATTCCGACAAGGAGAGCGAGGCACGCCCAGAAGGAAGTCACCAGCGAGTCGCGCCGATACAACATACATTTGGAGCAAACCTAATGCCATCCACTCTTTTGTTGCGCTAATTCTCCGGAGACAATCGAAATCAACACTAAACGTCTGGTAAGCAGACACCCACGTTTCCGGTCGCGTACCACCCGTCCACGCGCCATTGTGATGATAGATCTAGACATCGAACAAGCAAACTAACTAACGAACAAACAAACAAACAAACAATCTAACTAACTAACTAACAAACGTTCAGAATCAACAAGCTTTGCAAGTGCTCAGACCTCCAAAAGCAACAGCATAGAAATTGACAATCTTGGCAAGTTTCCCTAGACCACCAAAAACAGCAGCATATACTACATTCGCACATAGTGAAACACCGCTCACTTCGCACTACTGCCGTACGTACACCACCGAAACAGCACAGCTGTCACAGCACACATCCCGTCACTCTGCTCCATGCCCAAAGGTCGTCTCCCCGCCCTCCAACACCGGCAGCTTTGTCAGCAGTACCTTCATCAGTGCCACCGCTCAAACTAATCAACCATCGCCAATCATGCACAGATTCCAACTCTCCGCAACGACACCCCGAACAGTGCGATCGACGGCTCCACACGACGGGACATCATCACCGCCCGCCAGACACCCCTCACCGGTTCTCCCCTTAAGGCTCGGCATGTGTTCACCGCTATTGTGGCAGGATCGAAAAAACAAAAAGGTCAACACGTCACATCAATTCACCACAACAAATGCCCCCGTGTCGAGAGAAAGCAGAACATCACCGGCGGCATGGAAAGCAACACCGCCCCTAGACTACACCAGCTTGAGACGCAGCTCGCAGTCTCTAGCAGCCCCCCCCCCCCCCCCCGCCATCCCTCGCAACAGCAGCCACCTCTTGCCCTAGGGAACTCCCAAGGACCGACGACCCCAGAACTGCGACTCTTCGAATGCCCGCACCCCCTCTGCCCATACCACGTCAGGGACCACGGCCTCTATCACGCCAGCGGCGAACCCGGCCGCGGTCAGAGCAGCCCCGAAGGTATTGCCGACTACGACCCCGGCAATCCCGGTCGCCAGGCGGGCACCCGGGATAAAGCTCAGGACCCATCCAAAGTCTCCGCCGCCATTTTTTCCGACCTGTGCCTCGTGTCCGACAGACGTGGCGGGGGTGGAACGTTCGCTGGTCACCGACAGCTCTTTTTCCGATTCTGACAGGTCTTCTGTTCCTGACAGGTCTTCTTCTGATCCTGTCAGGTCTTCTTCTGATCCTGTCAGGTCTTCTTCTGATCCTGTCAGGCCTTCTTCTGATCCTGTCAGGTCTCCTTCGGATCCTGTCAGGTGTTCTGACCCTGCTAGGCCTTCTGACCCTGCCTGGTCTTGTGATCCTGACAGGTCTTCCGATCCTGGCAGTTCACCTGACCCTACCAAGTGTTCCGATCCTGAACCATTTGCTGATCCGTACAGGTCTTCTGATCCCGGGGTCGTCGGCGGGTCGCTACCCGTCTTGATATTCGCGGTCCCAACCACGGGGTCGTCAACACTACCGCCGCTACCGCAGTCATCATCACCGTCAACACTGCCCTTCGCGGTGAGGCAGTTGCTCCCGAAGTTGTATTCGTGGGCGGCGAGCGAGAAGTGCTTCAAAATAGCAGCCATCGTTGTCGCGGCAACGCCGTCATCGCTGGTCGCTCCGCCGGCAGTCTCTTCGTCCGACTGACCAATCATCGTGTCTGCCCGCGCCGTCGCTGTCTCCGCTGATACCGTCTCCGCCGCCACTGTCTCCGCCGATACTGTCTCCGCTGATGCTGTCTCCACCGTCACTGCCTCCGCCGCAGCCGCCGCCGTTGCCGCCGCCGCCACCGCCGCAGCGTCCTTCTCAAGAGCGCGGTGAACTTCGTGGAGGAAAGGGGTGTCTGCGAGGGCCGGGGCGGTGCCGCCGTACTCCTGTGGAAGCAGACTGGGATCGATGGCTTCCGCCAAGGCCGCCTTCCACTTGCGCTCTTGCGAGAAGATGCAGATGCGGGCCTTTTTTTTAATAATAAAGACGAGAGGGTAGAGCAGAGGGAGCACGAGCGAAGGGGGTACTTACTGATTAGCGCTCCAGCAGTTTATCTACATGTGTTTACAGATGTGAGCCTTTTCAAAAATACGTGGGGCAGCAGAGGGAGCACGAGTGAATGAAGTACTTACTGACTATCTCCAAGTAATTATATACCACGACTTCGAAGTATTTTGTAGTGTTGAAGCTCAATGCCACAGGTTGCACCGTATCGTGGGGGGGGTGATGGGCCGTAGCACTGTACACTTGCAGGTTGTTGGACGTGCCCACCCCGATATGTCAACGGGGGGGCAGGGGCAGGGTGTGGTGTGCAGAAGAAAAGCAAAAAAAAATGGTCCCGGCAGTCCCTTACACACGGCCGCGATGTGCGCAAAACGGGCTGATTGCAAAGAAAATGGCTGCATTGAAAATCACTTGCCATCCGAAAAGTGCACCAAGGACTGAGGAATGGAAGCAAATCAGCTGCGTGTTTTGCGTGCGTCAAGTGCTTTACCTTCGTGGCCTCCACGAAGGGGTAAATACCCTTCCAGAAAACTCCAAACAACGGAGGCGTGTTGATCACGTACACGACGCCGCCGCGGCCGGGGTAGTGCTTGCGGTCCGCCTCTGAGAGCTGCCCCAAGAGCCTGATGCCAACCAACGCGTGTAGAAGCAGGGCATGGAAATGTTGGGAGGACTGTTTTAAGGATGCATTCGCGGTTGAAATATCCCGGGTGGGCTGGTATGCGCTTTCGTGTGGCGCCAAAAAGTTGTCGCTTGACTCCGTCTCTAACCATCAACGCTGCACACTCCGGGTTGTTGTTGTTGTTGCTGTTATTGTTCTTCTTCTTCTCACATTATCTCGTCGCCAAAAATCTAGCCTGTGGTCACAGGACAGGCCCCAAAAAACTCTGGAGTGGACTGGAGTGGAAGAATACCACAGGAGACAAAAAACAAAATAGAAACAAAAAAGTGCGTTGGGGTGAGTGACAAAATACCGGTAACCCAGACACCCATGCCTATTGACAAGGAGGACGCCCTACATACTGCACATACAGACTCATGGCGAGCTTGCAGTACCCCCATTGATTTGGCTTCGCTCGCGCTATATGAGCGACAGCATCGCACGCGGTACTAAAGACGACAGACCTCATGACGATGGTAGTGGGTTTGCCGTCTGGCTACATACACCTATAGCGGGCGAAAAGCACGACGGGACGAACTCAACAACAGCGCGATAACAAAAATCCCGCCGCAACACGCTGATCTTCTCGTATCGCCTCACCATAGAAAGTCACTCCCGACAAGACCGAGGCCCATCCCCTTGAAATCCATGATCACTGTGTCTGGAGAAAAGAAACGACAACGACGGAAATACACGAGACGGTGCAAAATTGTGCATGTCAAACTATCTGCACCCTCACTCTACGGTCCCACCACATGATTTGTCCCGCGAGTACTCGCCGGCATAAAAAGCGATCGGGTGTCGTCCGATCGAGATCAAGACCAGGTGAGAGGCAGAAAAAGCGGTCGGGTCTCGTCCGATCGAAACCAGGGGATAGTTCATGACGCTGGCAGGCTTAAGGGGGTCTACTGCACCAGATTTAGACAAGATGGCGAAGCCATAAGATAACTCTACGTAATTTTCTGCAAGGTGGGAGGAGGACCGTTGGGTCTGCAGCACCTCACACCACTGCCAAGTTTCTTGGCGGGCACAAGCGGGTATACTGCACCATACATATACGAGATGATGAAGCCACAATATAACTCTGCTTATCGTCAAGATGGGAGGGAGATCATCTGGTCTGCAAACAACTCAAATCACTCGTGCAGAAACGTTTCCCAAAGCTTTCGATTTCGCATGATGTCAGCTGCCATCAAGCGCTACGTACGTACGTACGTACGTACGAGGTAAAAACATGTCAGCTTGGGTGTTGAGGAGCTCACATGTCTCCGTGAGGTGGCCCGTACGAGCCGTGGAGCGTCGCAAAAGCTCGGCGTTCTTCTCTTGCTCCCAAGCGTGGTAGGCCAGCAGGCCGTCCAGCGTGGTGCACTGCTTCAGTTTGAAGGTATTGAAAGTGCCGTACTGATAGAGAGACATAACCAAGGGCGAGAGGAACATGGGCAAAATAAAGTACCAATACTGAACTGACACAAAGGCGGAGAAGCGGGAATCCGCGTGCAGCTGATTAAAGAAACACATGAACCGTCATCTTACTGCAGGGCGCCTAATAGAAAGCGGCCAGACCGCGATCTGGTAGTGGTTGGCGACTGTACACCACATGCCGAACTCCACGGTACTACGTATGTACAACAGGACAGTATTGCCAGCGTCGGCCAAACTATGCGATGTTTCCCGCGCGAATCGTACAGCAAAAAAAAACTTGAAAAAAAACGGATGGGCGATAATTCGTTCCAATCAGGCCGCACGAGTCACGCTCGTGCTCCGATAAATGGCGATCAAGGCAAAAAAAAAAATCTTCTACGCAATCCCAGTGCTGCCATACAGGCCCCAAAAAAGAAATGTATACGTGCTGCGAACAATGTGCATGACGCATTCGTGCCGACGATTTGGAGGCCGCGAGCGCACCGTTCGCTCACGTGCCACTACTGTGGAACGTGGTTACCCGGCGTTATCCCGCTCCACCCTAGCAGCGGGCTATAACACCGCGCCGAGACCTAACACTGCTCTTCGCATAGCCCCATGTAACGCACGGCCGAACAAACTACGGCAACCCCCTACCCACATCTACACTTGAGCGCCTGGAGGCAGCAGCAGGACCACCCAAGATATTCGAAAAGTGCTTCTTGAAAGAGCAGTGAAATCGAAGCGTACCTTTTGTACCAGCACCGGTCTTCCTTGACGGTCCACTCCAATCGTGTAGTGGGGGTAGTACGCCCGGCACAGCTTCTCGAAAGTCTCCTTGCTCGCGCACCGGCTCGCCTCCCACGGCTCCCTGCGAAGGGCATCCGCCACCCCGGTCTTGACTCTCCACGACAAGCTCGCCGCCACCTTTCCAGCGGGTCAAAAGAGAGAAACAAAACAAAAATGCCGATGTGTACAATAGGCATCGTTCGACTCATGGTAATCAACGAAATGTAGCGGCTTAAAATATCACGCCGAGGGGCGGGATTGCAGCGGGGGGCTGCCTGCCGCCGTGGAGGGAAAGGAAGGCACGCACACACCGCTATCATCTCTACATTGTCTGGGAGACCGCGTTTTTGTTGAAGCTACTGCTGCTCTCCAGCCCTTCCTTCAGCCTCGCTGCTGCTCGCGGGTGGCGGCAATTCCGAAACCATGGCACATATATATATATAGGAGCAGAAGCAGCACCATCACGATTCACGTTTTGCATGCATGCCGCAGCACACTCTTACCACGCCCGGCCCCGGCCCCGGCGCAGCAGCAGCAGCAGCACGCGAAATCGTGACTCGAAAAAAATACGTGCACTTGCTCTCCGTCGTCGTCGCACCTCGCGCGCCACAGCAAACGTCTGATTTTTGTCGTAGTACCAAGTGCTCAGATCTACACCTATCGAGTATATAGCTCTTCAGCTGAGGCGCCCCATCAGTGAAAAACGGTCAATTGTTGAGCACACAACTAGTGCAACCGCTCGTACCGCAGGACGGCTTTACCCAGTAATCCGAGGGAGCAAAATGGCAGCCAACGGTGCCCACCCACCTGTGCCTCCGTCTCTTTCACGTCCCAATTATTGTGCCGAAGAAAGCGCAGGAGCGCCAGGTCCGTGTCTTCCGGCGGGCACGACGTCCCGTCGCCCAGCAGCGGGGTCAGGTCGACGGACTCGCACGCGAGCCACTTCTTGAGTGCGTCGAGCGCAGCCTGTTTCGACACCGCCATATATATGCATGTGCACACATCGCCAAAACACACGGTTAGCGTGTCGTTTTACAATTGTCTGACACAGCAGTAGTGCGGATCGAAAGCAAATTAAAACTAACACAGCAAACAAACGGGACAGCGCACGCAGGTCCCTCCGCCTTGGGTTGGCTGTGTGGGCCGTCCGTCAAGGGCGTTGTGAAAGAAGCTGGATTTCGTTCCTGTCGATTTTTGATCGACGGCTCTGCTGCGTCGCACATCAACGCATGGATCAACAGTTAAGTAGCTGTCAGAATATGGCGCACAGCGCGTCCTTAGGAAGGGGTCTGAACACACACGCACACAAACAACTCTCCTATCACTGTTATTCTGTTGATATCGGTGTACAACGATAACGAGGCTTCCATGACGTTTTTTTTGTTGTGTCAGCTGTTGTGCTTCTAGCTGTTGCCGTTGCAAAGTATGTCATGCTTTGTAGAATAGCCGGGGCAAGGAGGGTTTACGGTTTTTGAAACGACTCGGAGGGCAAAGCAGAGCGCAAGGGGCGCAATAGGGACAGGAGTAGCACACGAAACGAAAGCGTGTTTGGGATAAAAAAAACGTCTCAAGTACAGCATATTTTGATACTTGGGCATCCCTTGTAGCAGCCTAACAATCGTTTACACTCATCACTTGAATGCATGCCGATCCCTTCCGACATGAACTGTAGAACTGCACAGTAGATGCAGCAGCAGTCGTACCAGTAGTAGAACAGAACCAAACCAGCATGTTTGACAAGAAAGAAAATAAAAGACATCGCAGCTGTGAGATAGCTTTTTCTCCTCCCCTCGAAACTCATCTTTGCAAGCTGCGTTTGGTATCATATGCAAAGGAAATTTATGATACTGAGCGAGACTGCAAAGTAAGGGAGGGGTGGGAGCACCGGCCGCGGGAGGTGCTTCCACCATTCTTATCCCACACTATCTGAAAAAAAAGAAATGCTCCGAAGATGCATCCGTATTATTCAGGGACGGGATACGTACGAAAAGTAACTAAACGATCCCTTATCCCCGACCATGTAAAAGGCGTTAATTAAGACAGACCTGGGGCACAGATGTAACGAGCAGAGCTTTGTGCCCCATCGACAAGCACGTATAAATCACCCTGCTGCTGGCCGAGCAAGTTGTGTGGCATGCATCAACGATGTTCGGATTGCTGAAAGCTCAACACGATTATTTGACGTCCTTTTTGGGGCGAACGCCTCACTGATACTGATACGCGTACGAATTCCTTCGTGCTGATGTTCCTGCTGTTCGAGCACTGCTGCCTGTAGGTGTATCGTAATATCAATAGTTGCCTTGCCTACATATGCTTACGAGCGAATGCGATTTTCGAATTTTGACGGCGCCAAAAAAAACAGGGACCCCTGTCGAGATGGCCGAAGCCCTCTTTTTACTTGATTTAAACAGTTGATTTTGTCGGCAATTTTCATCAAATTATCAAGAAACAGCCTGAAACCGAGAAATGAGGTAGATAAGTGAAACTACTCACGTAGCGTTACCATCTTTCTGCAGCACTTAGCATTGACTCGATTATGTACGTACCAAGGGTGTCAGATATCGAAACATGAGCGAGCGCCTTCAGTGTCGTAATTAAGAAACACACTAAATAAATGACACTCAGAGGTATTTTTTTCATGAATCCACAACTTAAAATGTGGCATCATCGCAGCACGCCACAGAACGGCCACCCAGCCGTATTGCACCCAGCACCCGCCCAGCCACAGCGAGCACACAGCGTCGCCGCGCGACTGCTGCGTCGCAAATGAGACCGGACGTACGTAACTGCACTGGGTTATATCCGGTGCGCTTTCTACTGTTTGCGCCATCTCTGCCAGGTGTCGAGAAAATCTCATGGTGGGTTATATGGATGCCAACCAACACCAGCAGCAAGCAGTGTAGAGTTTATCATTTTGACGTCCACCAAACCAACACAGATGGCGGAAAAAAATTATCAAGACACAAATAGCAGCAGAGCATCAGCGCTGAACACCACCGAGAGTACCCAGCTGTGATCCGTTGCACAGGGAGAATGATTCTGTAGGGGTGAACGCTGCTGCTACTGGTGCATTTGCTGCTGTGCTGCTTTTTTCCTACTGCGGCTGCATTTGCTGCTGTGCTGCTGGATACCTGTTTTTGCGATACTTAGACCTATGCCAATGGGAAAGCAAAGTTACCCTAAAAAGTTTGAATTCCTAACCCCGCCAGATTTTTCCAGAACAAGCTTGCTATGGGACCGATTCTTGAAACGGAATATTCCCAACTTTTGGAAAAGCCCGAAAAAGGAAATTCTCAGGCCGATGTTGGGACAAGATCGGCTTGAAAAAAACTCAGGCGAATGTTAGTTCGAAGCGGCGAGATTTCGAGTCCTCGACAGACATGGATCGACGAAACCAACGACTGCGTCATGAATTCTGAACGCGGTGCGCTCGTTGCGGGCTCCGACCCATCCTAGGGTCGCCGTGTTCACACGGTGGCCGGTGATATGTGGCGGGCGCTGGCCAGGCGTCTGATAAACAAACAATTGGCTGCTGGTGTGCATAAAACAGATGACAAAAATTCTTGATCCGTCTCAAATGGCAAAAAATAGTTTTTTTTTCGGGTTTGGGAGAAGAGCGTAGGACGCCGCCGGCAATCTCTCGCCTCCTAGACCATGGATCCACCTTATACCTTCGAGGCTGTCATCTACACTCGTTGGCCTTGCCCGACCCGAAGCGGGTTGGCCGTGGGCTCAGTCTATGTCGAGATCGAAGGTCTATCGTCGCACGAGCTGATTTTTATCAGGGTGTTGACGATTTGCAACGAGAAAAGGCAAATTGCGCCGCCTGCAGCCGTTTGAAAAAAAATAAGAAAAAAATCAAACATTTTTTCCCTTTTTCCCCACAGCGGCGGTACGAGCGGATCTTCAGCCTGAAAATTCCAGGCAAATATTTCAAAGATCGATTTCCAACTTTGCTTTCCCATTGGCATAGGTCTTACCTGGTATGTGCGTACTGCTGCTGCGTTTGCTCCTGTAACTCTGCTGCTGTTGTGTTGTTGCTGAGAACTACCCGTATCGTGTGATGTGCACGCACACCACCACCAACATGCTCAAGTTGACGACACTTACAAATACCCTGCTCCCCGAGTTCCTGGCGACAGCTATACTATCTTCATTATCTGAAGCGTGCCGGCGATGCCGGCACCCATGCGAAGCCCTTGTAATTTTAGGAAATCCTGGCGACGGTTGGACGTCGATGCAGAAGCTTGAAAAAAAACAGATTTTCATTGTGATGCAGCTTTTCGATGTCTGTACGAGTATACATGTACGCTACGTACGAGTGTCAATTGAGGCTGAGGGCTGAGGGCCGTTTTAGGAGCAGTGAAGCAGCAGTGTGCTGGTGTAACGAAACCCAATAATGTCATGTATAAGTCGTACGAGTACAAACTTCGTCGCATGACACAAACGATACAACACCTACGAGTACTGCTGTACCTGTTGTAGCGAAGATAGTCGCCCAGCATAGCCCACCGCCCGCGCGCAATCAGCAGCTGGGTGATACGACAGCTGTGCTTTGGTCCGATTGCTGCCTCTGTCATCTATTTCTTCGCTGCCCAGCCCAACCCCGCCACCAGCACCACCGTTCGGCTTTGAGGGGGTGCTGGCCATTGAGTCTACAGCAGGGGTGTCGCTGGAGTGGTTGCTGTAGTCGAGTGCCATCGCTTCGCCTTCGCGGGCAAGAGGTCGATCCTGCTGGTTTTGCACCTCCTCGGAAATAGCTGTGTTGGCCGATCTTGTCTCCCAACGCCCGTCCACGCCCTCCATAATCTTGTTGCCTCGCCTATTAGCGACGTTGCTGGGTCGTCTATTAGCCAGACGCCGACGGCCACCCATGCCGGGGATCTTGTCCACTGGGCAAGCGTGAAGCGCTGTTGTGATCCACTTTGCCCCCCTGTTTCCCGTGTGTTCTTCGCCTTTGCGGGTTTCCACGTATCTTAAATGGCTGTTGCTGTAGGGGAAATGTATGTTTGTGTCCCCGGACACGCCACACCGCCCCACCTCTCACCGGGTGCGTTTTGTCCACGGTCTGGCGATCCCGCAACGGCGCCGCACTTGCGGAGCTTTATTCCACCTTCGTTCTGTCGGCAGGGTCGAGTTTGTGGCGGGGAAACCTTCAATTCAAAAGTGCGATCTTGGGCGAGAGGGTACAGGTGAGCAAGAACAACGCGTCCGCCGTTATGATGATAGCTGCAGAACAAGATAGAGCATCGCATCCCGTTTGTGCTGTGTTCCCGATGGTTTTGGTCGCAGTCTGACGCCCGCCTGGCGAGTGAGTCGGTGAGCAATACACCAGCGAGCGTCCTTGCGTCGTCCGCGGAGTCCACCGTCGAGCATTGTCTTTTGGTTTGTTTATTTTTTTCGGCACACCCCAAAATAAAGACGGCCGCCACACAGGCAGGCCTATACTCGTAGCAGGTACTTGTATCATACTTCTGTACAGTCTAATCCTACAAGCCACCCTATCGTTTCAGAGGATCAGTTAACCGCTTTGGGACCCCGAGGTACGTGGCGATCAAAACAATGATAGGTTTGGTGTTATTATCAACCGACTACGAGCAGCAAGAGCGCCCCAGCAGTACAGATAGGATCATTTTGAGCCCGTGCCGTACGAATCCTTGCATTGTACGTACGTAACTGGGACACCAATTTGTACCTACTGTACACATATACCATTCCCCAAGCACGCAGCACGCAGTGAACGTTGCTATAATCGCCATTTTTTTATGGTCAATAATCCGCACGTAGGGACCCAAAGGGGCGAACAGATGCACTCCGCAAACGGGTTGATTAACGCAGTATATATGTACAACGAGCGAAGAATTGCCAGGTAGTCCGCATGCAAACAGCAGTTATCCAAGTATGTACTGGTAAATATATACGAGCATGCTTCCCCCTTCTCTCGAAGGCCCGTTCCGTCTTTTGCTTCACGCCGAGGAACCTTACGTAGTGTTCTCCTTGTTTTCAAAAGGTCAACGTTCTTCGCGACAAATCTCGTGTGCCCTTTTGTGTGTTTTCGTCTCCGGTGAACCCCCCCCCCCGCGCGCGCGCGTCCCCACGTAGATAATAGCAACTGCAGTCGACGCAATTCAGAGCCCAAACGGCTCTTTGCCCGCCCCGCTCCGTGGACACCGCTATGGCCTCCTCGGCCAGAGGGGTACCTCCACCAGCGGAGCCCCCAGGTTCCCCGCGCTTAGAACGACACCATCACGAGCAGAGACCACACGGATCACCTCATTCTTCTCCTGGAGGGTCTCTCTCGGCCCCGCACTCGACCGTTGCGGGCTCATCAGACGCCATTCCGGGGACGATTTTGGTCCCATCTTCCCCGGACAGTGGGTCTGCGTGTTCCACGGGCATAGGCTCTGCCGCGCCGGTCTGGCCCGCACGCCCAACACGGCCTCGTGTCAGCTGCTCCACCGCAGCACCTGGTGTGGGCGGCGACGAAAGCGGGGGTAAGGGAAGAAAGGATAACGCGACCGCCGTGGTGTTTGTCAATCCGGAACTCTCCCGGCTCAACGTGGACGTCGATGTCGAGGCCGGTAGCGGCACCGTCGTGCGGTGGATATGCGGCAGCGCGGGCGGAGGTGACGAGGGGGCTGGAGACCGGCGGGAAGCGCTGGCCTTGAGCGGAAGTGGGCGTAGCGTTGACGGGCAGGGACAACAGCGGGAAGCGGGAAGTGGTGGCCAGGAGGGGACGGAGGGGCCTGCACTCAGCGGTGCGCCCAGCAGCACGAACTTGACGGTGACCATAGTCTCGGACGAGGGGGACGAACCGCCGGTGACGTGCCATGTACCGCCGGACGGGGGGTGCTGTGAGAATATATTTGACAGGCCGGGGAGCTACACGTACTACGTGTGCTCCGGACCGCTCACGACGGGGCGTGTTGTTGCCACAGCCCCGAAGTGCCAGCCTCAGTCCGCAGCGGTCGCGGTCACGTCTTCTCCACCCGCTTGCCTGAAGGGTTCCGACACTGGCGGAGAAGGGGTCGAGGACCTTGCAGTTTTAGAGGTGGCCTCGGCGAAGTCGGACACGGCAGTGGATGGCCACTCGCCCGAGGTGTGTGCATCGCAAGATGGAAAGGAGTGCCGCTCAGCAGCGACGGAAGAGTGTGACTTGGAAACGGTCAAGGCCGGAGATTCGCCCGGTCAGGACGGTGCTTCGCAAGAAGCCGGTGCGGCGGACATCTTGGATGGTGCCGATGCCAAGCAGTCCCCGCTTGAACGCGCTTCGCACGAAGTTGGACAATGCACGGCAGTAGACGGCCACTCGTTCGAGGTGTGTGCATCGCAAGATAAAAAAGAGCGCCACGTAGCAGCGGCGGAAGAGGCTGACCCAGAAGTGACCAAGGCCCGAGATTCGCCCGGCCAGGAGCAGAAGCCTGGTGCTTCGCAAGAAGCCGGTGTGGTGGACGTCTTGGATGTGGCCGTTGCCAAGCAGTCTCCGCTTGAATGCGCTTCCCCTGAAGGGGGGCAAAGCACGGCAGTGGACGCTCACTCCTCCGAGGTGTGTGCATCGCAAGGAAAAAATGGTTGCCACTCAGCAGCGCCGGAAGAGGGCGGCGCGGAATTGGTCAAGGCCGGAGATTCGCCCGGTCGGGACCAGGAGCCTGGTGTTGCTCAGGAAGCCGTTGCAGCGGAGATCTTGGATGTGGCCGATACCAAGCAGTCCCAGCTTGGAGATGCTTCTCTTGGAGGTGGGCAATGCGCGACAGCAGACGGCCACTCCTCTGAGGTATGTTCATCGCAAGATGAAAGGGAGTGTTGCTCAGCAGCAGCGACGGAAAACTGTGATTCGGAGATGGTTAAGACCGGAGGTTTGCCTGGTCAGGACCAGGAACATGGTGTCTCTTGTGAAGCCGTTACGGTGAAAATCTTCGATTCGGCCGACGCCAAGCAGTCCCCGCTTGAAGTTGCCGAAATCCTCACGTGCCCCTCGCAAGATTCCGTTGGAGATGGACGATGCACGGCAGTGGACGTAGACTCCTTCAAAGTGTGTGCATCGCAAGATCAAAAGCAGTGCCGCTCAGCAGCGACGGAAGAGGGTGGCGCGGAAATGGTCAAGGCCCGATATTCGCCCGGAGGGCAGGATCAAGAGCCTAGTGTTGGTCAGGAAGCCGTTGCGGAGGAGATTTTGGATGTGGCCGATGCCAAGCAGTCCCCGCTTGAAGGTGCTTCCCTTGGAGGTGGGCAATGCACGGCAGTGGACGGCCACTCCTCTGAGGTGTGTTCATCTCAAGATGAAGGGGCGTGTTGCTCAGTAGCGACGGAAAACTGTGATTCGGAGATGGTTAAGACCGGAGGTTTGCCTGACCAGGACCAGGAACATGGTGTCTCTCGTGAAGCCGTTGCGGGAGACATCTTCGATGCGGCCGACGCCAAGCAGTCCCCGCTTGATTTTTCCGAGTTGCTCACGTCATCCTCGCAAGATTCCGTTGGAGGTGGGCAATGTACGGCAGTGGAAGGCCACTCGTCCGAGGTGTGTGCATTGCAAGAAGACAAAGAGTGCCTCCCAGCAGCGACGGAAGAGATTAACCCGGAAATGGTGGAGACCGGAGGTTTGCCTGGTCAGGACCAAGAGCATGGTGTCTCTCGTGAAGCGGTTGCGGCGGACATCTTGGACGTGACCGATGCCCAGCAGTCCCCGCTTGAAGGCGCCGAAATTATCACGTTGTCCTCGCAAGATTCCGTTGGAGGCGGGCAATGCGTGGACGATGCGTCACGGGAGGCGAAGGATGCTGCAGAGATGAGCGCAGAGGAGGAGGCTGGGGCGCAATCGAGCGGTGATCATGGTGCGTCAGAATCTCGTGCGAGGGAAAAACAGACACCGAATCCCCCGCCTCCAGTCGTGCCCCTTTCGCCTGTCGAGGGGAATAGCGAGCGGTGGCCGCTGCAAGGAGCAGATCAGGAAAGTCTGGCGCTGAGTCACCCATCTCCAAGCGTTCCCATTTCACCTGAAAGGGAGAACAGCGAGCGGTCGTCGCTACAGGGGGCCGAACAGGAAGAACAGGCGCCGAATCACCCATCTCCAAGCGTGCCCCTTTCGCTTTGTTCAAGTGTGCCCCTTTCACCTGGTGAGGGGAAGGTCGAGCGGTTGCCGCTGCAAGGGGCCGGACAGGATGGGTCTTCGCTGACCGGGGACCCAGAGCTAGAAAGCGGAGGAAATGGTCGCCGAAACCAGCCACCGATGCCGGCGGTAGTGACAAGTGTGGGCGCGGCACAGAAGGAGGGAGACTGCGAGTGCGGTGAGAGTACAGAAGGCAAAGGGAACGACGAGGCGGGGAGTGCGGTGGATCACCGTCGCGACAACGAAAACGGCGGGGAACTGTACACCAGTCTCTCAGACGACCCAGACCGAGCCATAACTCCACAAACGAAATCACCGGCCTCCATCCGACGTAGTACGGTCGACCACGTGGTCTCTCAGCCATCAGACGGAGGGGAGGACAGTATCCTATCAGATCTCGCAGTTTTTGGTGAGGCAGGACCAAGCCAGGATGCCGCGGCCGGTGAGCGCACCACGGAAAGCCCAAGCGGTATTCTTCCGCCCCAGCATGCCGCGGAGGGCATATTTGCACGCGGTGGGAGTGGGTCGAACTCGTACGATTCGGACGACGCCCCTCGTGCCAGCTGCGTCGGTGGCGGTGATACCCCGAATGCTGATATGCGTAAGGGGGCGTGGGAGCAACCGAGATCGCCAGTGTCCCCTCAATCCTCGTTGTCAGTTCCGCCAACCACGGGCACACCTGGTCAAGCGAGGGGCGGAACCTCGTTATGCCTAGCAGGATCAGCCACGGAATCGGCCCCGCAACCTCAGCGTTCTTCTCGGGAATGGCGCGTAGGACGCCATAGGGTCGAGGTTATGCAGCGAGACGGCGCCGGGCAGGAGTGGAAGGAGATAAGCCCGTTGACGTCGCCAGTGGTAGCGGGAGGACCAAGCCGTAACTTTAGCTCCTCCACCTGCTCGGAAGATTCGACTCCCTCGGCCCGCCCTATCGTGGGTGATCATGAGCGGAAGGAGCAGAGAAGCGAGAAAACGATGGGGGCGGACGATGGAATCGATGAGGAGGAGGAGGAGAAGGCTACACCTTCTTGTTCGGAGGAGGCGAAATTGGTGGTGGTGGTGGTGGCGCCACCGTTGCCTTCAGACGGCGAGTCAGAAGGCACAATGCAGACCGCGATGGAAGCACTTGACGTCTCCGACGACGACGGCTCAGCCAAGGCTTCGTGTGCGATAGCCCCTTCGACAGTACCACCACCCGTGGGAGCAGCAGGAGAGAATGTCGCCGATGTGTCGTCCGACTCTGCCGATGAGGCTGCGGCAGAGACAGGCACAGCTCCCAACGAGCTAGAAGACACACTTGCGATGGAAGCACTTGACATCTCCGAGGACGACGGCTCAGCCAAGGCGTCGCGTTCGATGTCTCCTTCGACAGCATCACCACCCGTGGGATACGACGAAAGCATCGGTGATATATCGTCCGACTCCACCGATGAGGCTGCGGCAGAGACAGGCGCAGCTCTTAACGAGTCAGAAGGCACAATTGCGATGGAAGCACCAGACGTCTCGGACGACGATGATTCAGTCGATGCTTCACGTACGAGGTCTCCTTCAGCAGTACCACCACCCGTGGGAGCAGACGAAATTATCGGCGATGTCTCGTCTGACTCTGCCGATGAGGCTGCGGCAGAGACAGGCACAGATTCCGACACGCCAGAAGGGACAATGCAGCTTGCGATGGAAGCAATTGACGTGTCTGACGACGACGGCTCAGTCAAGGCTTCACGTGCGATGTCTCCTTCGACAGTACCACCCCCCGTGGGAACAGATGAGAGTATCGGTGATGTCTCGTCCGACTCCGCCGATGGTGCTGCGCCAGAGACAGGCGCAACTCCAAACGAATCAGAAGGCACAGTGCAGACTGCGATGGAAGCGCTTGATGTCTCCGACGCCGAAGACCCAGCCAAAGCTTCGCGTACGATATCTCCTTCGACAGTGCGACCGCTCGTGGTAACAGCAGAAGAAAATTCCGGCGGTGACTCGTCCGACTCCGCGGAAGAGGCTGCGGCAGAGACAGGCGCAGCTCCCAACGAGTCAGAAGGCACGCTTGCGATGGAAGCGCTTGACGCCTCCGACGACGATGGCTCAGCCAAGGCTTTGCATGCAAGCTCTTCTGCGACTGTACCGCCAGCCGTGGGAGCAGAAGAGAATATCGGCGATGTCTCGCGCGACTCCGCCGATGAGGCTGCGGCAGAGACAGGCACGGCTCCCGACGCGCCAGTCGACGTGATGCAGAGTTCGATGGAAGCGCTTGATGTCTCCGATGGCGAAGACCCAGTCAAGACTTCGCGTGCAATATCTCCTTCGACACCGCCGCGGGTGGGAGCAGCAGAAGATAATATCGATGGTGTGTCGTCCGACTCCGCCGATGAGGCTGCGGCGGAGAGAGGTACAACTCCCAATGAGTCAGGAGGCACAAAGCAGACTGCTATGGAAGAACTTGGCGTTTCTGACGGCAACGGCTCAGCCACGGCTTCCCATGCGATGTCTCCTTCGACAGCCCCTCCACCGATGGGAGCAGACGAGAATGTCGGTGGTGTATCGTCCCACTCTGCCGATGAGGCTGCGGCAGAGACAGGCACAGCTCCTAACGAGTCAGCAGGTACCATGCAGCCTGCGGTGGAAGCACTTGACGTTTCCGACGACAAGGGCTCATTCATGGCTTCGCGTGCGAGGTCTCCTTCGACAGGACCACCACCCGCGGGAGCCAAAGAGAATATCGGTGGTGTATCGTCCGACTTCGCCGATGAGGCTGCGGCAGAGACAGGCACAGCTCCCAACGAGTCAGAAGGCGCAATGCAGACTGCGATGGAAGGACTTGACGTTTCCGACGGCAACGGCTCACCGAAGGCTCCCCGTGCGATATCTCCTTCGACAGCACCACCGATGGGAGCAGAGGAGACTTTCGGCGATGTATCGTCCGACTCTGCCAATGAAGTTGCCGCGGAGACAGGCACAGCTCCCAACGATTCAGAAGGCACCATGCAGCTTGCGATGGAAGCAATTGGCGTTTCCGACGGCGAAGGCACACCCAAAGCGTCGCGTGCGATATCTCCTTCGACAGCACCACCACCGATGGGAGCAAAAGAGAATGTCGGGGATGCATCGTCCGACTCCGCCGACAAGGCTGCGGCAGAGACAGGCACAGCTCCCAACGAGTCAGAAGGCAAAATGCAGACTGCGATGGAAGAACTTGACGTTTCCGACGGCAACGGCTCGCCCAAGGCCCCCCGTGCGATATCTCCTTCGACAGCATCACCACCGATGGGAGAAGAGGAGACTATCGGCGATGTATCGTCCGACTCTGCCGATGAGGCTGCCGCGGAGACAGGCACAGCTCCCAACGATCCTGAAGGCACCATGCAGCTTGCGATGGAAGCAATTGACGTTTCCGACGGCGAAGGCACACCCAAGGCTTCGCGTGTGATGCCTCCTTCGACAGCACCGCCGGTGGGAGCCGAAGAGAATGTCGGTGATGTATCGTCCGACTCAGCCGATGAGGCTGCTGCAGAGACAGGCACAGCTCCGGCATCTCCTGTCGACGAGGATCTGCCCCGATTCCCGATAGGGTTGGCGGTGAATGCCGGTGCGAACGAAGGCGGCCAGTGCTACGAGTCTGTTGCTACCCCATTGTCAGCTTCGGCAGTGGAGTCTTCGGATGTGGCGCTGGAAAACTCAGCCGAGAGAGCGTCCCCAGCGAGAGCGAATATCGAAATCGGCATTGAACGCGACGACCGCTGTGTCCATACGATGGTGGTTGGCGACGACTCGATGCAGCCTTTCCAGCCCGAGGTGGTGACGGTACCGGTGGGGGCTCGCGTCATGTGGAAGCGATGCGGCGGTGCAACCAACGACGGCGAGCCTGAGACATTCAACGTGCGGCAAGGGTGCCCCATCGTGGAGACCGGATGGCGGACGGAGTTTTCGTTTTCGATCGGCGGTGCGCAGCCTACCTTCACCGGCACCTTTGAAACGGCAGGCCGTTTCGTAATCTCTAGCGACGCGTCCCCGCCTGGTGCGGACAGGAAAAGAGGCGAGGTGGTTGTTGAGCGTGACGCTAGCCACAGCGAGTCCGACAGCTTCGCTTCCCCAGATGACGTCCGGACCAGCTCCGAAGGCTTCGCGTCTGGCAACGAAGGTAGCATTTGCACCCCTGGGGGTGACAACGACGGAAGTTTCGGGCACGGAAGTCCGCGTTTGGCGCCGTCGTCGGTGGTAGGATCGCAACTCGAGCCGCAAGACTTGATTTCTAACAGCTGCGGAAGTCCGGCGAGCGATGGTGCCGAGGCGCGCGATTGTGACGCCCGGGATCTGGTTGCCGCGTCACTAACCGAGCCAAGCGGGGATATACACAGTAGCTCGACTACCGCCGAGCCCGTTCATAGCTGTGTTGGATCTGCGCTTGTCTTATCTGGCATGGCGATACCCCCCTACGTGGCAGTTACTGGAACAGATGTGCAGGCTACCGCGGAGGCCCCATTCCCCACCCGGTGGCGCCCTCGAAGCTTACCACCTATCTTGGGGGCACGCGGGACGGGCCGCAGCGAGAGCAGTGCACTTTCGGATGGACGGGAGTGGGTGTCGCCCGATCGACTGGGCGTCCTCGAGTGCAGCGAAGTTAGCTACGTCGCCAGCGAAACGCAACTTTCGCCAGCTGCCGCAACCTCACAAACGTGCCTGCGTTCCCCCCGCTTGCTATCCGACCCACACGCCCCTGCCGCCTTGCCTGCGGTGAGTGGGAGTGAACCCTCGCTTGGCGCCAGTGGTGGCGCCGGCGGCGGCGGCGGCGGCGGCGGCGGCGGAGCTGATAGTGGTAACGATTGCAGCGTCAGCGATACTGATGTCGACGACGACCGCCAATCACTCGCGAACGAGTTCGCAGTACCGAACGAGCTTCGAGCGGGAGCGAGCGTTCAGGAGGAGTCGTTTCCGAGCTTTACTTCGGCTTGCACACTCAGCGCTGTACCCGGCGGGGAGGACGAACTGGAAGAGCCCCTTCAGCTAGCGCCGAAAACGGGGGGGGCTGCTCAGGAGGTTGAGTACGAAGAAGAAACCGCCGCGGCTGCGGTAGGCTCCGCACGACTTCAGGAGGACGAAAGAACCGCGCAACCGCCACCAAAAACATCCCAGAGCAAGAAGAAGAAAGCAAAGAAGAAAAAGAAGAAAACCGGCGGTGGAGGTGGTGGCGGCGGCGATGGCGGTGGAGGTGGCGGCAGCGGCAGCGGCGGGCTTGATGGAGATGTGGGCGGGAGCAGAACTTCGCGTGGGAGCATCGCTGACACCTCTAAGGTTCCAGTCGGCGAAGACAGGTCGGCCATGCTTTTAGACGAGGAAACCTTTTCCGAACTGTTCGGGGACAGCGCCACGGGGGTTGGAGGGGGCAGCGGAAAGACGTCGGCCAAGACGCTCATTGTTGGCGATCGGGGATTCAAGCCGTGGAAGCCCGTGGTGGTTCAGGTGGGGGGTACCGTGTCCATCAAGGCGGCCAACGTTTGGCCCAACGGTGGCATCAGGCAGGATCGAGCGCTCTCTATCAGTCTGGTTGGACCTGTCGTCTGCAATGAGGAGGTGAGCTTGGAGACAACTTGTGAGTGCGTCGCTGCGCCGTCGCTCACCAGCGTTGTATTTCTGCACACTACAGTAGTTTTGCGGACGAACGGCTGAAACACTTGCGTGCAGTTTACCACACGTTGATACCACACGTTGACGGTTCTCTCTTGTAGAAGACTGCGGGCAGGAAATATGTACCCTCTGTTATTTTGTTCCTGTAGCAACAATCGGAGTGTAACACTCCATTTTTAATCCGTTCGGTGTGAACACTGGTAAGGCGCTTGCAAGACTGTGTGCTAATCTTCGCAACATATGTCGGTTTGGACTGCCAGACACCGTCCTGGTAAGTATCGTCGCGATAAACATGTTCAACGTAACAATGCCTTGCCCCCCCCCCCTCCCTCCAACATCAGCCAACGACGAAGCGGACGGATATAGTCATTGTTATATCTTCTGTTTCTCGTAGGGTGGGAAATTTGGATGTTAACAATATAGTATGTTTACCGATGATTGCAAGCACAAGCCGTTTGAATATAACATCCATAAGCCTCTTGAACACATTAACCTACATCGTTCGCATATCGTGCTGCCCTTGCGCGGTGCTGGGCATGCCAACCACCTCTACGGTTCCAGCTGTTGTACCGATCTTCCCGAAGGGAATGAAGAGCGCATGTCACCCGCTTGTCCTGGTGCATGTGTGGACAAGACGGGTTCCTTACGGCGCACCGATGCGCGTACTGGGGCGCATGGGCTGCGCAAAACCTGCACATGGGGATGGAGGCAAACGGTGTTAAAGTAGTGTTGTATAAAAATATTACGTGTGCCCTAATGTCGTCTTAGTTTACAGTATATACATTACCAGCGAAACTGTAAAGGGTAGGCACAAATCCCCAATTTGGTTTACCAGACACGTTTCTATGTACAGTAGCAACGTCACTAAACAAACATTTTGGGTGAGAGCTAAAGACGATATAAGACTCACGCTTCGAACGGTAAGGAACTCTTGCCGATTAACACAAGATGGCGTGCTCAAATGTCTATAAACATTTAATCGGCATTCGTACGCACACTACACAGCGATATAAGACGACATGGGGTGCCTGCCATCTGTTCACGTACGTTGATATCTCCGCGCTACGACTGATCTGTCCCCTCTGAGTCCAGGTAGATCCAACTTGCAACCGTGGACCTTGCATTTAGCGTGGCGTGTCGAAGTCAACCCGTCGANGCCAGCGAAACGCAACTTTCGCCAGCTGCCGCAACCTCACAAACGTGCCTGCGTTCCCCCCGCTTGCTATCCGACCCACACGCCCCTGCCGCCTTGCCTGCGGTGAGTGGGAGTGAACCCTCGCTTGGCGCCAGTGGTGGCGCCGGCGGCGGCGGCGGCGGCGGCGGCGGCGGAGCTGATAGTGGTAACGATTGCAGCGTCAGCGATACTGATGTCGACGACGACCGCCAATCACTCGCGAACGAGTTCGCAGTACCGAACGAGCTTCGAGCGGGAGCGAGCGTTCAGGAGGAGTCGTTTCCGAGCTTTACTTCGGCTTGCACACTCAGCGCTGTACCCGGCGGGGAGGACGAACTGGAAGAGCCCCTTCAGCTAGCGCCGAAAACGGGGGGGGCTGCTCAGGAGGTTGAGTACGAAGAAGAACCGCCGCGGCTGCGGTAGGCTCCGCACGACTTCAGGAGGACGAAAGAACCGCGCAACCGCCACCAAAAACATCCCAGAGCAAGAAGAAGAAAGCAAAGAAGAAAAAGAAGAAAACCGGCGGTGGAGGTGGTGGCGGCGGCGATGGCGGTGGAGGTGGCGGCAGCGGCAGCGGCGGGCTTGATGGAGATGTGGGCGGGAGCAGAACTTCGCGTGGGAGCATCGCTGACACCTCTAAGGTTCCAGTCGGCGAAGACAGGTCGGCCATGCTTTTAGACGAGGAAACCTTTTCCGAACTGTTCGGGGACAGCGCCACGGGGGTTGGAGGGGGCAGCGGAAAGACGTCGGCCAAGACGCTCATTGTTGGCGATCGGGGATTCAAGCCGTGGAAGCCCGTGGTGGTTCAGGTGGGGGGTACCGTGTCCATCAAGGCGGCCAACGTTTGGCCCAACGGTGGCATCAGGCAGGATCGAGCGCTCTCTATCAGTCTGGTTGGACCTGTCGTCTGCAATGAGGAGGTGAGCTTGGAGACAACTTGTGAGTGCGTCGCTGCGCCGTCGCTCACCAGCGTTGTATTTCTGCACACTACAGTAGTTTTGCGGACGAACGGCTGAAACACTTGCGTGCAGTTTACCACACGTTGATACCACACGTTGACGGTTCTCTCTTGTAGAAGACTGCGGGCAGGAAATATGTACCCTCTGTTATTTTGTTCCTGTAGCAACAATCGGAGTGTAACACTCCATTTTTAATCCGTTCGGTGTGAACACTGGTAAGGCGCTTGCAAGACTGTGTGCTAATCTTCGCAACATATATCGGTTTGGACTGCCAGACACCGTCCTGGTAAGTATCGTCGCGATAAACATGTTCAACGTAACAATGCCTTGCCCCCCCCCCCCTCCCTCCAACATCAACAGCTGCGCTCGTCCTGAAAGTATCATTGAAAAAGAACGAGACCCCTCTTAAACATTTTTTTTTTCCCACGGTCACAAACCGCGTACTTTTGTACAATAATAATATTGCACTAAAGGGGTTGTGTGGCGTTACAGGCTTGCGAGAAAACACGTTTTTGGTCCTATAAGCTCATACTGTCCCGCTGTATGCGTTTTATTCGCTCTTTGGCCGAAGTATTATGGGAAGTTTTTGGGGGGCCAAGGATTTTGGTGTCCCCAAAATACGCGTTTTAGTCGGCGAAACAGCCTAAAAAACACCGATTCACTACTCAGGATGTCCCTCGGAGGTCTGGGAGAGCCTTTTTGAATGTCATTTCCGTTGGTCTACGAGCTGGGCCAGCCTAGAATCGGAAAATCGGGTGGCCGGCTGTAGCGCCACAGCGGAGCGGTTGCGAACTAGGACTTAATTATTGGAAGCACTGACCTTGGCACAATTGTGTACCTGGTACATGCCAATCCTTGAAACATGTGAACCCGAGCTGATGTCGCCGAGATATAAAAAATACGCAAAACTACCTATTTGTTTGCCCGAGGTTTTGAAAATAGTTTCCATACTTCGTATGACATGCTCAGAACTCGTCGTTCCCGATCAAAGTGAAATTTGGTGTGGACAGCAGTGCTGAAGACACGAGGAGGAGATCGATATCAGTTGCTTTGCTCAATTCGCCGCCCATCAATATATATGACCTACCATAAAAAGGATGCCCTTACTTTGAACAAATTGTAACGAGAAGAAATGCTGCGCTCAAATTCGCGAATTTCCATCTGGATTTTTAATCTAGCCTTTGGTGAAGAAGAACGTGCTAACTTATCCAGTGCTGGCCTTTTGTTTGTTTGTTTTTGTTTGGGAGACTTATGGTCGCTTTTTAGCTTTTTCGGATCGTTAAAGCGCTACGAGTACTACTTTTCGAACAAATACAAAAAACACGCCGGGACTGAATGTGTGGGTTGTTGGGTGATTTTTACCGTGTCAAGTTTCATGTCAAAATGCGTAAAGTTGAGCGCAGTATCGCCGATAAACTGTCCCTACAGAGGCTTGGCTGGCCCAGCACGTAGAGTTGGTCATCCGAGCCGCCTTCTCCAAAATATGATTGAAGTTATAGTTTTTTTAGTATCGAAACCCGGGAATGTTGTGTGGTCCCCGTGTGATTCCAGGATTATGACAAGGGCTACTTGTGTATGTGTCGATGCATAAAGCTCTACTCTTAATCCTACCCCCTACCCTACACCCGTCGGATCTTCGTCCGGCAGAATACCGGCCAAATCAATGTTGTTGAAATAAATAATCGGCCTAGATTAAAATTTGCATGCAAAACGTACCCCGTTTTCTATGCTTATCCCCGCACCAGGTATAATAGATTTTATTAATGTGGAGAACACTGCTGGACTATTTGCCTACGTATTTTTTTTTGTCATTTCCAGTGGGAAATAATACTTTCTGCCCAAACATCCGGGTTTTCGCCCCTTAATTTTTGACGGATAAGCCCCTCCGAAGAAGCTGATCAGACGGGCAAAACAACAAATTTTGGACTGGAAACGGAAAAGTGCTCCAGCACGCTCTCGGAATACTCTGGGATTTGCAGCAGCGTTGTCTTGTATTAGACTGTTCCAGGAAACGTGTATTTTGGCGCTAGACGTCAGTCCCTGGGGGCAAAAAAAGCCCACAAAAGTTACCGTAACATTTGGTCCTTAGCGCAGAACATATCACTATCGCAAGCCAACTGACGAGCAGTGATAATACTAAACCCTCTACGAGGTACGCGAAAAAAACATAGGCGCGTACGGGGAGAGAGGAGGGACAACACCTTATGACCGCGGCTTTGTCTAGAAAGATGCTGGGGGTAAGACCTCCTACGATTTGAGCTGGAAAAGTATAAGTGATGGTAGCAAAAAAGCGCTTCCTTTCCGTTCGTCGCACATGAGTTCCAGCGGCCACAAGTGGGGCCACCCCACCTCTTGCGTGATATCACTAATAACTGTACCCTCGCTCGCTGTTACTCCCAACCCCCTGTTCTCCCTAACTTTGGTGTAACGCTTACTGCAGACGCGGCGTTTCTTCGAAGGGTCAAACAAGCCGGAGGACATGCCCGACGAGAGCAGGTTTAAGAAGACGGCCCCGTCCGGAAGGGCCCTGGTAGCGGTATTCCGCATGCCCGGCGAGCACTGGCTGATCGACCACCTAGCTGGCAAACGCATAAAAGTCACGGCAGTCGCCCGGGAGGCGGCGCCGCCGGTGGCGCAAACAGAGCCTGAACTCCCCACGCCGAGCGGGAAGCAAGGCAACACGAGCCTCCTGCGGGGTGCCGACAGCAGCGCGGAGGCCACGCAGAGGCGCGGCGGAAACAACGGCAGCGAGGTCACTTCGCGCTCGAAGAAGAAAAGCAGGGGCAACGATGTGTTGAGCGAGGCCGCCGCACTCGCGAAGGATGTCGGCGCCACATCTGCAGGGAACCCAGCGGTGGTTTTGAAACCCTTAGAGATTGCAGGCTCCGCTGGGGGGGTGTCTGAGGCAGCCAGTGGCTTTGACCTGTTCGCCGGCGACACGCCCGGCATGGAAGGCGGAGGCAGCAGCGAGGTAAGAAGGAGTACGCCCACAATCACCGTCGGGGCTGATCTGCCTGGACAGTCGCTAGAACGAGCGCCCTCGCCGACATGGCTACCGCCGATCCGCGTGATGCGGGAGGGCGATCTGAGTCTGGACACCTTCGCGTGGTTTTCCAGGTTCGACGCCGTGCACGTGGTGAGAGCGTCGCACAAGAAAGGCTTCGAACCGGCCACGTTGGAGACGGCACTCTCGCCGGGACTCGGGGCCCTCGTTATTTGCGAGCTCGACGCCAAGCAGCGGGTTACGCGGGAGGTTCTGTGCCGCTGGCTTGAAGGTGGAGCGGGGAACGCTTCGGGCGCGGCGAAGGCGCGAGGGGAGGGTGGAGGCGGTGCTCCTTCGCGTGCCGCGGCAGCACGCAACGACGTAGAAACAGACAGCCAGGCGGAACTTTCTACTCGCCTTGGCCCAGGCAGCTTGAAGAAGTGCCACTTCGTTTTGGGGCGCTTTGGGGAGTACCAGCTGTCCTACCGCCACGGCGGCAAGAGGGGGCTGACTGTGGTGGTCAAACCACCGAATGTAGCTAAGCTGACGTCCACCTCAGCCTCCAACACTAACGTCGCGTGCGATGCTGGGGTAGGGGCGGATTCGTTCAACAGCAGTGGTCAGGTCCAGCCTCCGGAGAGCCCGCACACCCGTCGCCTTCGAGACCAGAAGCCCGAAACAGCCGAAGGCAACTCAAGCTCGGAGGTCGCTGGAGAGGATGGCAGCCCTGACTCCGCGGAAGCGCCTTCTGACGAAGATAGCGCTGGCATGTCTGGTTCGACGACCGGTTCGGCGGAAGCCGCACCGCACGAGAGGTGCCCCATCGATGACCCTGGCTTGGAGTCAACCCAGGCTCAACGGGATGTGGTGGCTGAAGATACGTCGACGGCCGTGGCGGCGGTGGGAGGTAGCGACGGCTTCTGTTGGGAGGATGCGATGTCGGACCGCGACCAGAACCAGGGTGATTTCGTCCAGCAGAGATCGCACGTCAAACGTATCAAGCGGCAGAAGGTGAAGAGCGAAAGAGCCGAAGCTGCCAAGAATGCCGCCGCTGCGGCCGCTTTGTTGGAAGCGGCAGCGGCCACCGCGGAGGCAGCAGCCGCTGAAGCTGTCGTGGGCAAACTGACGCGTGTGGATGAGGCTACCGGGACCGCTAATTCCGCCGTACCTACGGGACCATCGGCGAAAGAGACAGAGACAGGTGTGCCGACGGTGACGGGACCTCCTACAGATAAGCCTACCCCGGAAGAACCGCCAGCAGCTAAAACTTCGATCTGGGAGGCAAGCCTTAGTGAGAAAGGTTCGCAACGTGCGACGGCAGTGGACAAGGTGGCCTCCTCAGTCAACACTTGTCTCCACCAGAAACCGCCAAATTCGCCTGTCGTCTCAGCCAAGGCACGGTTCGAGGCTTCTGCACCGCCCGGAGCTGCCGTCGTGAGTAAAGACGCGCTCTCGTCTCACGCTGGAGAATTTGGCCGCGTTGAGCCAGCTGCCGCGAAGCCCGTTTCTGTCGGAAGGCGCAAGGCTCGAAAACAATTCGACGGCGGCGAAAGTGTCGACTCTCCCCGTACAAGTGCACCAGCGGAACCGGTGGTATTCGCGCCGACTGGGATGAAAAAAAACCAACGCAAGAGAGAACTTGGAGAGCGCAAGAGCGGGGGGGTGCACACCTCTGCAAGCGCGCGAAACTCGACCGGGGCCAAGTCGGCCGAACCTGCGCGAGAAAATCCGATCGCCAAAGAGACAGCTTCCACTGCGACGGGCTGGGGTGTTGCCGTTTCGGGGGCTTCGTGGAGTGACGGGGTCGGCTCCATGAAATCGGAAGTACGCGGAGGCGTTTTTCCCGAAGCCTGTATCGCTGCTCGCCCCTCGCGCGCTGCTCCACGCTCTTATGCACACCAGTCGCCGGCAGCGCCTCCGAGGGTGCCGCACCGACGGTGGGATAGCCCTCGAGGGGTGGCTTTCTCCCAGCCTCACGCTCCACCACAAAGCGCTCATGGTCGGGGGTGGAATGTGCCAATCTCGGGGGGCTCAGCAACGCCAGTGACCTCGAACTGGACAGACGCTTCTGCCACTGCGCCGGTCGTAAGCTCGGGCGATCGCAGCTGCTCGCCGAGTTGTGTCGAAGGGGATGGGCGCGGCGTGATCCAGGAAGGAGGAACGGGAAAGGCCGAGGACGGCCACGGGACTGTAGCTCTTGCGGCATCGCCAGCAGAGGTGCCGGGGTTGGCAGGGTTTGCTCAGACAGCATCAGGGGTCCCCACGATTGCCGACTCGAAAGACAATGCGCGGGTAGCGAACCAGCCTGCGACTCATTCTCACCAAGGGAATGCGGGACACGCAACCGCCTCGTCCGAAGCACCTGTTGTGGGAGATGTCGGCGGTCTACCCGGTGCTCACTTGATGGCGGGAGATAGGACAGCCGACGTTTCGAACGAAGAGGGGGGTGGGTATGGTAGGAGAAACAGACCGGGCGCGGAACCGTCGCGAACTTCGTCTAGGATGAATGCAAGCAGCCGGCCAAGCTCGTTTTTGTCCAGTCCGTCAGAACCGGCGCTATCGGCGGGGTCTAACGTCCCGGCCAGCGGCAAGCAGAAAAGCAAGAAGAAGGCCAGAGCCGAGCGCAAGGCGGCGAATGCTGCTGCTGGGGCGGTGGTGGGGGAGGCAGCATTCTCCGGCGAGCCCAAACCGTCAGCGACGTTAGAGGCTTCCGCCGGACAACCTCACGCGGCGTCCACGAAAACAACGACCCGCCCTGTCAAGGCGCGCAAGGGTGACTCTCAGACTGGTTCCAGCTCGCGCTCGGGCATCTCTTTTGGGGACTTCGTGCTTCCAGCGAAGACTGCGGTCGGTCGAGCCGCTGGTGCGTCCGGCCTCTCCACACCGGGGAGGCGTGATGTAGCGGGCGACCGTGCGCCCGCCTCAACGCCGGGATTCTCTGGGCGGGCAAGTGCTGGACACAGAAGTGGGGAAGGGTGTGGTGTAGACGGAAAGAAAGTCGCGGCCAGCGGCGGGGATGCCAAATTTGGCCAAGCGTCTCGAGGACGGCCGGGGCCGGCAAGGAGCGAGACGGCCGGCGGGTGGGGGGCGTCCGAAGCCGCGTCGGCGCCAAAGCCCGTGACCGCAGGCGCGTCTGCTCCGCCGTCGGGCCTCGGCGATCGCCCAGCCCGTCCTCCGCCTTACGAGCAGCCGGCAGAGAAGGGGGAAGGCAGCGCGTCGGAGGGACGCACGGTAGGGAACACTGAAAAACCTAAGCCCGTGACCGAGCGCGCGCCTGCCCCGCCGTCGGGCCTCGGTGATCGCCCCGCCCGTACTCCGCCTTACAAAAAGCCAGCAGAAAAAGAAAAGCCAGCTGAAAAGGAAAAGCCAGCAGACAAGGAGGAAGTCAGCGCGTCGGAGGGAGGCAAGGTCGAAAACTCTGAAACGCCTGAAGGCGCCACGCTTTCCGCCGGGGTCGTAGTGGCATCTCCGATCGCCGCCTCATCGCCGAAGAAAGCAAGCGACCCGCCCGGCGAGAAGAGCGAGCAGCCGAGGTGGGGCAATTGTTCTACAAAGGTTTCGTTCGAAGAGCGGACGCGGCGGAGCCAGGCGCACAGGGGCGCCCGTTTGCCGCGGGGCCACCGGCGGGAAACGCGGGGCCGGCCGCGGCCGGCGGCGTTCCCGGAGGCTAGTCGACTGCCTGGTGGCGGGTACTCGGTGCCGGAGGGTCCGGACGACCGCCTACCGCCTCCATCCGCATACGAGATAGAGGAGTCAGCCCGCATGATGAAGATTTACGACGACATGATGGAGCGGCTGAACACTACCGGCTATGACGAGGAGCTCCCCAACGGTTTCAGGCCCAAGATCTTCGACTTGACGGACGGCTGATGTTGATGTGGCTATCGGTACGTAGTGCATTGCGACGTGGCGTTGCTGTGTTTGCGCCGGAGTCTTGGAGGTACGTAGTTTATTTTTGCTGTTTTTTTTTGCGGCGGCGGAGTCTGGCCCTGCTTCTCATCTCGACGTGTGTGTGTGCGATTTTGCGGAGGATTTTGGCCCTGTTTCTCATATCGACTTGTGTTTGCGGAGGAGGTATCTGTGCAAGGCAACCGAAGGAGGCGAAAGAAACCAGGCGCGTAGGGCGGACAGTTCCTGTTACGTCATACCCTCTGGTAAGTGGTAGAGGGGATCGTCGAGCGAATGGGCTCGGGGCTCATGCGTTTAGCATGCCGGGGGGGCGCCGTTCGATCGCAAGGGTACCTGTGCAAAAGTGCGCGCCCGGATCGGATTTCGTGACCCCCGACAATTACTTGCGATTTTTGAAAGCCAGTCTTGAGGAGCGAGCGGTTCGGGACCGGTGTCGTCGTGGTAGGTTCAGAGGTATGCTGTGCGTGCGAAGGCCTCAAGTAGCCACACGTTGTGGTCGTCGCGTCAGCGTATTGCGTAGTGCGCGGAGGAGTGCCCATCCAAATAATGCAGTGTTGAATCGTCGCGCCCCCGGCGTCTTGGATCGCTGGCCACGTATGTTCAGCCCTGGGGTAGGACGTGTACTGTACTGTATCATAGTCGTGTTTTCCAACTTCCTTCGATCTGTGCTTGTTCCAGCCTCGCGTGGACAGCACGCTTTCAGTAGATAGAAATGGCGAAGGAAGCAACGCATTTTTTTTCCCCTTTCTTAGTTTATACCAGGTAGTGGTAGTGTGAGTAGTGTGGACAACGACACAACAAAAAAAACATGTTTCGGTCGATACGTGTCATACATAGCTCAGCCCTACGTGGGGAAACACGTTCCGCGGTTTACTTTTTGTGTGCATGTACGTATGTGATGGGTTTGATTTGTTTACGTTTATATATATATGTATACCAGGTATATATGTGTTATGATCTTTGTATCGTTTGATGTGCGTTTTCGTTCAGCCTCGTGCAGAACGCGGTACGCGCTTCGACCGTTTTGATGCATCATGCTCGCTGGTGACGGGAAATCGTGGGCGGCGGGTGCGGCGTAACACGGGGGTGTTGTGCAGTTTTGTTTTCAGTTTTTTTTTTTTTGTGTTTTGTGATGGTTTTTTTTTGTGGAAGATTGAGGCTTTACCTCTATCATAGTTGTGTCTTTTTTTTATGTTTTTGGTGTCGTTGGCGGAAATGTTACTGCTGTAGCTCTTATCTCGTATGTGTGTGAGCTCTCAGCGGGTACGTACCCTGTGTAGCTTTAGCGGAGGGTAATCTACCATAGCAGTGCAGTTGAAGAGAGATATCTGCAGGGTGTGAACCGCACCACAGCAATACAACCAGCTTCGTTTGCGTGTCTCTTGATATTGCGCGCGTGATGTAATGTTACGATAATTTTGTTTTTTTTCTTTGTTGCGACGGCGGCGATTTTTGCTCCCCCGTACGATATGTTTAGATTTGATGGTAGCGTCGGTTTTGTGTTTGCCGTCGAGCCGCGATTTTGATTTTGTGGTGAGTGTTTGGTTGACACGCGGGGGGGTGGTGTGAGGAGGCGGGAAGCGAAAGGAGCGTATTTTACCTTCGCAGTCGCTGGTACTATATGCGCAAGTAGTGCGATTCATGTTTATGTGGGTTGGCCAGACTAGTGCCCTCAAGGTCAGTGAGCCAGTCGGTGTTCACTGTTTTGCTGTGTCTTGAGGACTTGAGGTACTCTCTGTCTGTGCACTTTTTTCGGTATTGAATTGAAACGGGGGCTGAAACTGGGCAGGACGTACGCGAGGAGGGGGGGGGTGAAATGGAGAGAACGGGGAGAAGGGAGACGTTTACAACGCTACTTGCGACACGAGATAAGTTGTGTAATCTGTCAATGATTATTTTGGAGTGTGTGTACGTATGTGTGGTTGTATGTGTGGTGCGCGTTTTGTGGAGTTATCTCATCAGGGCAGGAAGTACTGCGGTTAGAGAATAGGAAAATCGGGAGGCATAAAGTGTGCCATTTTGTTTGGCTTTTGTCAGTGTGAAATATTTTGTGTATGCGGGTGACGATGCTGGTTTTTGGATGTTTCGTTGCTGGTGGTGTGCGGCCTCGATCGCGAGGGATAGACGAAGAAAATTAATATGATGGTACAAGCGGTGAGTTTTTTTTTTTTTTTTTTTCGTGGAGTAAAGATGTGCTGGAATCCACCTTCGACGTTCGCCTCTGCTTCCCAACATTGCAGCCTAAAAAAACATCACCCACTGTGGTATGTACAGCGCTACGCACTGGTAGCCCTATTCTCGTCTGTGTGTGGCCCGGCTGGGCACGACAGTCGACGGACGGTACAATGGTGTCAGCACATGCCGACGCCGCATGGAATCACAACACAGCTCTAGAAGCCCCCCTCCCCCAAAACCCGCGGAGCCATCCTCCGGCGGGTGTTAATCTTCTGCGGCGCGCTACCTGTTTGCGCCAAGCCTGTCGGCCAACTGTCCGTAAATGTCACGAACGGCGTCGTACTGGCTGTCCAGGGCGGCATCCTCGTGATCTAGGAACTCCTTCCACACCCGCATGAACCTCACGCTGGCCTCGTTCCTCCACTTGCCGACCGCCTTGCTTGGCCCTAGACCTGCTTCTTCCCCGGTTGCGGCTGCGACCTCTGCCTTTGTGTTTGTCTCACGTGTTTTCGTGTCTACGCGACGACCATTTGCTTGTCCTTCTGCTGCTGCTGCTGCTTCCTCGCCTCCTCGTGGCGGGGCAATGCAGTCGTCGTCGAATGTTTCGCGCTGTCGGTGATGAAGAGGTAGAACGCCCTCGATTTTCCACGGCAGAAGAGAGGCAGCACCCAGTGGGTCGTAAGGAGTAAGTAGGACGTCCTTGTTGTCGTTTTCGCGACCGCCCTGTGGGGCGTACCTGGCCAGGTTAAGGTAGGCCAGGCCTGCATTTTTTAACGTTGAAGGCTGCGGAGGTCTGAGGTCGGGAACGTGGCAGAGCAAGTGAGGTGCGGCCGGTGGTGGTGGGGGGGGCGTTTTCTTGTTCAGTTTTCCGTTGGGCGAGCGTTTTTGTGTGTGTGCGGAAATACATCGAATTGTTCCGACTCGAAACGCCTCTGTACAATGCACGTGAGTAATAAAATACGGCCCGATAATCTGATCGCCTGCGTATCTGTCGGAAGGAAAAATTCCAACGCGGACACTAGCCTCTCAAGAGTCGGCGACGAGGTATACCAACGGGCGTTAAACTGGCTATACCTTTGGTCGTCGATATGTTTGTGCTACCCTGGGAAGTTAACCTGCTACCGCGCGAGAAGCATCTTTTACTTATGCCAAGGACGCGGAATTCACACCCAGATATTTGAGAGGGACGTCAAAGTGGGCCAACTCGATGGTCGCTTCCTGTTGCCTTAGTGGGTGCGAGGTTGTTATTTGGCCTGAGCACGAGCTGCTTCACCCGCGTAGTTGCTCTTTGGAGACGCTTAACACGGGCGAGCGATCAGCGAATCATGCCCATTTATAGGGGCACCAAACACGCAACACGCAGAGCGGAACGCTGTCATGAGGGCATTTCCAAACCAAGCAAAACTCTAGTCTACTTGTGCCAATGTCAATAGCCTAATTCAGCCCAGAGGTACGAGCATACGACGATATACAACGCTTGTTAATACCGTACAATTGGGCAAGATTCCAGACAAAGGTACGCAACCCCCCGCCCCCCTTCCCCACCTGAAAGGGATAAGGTAGGCAAAACACATTTTATCTTCATATACGAAAAAACGTAATAAGCGCCCAAACGTTGGAGGTGTGTCTCCCTTGGCAGTGGCAACGGTGCTCCGTCTCGAAAGGGATGCATGGTCAATGGTCAAACGACTACAGTGACGCATGAAACAAAAAAGAGTACGCCGCTCCCCACCTCCACTCGTATCCCCGAAACACCGCCTCCAGATACAGCGCAGCCTCAACCATCAGCTCCGCCTCCGCCGTGCCCCGCTCGATCTCCGGCACCGCCAGCGCGCGCTCCAGGCCGTAGGCTGCCGTGTCCGCCGCCGCGTTGTAAACGATGATCCTTAGCGTGCTTTCCCACCACTCGGGGCCGTACTTGTGGCGCGGAGGAAGGGAGAGGGCTCCATCTCCAGCACCACCCTTGGCATCACCCTCGGCATCACTGTTCTGGACTGGAGCTGTCCAATACGCGCGGCTGCTCCCGGCGCCAGATGACACGACAACGCCTTGATTTGCCCCGCCTGCGGCGGCGAATTCCTCCGCCACGGCCGCCCAGGCGCTGGAGGAGAAGCAACTCCATCGCGCCATCGGTAGCGGCGCGTCGCGACGAACCGCCCGCCTGGCCAGACCTACGGGCACGAAGTCGTAGGCCGCGTCTATGGCGGGCTCAGGAAAGTTCGGCGTCCCGACCACGAATATGTTGCCCGCGGTGCGTTCATAGTTGGCGTCGAGGAACTCGAGCAAGGTGAAACCACCGAGGTCGCTGTCGCCGTCGGCCGTGTTCGCGGCAGCTGCGTACCTCTCGCCCGGAAAAACGATCTGTTGGCGATGGTGCGCGCGATGATGCGGGTAGTATATATATATATATATATTGCTGAAACACTTGGTGGCCTGAATGAATCGGAATTTTGGTAGAAACAACTATTTCCAGACACCTTGTGCTGTTTGTAGGTGGGAAAACTCTACACGATACTCCAAAAATGTAGGACGAGACAGTGTGAGAGATGCTTTAAATGTGGTAGTCTGCTCGAAACTACTCGTAGGCGTTGAAAGACAGCACAAGGCAGGAAACGAGGGGGTGTGTACGACCACGCATCACCCACTGAGATCTCAACAGACACGCCGGTGCTTCAGACATCGCCATGCCTGCCCAGGTCGCCCCGGTGGGCTAGCAGGTAACCACGAAGCTTGTTAGCGTCAAGGTCGCGAGTTCGAGCCCCCCCGAGTGCATGCTCATAGGGACTTTTTCTCGCAAAAACAAATCTTGACTAGCGGAAAACGCGAGAGCGTGAGTTGGCAAAATTCGATGAAAATCGACGAGCGTTGGGAAGGCTGAACCCTCTGCACGATAAAAATCAAGGCAAGAACCGTAGTGGGGGGGGAGGGAGAGGAGCCTACTTTGTGACCCCGGATCTGAGTTACGACTAGGGAGGGAGAAAGACAGAAGTACGAAGATAATTAATGGGATGGAAAAAAAATAAAAAAATGTACGACCAAACACAGTAGTAGTGTGTGAAGGACACTCGAGGGGGACAACACTTCGGCGTGCGACCACGAAACCCCATGAAGCAGTCAATCAGGGTAACACTTCGTCGTTACCGCACCACTGTAAGCTCAAACCAAACTCAACCGTACTGGGAGCATTACCAAGGGGGAGAAATACACAATAATGGCGGTGAAAAGTGGGAGGGGGGGGGAGGCTGCTCACCTTTGGGTACAAATCCCTTTTGACGCCCCACCATAGAAAGGTCATCATGGCCATGTTTAGGAGTCTCACGTCTGTTCGGAACTCCTCGCAAACTTGCATGTACCTGGTGGATGTCCACTGGTGCAAATTGGGTAGGGTGGACGTACACAAGCAACGTAATACGTTAACATCACAAGACCTATCGACGCCCTCCCCCCCGGGCAAGATTGCGCGGTAGTTAGGTACCGGTGGTGGTGGTGATGGAATTGGTACCTATTAATAGTACGAAATGCTGGTTAGTGGTGTCTAGGGAGCAGCAAGCATACAACGTACAAAGTTTAGTTTCATACTAAAGTAGTCTACACAGCAGAAACAAAATGGTTGGAGATGTTGGGTTTTTCAAACGTATAGCATCTATTGTAGCGCTGCGCTCGTGATACCATGGTGTGACACGCTGCCAGAATTCGCTTGCCCATCAGGTGACTTTCTCCAGCTTTGTGCCATGGAGTCGTACGTCCGAAGGAATTGCGGGTTCGCACATAACGAAATCTGCAGTTTTAGGTGTTTGTTTTTACCAGAATGTTTCCTTCCTCTCTCTCTCAGTTGTGCCTTTTTCCTTCCGCCCTTAAGTTGTGGGACTTGACAGATGAAAACAAATAACTGGTTTGACGGCTGAGGATAGAGTCTGCATGCTGAAATTGTGAGAGAAAATAGAGTTTGGGATAAAAGGCGCCTAATATGACGTATGGGTAAGGGTCGTTCTTATCGAGCAACTTGTTTCCAAAAATTCCAATTTTTGTTTTTAAAAAAAAACTGGAAAATCAAGAAAAAACAGGATTTATTTGAAAATTTGGAATTTTAACAGAGGGCAAAATATTTGGAAGGCTTTGCATTCCAATATTTGGAAATGATTTATGGAAAATATGGAAGTCCTAAAAATTGCGCAAAAAAATAATTTGGAAATTTTGGGGAAAAGGTGCTCGATAAGAACGACCCTAAGAAGGATAAGCTCCCACCATCATTACGGGAACCGAGCTCGCTTCTCAGTCGGGCTCAAAAACGCGCATAAGAACGAACACGCATACATAGGCATGAATACGACCCTACGTCAGGGCCGTATTATAGTTTGAAAACAAAAATGAACTTGGAGTTACAGCAGTAGCACGACAACTTGAAAAAAAAATAAAGCCAAACGAGTTACTTATGTACGTACGACCATGCCACGGCGGGCCCTCACTTGATGGTCGTGGCCACAAAAACGAACACCTACGAGCAGTCATGAAAATAATGACCACCTGCATCACCGGTCGCACCGCCTCACCATTTGATCGTTGTTGATAAGAAGTATCGACTTCGGTGGTAGGGGGCCCAGCACTGCCTTCGCGTAGCTGCTGAAGTGAGTCGCGCCACTCTGGTCCCCTGCCGCGTACCCTTGGAACAGCTGAGCTCCCACCATTCCGATGCACGATGCTACCGCCACAAATAGTCCGATGCGCCGTCCCAGCAACTCTCTGCGGTAAGAATCGCAGTCAACCCCGTTAGTTCAGGCAACGTGCCTTGCACAAACGAGGGCGTGCTATATATTACTCCAACGCTACGATAAAAGTGTAGAGGTATATAAATGTCTCTGTGAACTGTCAGTTTCAATTATCTGTCACTTTTTAGCGAACATCGATATAGCATGTTGCCCTTTAGACGGAAATCATACGTTGTTTTATTAAAAAAAAACTATGTTGACCGCCCGCGTCCTGCAAGTCCAAAATACACGCTGACGAGCCTCGCCGATCGCGACACACTTCAGTCGTGTGAGCACCACCGCCAGCCGAGTGAGACACTTTCTCACGTTTTTGACGAACCTGCTGCTCAGAAATTATCGTGGTGGGAGCCTTCTCTGGCGTACCCGTCTCCCTTCTACTTCAGCAATGCTGCCGTGGGACTAATAATAGCTCGTTTTATTTTAGTATGTTTCGTTCTTTTCCGTTCGGGGTTGTTGAATGTATACCGATAGTTCCCTTTCAAAATTGGTCATGTTACTGTAGGAGCGTGCAACACAATGGATGAATCGTACATCTTTGTTTTGAGCTCTCGCCGTTTTTGTAGCCAATCCGACTCAAAATGTGGGGGGGAAATGCAGAATCTCGTCATTTAGCGTTTAGTAGTGTCTAGTAGCTGCCGAATTGACAAAAGAGAGAGGATACCGAGGCATTTCAAGCACAGGGGCCATGCAGAACAGAAGTCCTACGAAGGGCATGGGTCAATACAATGGGCACCGAAAGCCGGGGCCATTTATTTTTCGTCCCCGTTTTTTTTGCAAATGTTGTGTCCTTAGGCGTCTCCAAACGTGCTCAATTGAAGACACTGTAACACAGGTAGACGGAACCCCCGCCCCTGTACAATGTGGGCGTAAAAATATCCTTGCGGAGACGTTGAACAATGCGTTATTGTAGGAAAACCCCCAAGGTGTCGACAACCTCTCAATTCGGTACGCCTAACGGTATGCTACATTGTTCAATATATCTTACAAGGATAATTTTACGCCCACAATATGCGAGGGGCGGGTCCCCCGCCACGTGTGAAGCTGATAGTTGAATTTAACAGGGCGAAACGTGTTACATTTATACCCCATTGCAACCATTTCCCGTACTGGTTCTGGTAGCTCCAGTACGCTTTGTTTTTTCAAGTGCTTTCGCCTGTAAGTGTTTTGTATGGAGACGCCAGCTACCACGACATACCTCAAGCTTCCTCCAACTCGTAACACTGCAAACAGGCGAGCGATTGGCGTACACCTTTACCTCTGGAGTGCTGATCAAGACAGATCAAACAAAGCGATATTGAAGTCTTTGTCAATCGCGCCTGGAACGAGAGCCCATATTTTTCACACGTGGCAACTTTTTCCAACGAAGGCGACAAACGAACGGCCAGCACACGCAGTGCCGCCAGTCGCCCTTGGCGTGGAAATCACCACGATATATTCGGTGCCACATACCCCCGAGCCCTCCTACGACGCCTCTTGATCGGGAGCTTCCCCTCGCCTCTTGATTAGGTCAATTATTTTCGGCCTACATATGTGCATACCTGATCGAGCCGAAGGTCCCGTAGATACCGGCTCCGCAGAAGACGAACACTATAATGTTTGGCTGCATCCAGAAACGAGCATGGACCCCGAAAAGCAGAGGATCGTCCAGCGGTAGGTTCGAAAGCCAGTGAAAGACGGCCACGTACACGCCCAGCGCCACTACCAGCGCGGTTGGAGCGCTGAGCCCCTCGTCATCCCAAGATGCAAGCAGTTTCGCAACGCTTGATATTTCGACCCCTTTCTGTTGCGGATCACGGGCACCGGCACAGGAACAGTCGATCATCTTGGATTCCTTCGTCGCATATCTCGTCGTGTCGCCAGACGGTTCTGCTTCTGGCGCGATGCTTTTTTCTTCTTGGTGGCCGACCTTTTTCGGCGACAGCTTCCCGTTTCCAGCCTCCTTGCTGGTAGTCAACGGGACTGGGAGTCCAGGCCCCGCCGGGTAATGTTCCTCGTGCTTAGTAGCTGTTAACACGGACACCTTCTTTCTGCGTGTAATATACAACGAGGATAGCATCCCCATCACGGCAAAAGCTGGCACGATTCCGCGAAGCCCCTGATCCGATCTCAAGTTGGAGAACCACATAAACACGCGGTCTGAAAAGCTCTGCCCGCCGCCTTCCGCCCTGCCGGAGTAGAGCCTGAGAGTCCCGTAGTCCCCCCGACGGAGATGGTGCAGCAGACCACTCCATGTCGCAACGTCACCCCACGACCCCGGCTTGGGAGCGTAAATCCCAGCCAGGGGCAAGTACGCGTACGGCACCAGACCGATCGCAAACAAGGCGGCTAGGATCGAAGTTTCCGCCGCAAGGCGCCGCCAAGGGCGCGCGGGGTGGAAACGGCAGCGCGAGGTGGTCAGCTGGGCCATGACCCAGCCCGCCAGCGGCGCCACGTACAGCACCGAGGTGTGCTGGTTGCTGAGAGAGAGCCCGCTGACGAGGGCTCCCGCGGCCGCGTGGGTAAAGTCTCGGTCGAACGAGAAGCGCAGGGTGAGGGAGAGGAGCAGCGAGAGGAGACAATTGTTTAATGCGAAGACCTCGGCCGTGACTGAATACTGCCACATCAGCGGGGAGAACGCCATCAGCATCGCCGAGCACCCAGAAGCGAGTGCCTTGAAGCTCTCATGGCTCTCCTCCCACGAGTACGAATTGTAGTAGTAGTAGTGACGAACAGCAGTGCTGCTGCTGCTGCTGCTGCTGCTGCTGCTGCTGCTGCTGTTTTGAGCCACCTTCCGTCGTTGCACCCGCCCACCGACGCCATCCCACCGCGTGCACAGCAGATATGTGCTCTGTGCCGTGAACGTGGCGGCTAGCGCTCCCATCACCGAAGCAATTGCGTTGGCGCACCAAGCAGGCGACGCCCGACCGTCTGCCCCAGGACCTGGCCTAAGACCAACCGAATCTAATACCCCTGGGAGAAAGCGCACCGCCACGTGATTCAGCATCGTGTATAGGGGGTAGCCCGGAGGATGCGCCGTGCCGAGATGGCAGGATTCGGCCACGAGTTCGCCGGCATCGCCCCCGGCTATCCCTGGGGCGACGTGCTTGATGTATACTCCGAGGATGGCTGCCCCGACCACGACACCTGTGGATAGGCGAGGGTGTGTTACCAGACGCGTGGTTTTGTGTTGGTGCGATTGTGCCCCCTTGATCTGAAAGGGTCGTAACAGCCCTTCACGGGGTTTGAAGGGCAGGCTATGATACGCGTCGCGCTGCTGTAGAGATACTTACCTGTGAGAGGGTGCAGAAATCTGTTCTGAACCTGAATCTCCAGTGTGTACGTACGTACTGCAGCTACAGGCAGCAGTTAGTAAAAAATCAAGGGCTAGACAACTGGACATCGAACAATGAGTAAACCAACCTATGTCTACTGGCTGACTGGCTGGCTGGCTGGGCTGGCTGTATTCGTAGTAAGCCCCTACGTACCAGGTTTAGGGTTTACCGCTTCGCCCACGCTTTTGCAGCAAACTAGACATACATCATTAGAGTGGGAAATTTTGCGGTGGATCCCACCTGCAGGAAAGATGGGTTTCTGGCCAACGGTTTGATGGTCCCTGCCAGCATCCCGTTGCCCGGATCTAGCGCATGCGCTGCCTTTCTGTGCCAGCGATCGACGCGAATGTTTTCTTCGAGGCATAGGTAGAGAGGAGCCGAGGAGCCGGCGGGCTGGACGCTAGACGTAGTGCTGTACGAGGTTGGGTGTTGTCGCAAGAGGGTCAAAAGATCATCTCGCGAAACTAAGAGTTCCATAATTACTGCGGCATTCTGGTTCGTCCGGTTCCAAACTTTTGTCGGAGACGCGGAGACTCGGCCCGGTCTGGTGTTCTGTTGTCGTGCATCTTCGATGGGCACCCGCCTTGCTTTCGGCTCTGCCTTGAAATGGTCCCAATACCACAGCCCAACTCTCCCCTTGTGCACGGCTAAGCGTGTTGCTCCGATTGCGACGAAGAGCCGCGTGGTAATGAGCCATGCACTGACGAGTGCAAGTGTGATCACAATGGATTGCACCGACACCATAATGAGGGTCCGTGGGAGCATCCCAAGGTGAGGTATAGGCTCAGCGCACACGGCGGATCGTCGGTTTGAACGTAGAGGAGCTACGGCAGTCGATATATAGGTCGGCAGCTCCCCCTTTAACGTTTTCTCGTCCCTAGCTGCTCAGCCTGTGCGCGCTCCCTAGTACTCGTCTTGTTCGTTTTATGGACGTCATTGCAAGCAGTATGATACGTACATGATACGTACGTGCTGTTCGGAATTGCGGTACTACAGCTGTACAGGTACAGCAGCACTACCCGTACGATACTGCGAGCTTTTTGTGCCACATATGCTGTAACTCAATGCCGACAAAGAACGAGCGTACACTGCTGCTGCCGCTCGTATTGTTCGTGCAAGTATCGGTACTACTGCTGCTGTACTGTCTGCTGTCCCGTGTTGACGTTGCGGCATGCCAAATGTAGGCCGCCACGGAACGCAGAGAGCGCGCATATAGAGGTAAGGCGCAGAGTCTTCAACGCCACGTCATGTAATATGTTGGCGTCAATGGGTTCGGCCCTCCCAACGCTCGTCGACCGAGCGAGACCTACGAGTACAATAAAACCCTGCCGATATCTCCGACCACCAGTGGGAAAGTTCTCGGAATGAGCTGTAACGAGGAGGTTGTGCGTGAGCACCATGAATCATGAACCGTTTATCGTACGTCGAAGTTGGGCCATGTCGTAAACACTGACATAAACCCTGCTGTTAATACTGCGCCGACCCAAGTCAAACTGCTGTACGTACTTACATAACTGATGTGACTTGGCTGTGGGTATATTCGTACGTTCTCGTTTTCACCCTCTGCTGACGATTTTGGCGGGCGCTTCCCGTGGCACACATACATATATGCCTGGTACAGTGATCAACGGGGTTCAAACACCGTGTGATCACCTCAGGGGGCTACGCCTGGTGCGACCAAGCACTGCTTATATACCACCCGAGGGTATATACGTACCAGGTACCAGGTATCATATAACACACGGGTGATACTACTATTACGGTGGACCACAGTAAATAGGACCTACGGCACGCACTAAAACCTACCAGGTACACATTCACCCATTTTTAACGGTACGTATTAATAAGAGCAGTGGCCAAAATCGGGTATACCCGATGGGTTTGTGGCCAAAACAGGGTACCATTGTATTTTAGTGACCGCGACGACCCCAGGGCGCCATCTCATTGGCCAGCGCAGGCCACCACCCGACGCTGGCCACAAACCCATCGGGTATACCCGATTTTGGCTACTCACCCCCCAAGAGGTACCCGATAATTGTACCCACCTACCCGAAAATGGCCGGGCTGTTCGACCACCACGGCCCAACAGCCCACCACGCACCAGACGACGATTACGACTAATTTCATCGAAATCCATGCCCCCAGCCAGCCCTGTTACCGACGGAACCATCTGCTTGATAGATATCCATCCATCTGCTCGACAAGTATCCATGATTTGGTTGATTCGCGCAGCCTCTCACACCCAACCAAACTTGCCACCTCGAAACACTGCACAGCAGTAGTGGTGCCACTTCGAAACACGGCACAGCAGTAGTGGTTCAAAACACGGCCCAGCCGTAGTGGTTGGTTCACAGTGCTATCTCTCCCTCTCCCAACCAAAAGCCACCTCATCACGGCACACCAGTAGTAGTAGTTGATTCGCTCCCTCTCCCACCCAAAAAGCACCGCTCTTTCTCTCCCTCCTCGACGAGCCACCAGCCACCAGCCACCGCACAGCACAGCAGCAGTAACATACAGTAGTAGCTCGTAGAGCAGATGGATCCGTCGGTAACAGGTTGGGACTCGGCCGGAACTCGACTGGATACGTCGTAATACGTCGTGATACGTACCTGGTACGCAGGTGCGTGGTACGTAGTAATCGTCGTCTGGTGCGTGGTGGGCTGTTGAGCCGTGGTGGTCGAACAGCCCGGCCATTTTCGGGTAGGTGGGTACAATTATCGGGTACCTCTTGGGGGGTGAGTAGCCAAAATCGGGTATACCCGATGGGTTTGTGGCCAGCGTCGGGTGGTGGCCTGCGCTGGCCAATGAGATGGCGCCCTGGGGTCGTCGCGGTCACTAAAATACAATGGTACCCTGTTTTGGCCACAAAACCATCGGGTATACCCGATTTTGGCCACTGCTCTATTAATAACAACATTATGTCCTATTTACTATGGTCCACCGTAATAGTAAGGTAGCACTCCCCCTCGGACGATTTTGTTTTTTTTAGGCTGGTTTTCTCTCAACAGCGGGGGGAGTGCAAACGCCGAGCGATCGATGCGTCTGTAGATTTATCTCCACTGAGATTTTCCCAAAGCCGCCATTTTTTTGTCGTGGTGCGCCCTCCTGGTTTTTGGAGAAAATCGGGCTCTGGAGTCCATCGCAGGGTGTGTGTGTTATCTTACCACACGTATGATATACCAGGTATACGGTATGATACGGTGTTAGATAAGCGCCATAATCACTGGGCTAAGAAACAGTCGACCCCCGGATCGTGCTTCACCTATCAAAAGCACAACGAACCGGGTTCGACTGGTTGTTAAGCGCTGGACCTCAGGTGCCACCCCGAGAGTTGCAACCCCTACCCCTTCAATCAACGCAGCCGTGTTACGATGGACTGCCCGGATCGTGGACTGATGGCGGAGGCTCTCGTGTATACGGAATTATGGTGCCTCTTTTTGCTTTTAGAATGTTCAAGTCATACCACGACTTTTAGATACATGTATATGTACTTTCTTTTTAAAAAATGGCCACGAAGGAAGACGGGTGGATTCGAACCCCGAATTATGCTTCTGTTCGATAACCAGCGTAACCACTGAGCTATTATTCAGCGCCAACGTTTAGCTCAGTGGTTAGTATCGTGGTCCTGTGACGAAGTGGTCGGAGTATATTGGGAATTGGGAATGGGTTCGGAGGTGGTCCACCAAATTCCGCATTTACTCGGACCGCAAGGCGCTCGAGACCATCGCCAAGGTAGGCGAACACAACGCCCGCGTCCGGCTCTGGCTCGAGTTCCTCTCGGCGTACACCTACACCCTGAAACACCGCAAAGGTATCAACAACGGCGACGCCGAGTTCCTTTCCCGCCTTCCGCAACCAGCCACCGTAGCCGACCGCACCGGAGCCAACCCCCTTACCGGTACCGACACCGTCAGCATCTACCTCATATGCCTGTGCGGCTTCACGCCGTCCGAGCCACCGAACCATCCAGCCCCTCCCCCTCGCCACCGACGGCTTCGTCGATTCTTGTCTCCTGGGACCACGTCTGGAGCACCCCAGCCCCTTGCCCGCCCCCAACACCTTCGTCGGGCCTATCTCGGCCCACAACGCCGTCGACGGACCGCCTCCGTGTCCTGAGAATACCGCCGTGAGCACCGGCGCTCTTCCAGGCTCGGCTTCCAGGCCGCCCATCGCCTCCCCGCCATCCGCCATTGCGCCACGATCCCAGCTCCTTCGGACTTGATCTCTTCTCAGACCCGTCACTGCGCCGCCGCCACCGCCGCCGTGGGAACCCCCAGAGCCGCAATCGACTATGGCTTCAGTAACCCTGTGGGACTTTTACTTTTTTTTAGTTATCGTACGCCCCAGAACGAAATGCGCACACACGAATCGAGCGCAAAAATCCCCTCGCCTCCCCCGCGCTCTTTCATTCCCTCATTAATATGACTCTTATTATACGGCTAGTTATGGACACTATACGCATGGATAGTACTATCAATAGGCTATTCACACATCGTACTGCTGTGTACCCTCCGCCGCGTACTCGCAGGCTCTACTTGGGCGTTCTAGAAGACCGCCTTGGCGTTCAGGAGGGCGCCCTCCCAGGAGTCTCAGAGCAGGACCTCCTGCACTCCTTCGGGACTTCCATGAAGCAAAGGTCAAGAGAGATTCCTTGCTTCGGGTACGGGGTGATGTCGTCCGAGGAGTGGTGGGGGGAGGTCGTGAGGGAAACGTTCCGCGGAGCTGGGGTCGCGGAAGAGAGCCTGGAAGGCGTATTCGACGAGGTGTTCGATGAGCTTTTCCACCACGTGTTCACCAGCCAGCCGACGTGGGAGCTTGTGCCGGTGGGTAGTAATGCACTACTGATGCGTGCCGGTATTCAGTTTTGTTTTTTGGGGGGGGGGTTCGGGGCCGTGGAGACGAGGGGAAGCAAGAACGTGCTGCTGTTTTGTGTGTTTGTTTTAACCTTTGGTCCGTAAGGACTCGAGGAGGTGTGGTACGACTTCGTTGGGTCTGTTTCTACCAGGATTATCACTAGGTTGTTTGTTGTGCTTTGCACTTTTTTTCCAATGCCACGTCGAAGTATTTCTGGACGAATCGGAGACGAAACATAATACCGTACTTATAGTGCAGGCAGCATCGCTGGATTTTTTTTTCGCTTTGTCTTACTCTTAAAAGTCAGTCAAATCGAACAACTTGGGGCACTTTGTCGGCCTTGCTGTGGGGAAATTTTCAAGCGAATGCGAGTTTCCAGTTTTCACGGCGCGCGCAAAAAAATACGAACCCTGGCTGGAGCCGGATTGTGTTTGATTTTTAAAAGGGGTGTTACTACCGCGCCGCAATCTCTGCGATAAAAAAAATCTGATAATTTTTTCCTTGAACCATGAGAATAGCCGGATTGTGATCACAGCAATCAATCACAGCAGAACGCAGCGGAGCCATCCACCAAGCACAACGGGTATCGGAACAGCCGGCACCCAGTGTTCTCTCTCTCTCTCTCTTGCTCCCACCCAGTGTCGCGACTGCTGCCGTGCGCACCCAGTGTCGTAAATAGGGTCCTCCCGAATTTTGTTTCTGTGCTCCCTCCTGTGTTCGGCGACGTTCGTATGCTTGTTGTACTTCCTCTTCGACACGTGTCGAGACAGTAACGGCCTCTCCATTGCCTCGTCCCCGAAAACCAATGCGCCCAGTGCACCCGCTTATTTGAGAACACAGCAGCACAACAAGGACACGAATCACAGCATTTTTCGAGCGCTCAACGCGGCGCTAACTAACGTAGAGGCTCGGTTAGTAGCCGCCTCCTCTCTTTCGGCCGCGATCTCCCTGGCGCCGGGCCTCTTAACTCTTATAGTCTTTCTACTACTGCACTCTTACGTAATTCCAAGATAAACCGATAATCTGAGTATAATTTCAAGTGTTTTGTCCCCACATCGATAGTGCAGAGCCCCAAACGGGGGTTTAAGTTAGCGTCGCGTTGTAGTTAGTGCACTGAATGCATCGGACGCATTGGCGTTGGGGTCGAGGCGATGAAGAAGTTGTTGCCGTCTCCTCGACGTGCCGAAAAGGCTCGGTGCCAGGAGATCACGGCCCAAAGGGGTGGGGGTGGGCGCCGGCCTGACAAATCGACTTTTGTCTCTGGTCGGGCGAAATGCGCACACCGTCAATCTCATCATCTTGCCGATGTCGAGACCGATGGCACAGTATTATTTTTCCTGTGCTCAGAGCAATTAAGGTTATACGTGGGGGAGGCGGTTTGCCTTCGGTGGGTGTAGCGGATCGAAAAACGGCACAGATGTACGCCGTAACACAGGACGGCTAGGAGTTGACCGCCCACCTACTGGCGGAGGGCGGGGGGAGACAGGGAAACGGTGGCCGGTGGTGTGGAGTGTGATTGGCGCGTTTGAGGCACGACTAAAATCAAAGTGTGTCTTCGCCATTGTGGGGGGGGAAAAAAAGGTACCTATCCTCATACCTGGTACATATGTACGTAGATAATGTATTTGTGTCGTACGTTATTTTATGTGTTGTGCTTTTATGACCGGCGAGCCGCTGAAGCAATGATCCCCTTGACGTCACGTCGACAACAGCTGATTGTTCTATTTCCTATACATCTAAATTACTTTCATCCTCATGCAGAGATTTTATACTACCACCGACCAATGCCCACAAGTTGACGACAGTTACAACTTTCCACGCTGCGCCGAGTTCCTACAAAATATCGACGACTATACTGTCGTGTTACCGCTCCTTACGAGCGGCGGTAGAGGCACCGGCACCGGCTGTACAGGTCGGTACCGCGCAGCATGTATGTATGTGCTCTTGATGGACGCCTCGTTACGCCTGGCGTGCTGTCCCTTTGTGTCGTGTCGAGCAGGGAGCGAAGGACGTGATCGGCGACCTTCGAGCTTGGTGCCGGCAGGAAGGAGGACCGCTGGCCCTTGGCGTGGTGCGTAACAACAGTCGTCCGGGTCACCCTGGTAGCGGTACTATATAGTAACTGCAGCACTGCGTGCGTCACAACAGCAGTCGCACGGGCCAGCCTGGTAGACGTACGTACCACAATAGTAACTACTGCTGTGGGTACTGGGAGGTTAGCAAATATAATTTGATATGTACATTAGAACCAATCGCCGCCGATTCCACTCTTCTTACTGTTCATGGAACTGTGGATACCAAGTTTACGTAAGAAAACCCGAGGAGCAGGGTAGTACGGTAGTAGGTTGAAAAAAAAACACACCAACATCGCTTTCGCAGCGCGCGTTTCCAGTGCCGACACGCACTGAGTATTCTCGTCGTGCGGAATACTACGTATCTGTAACCTGGTAGCATGTACCAATACCTGGCGTATGGCATGCCCGTGAGTACCCCCCCCCCCCCCCCCGACACTCTCCCCCCTCCCAGGTGTCAAACTTCGACGAACGCCTGCACCCGCTCCTGAAAAACCTCGGGGTGTACGATTCCTTCGATTTTGTCTTGACCAGCCGAGAGTGCGGCTCGGAGAAACCCGATTCGCACATGTTTCACGAGGCTCTGAAGCGGGCTGGGGCACCCGAAGGCAGCAAGGGCGTCCACATCGGCGACAGGTTCAGCAAAGACGTGTTGGGAGCCCGAGGAGCCGGGTGGGACGTCGTGCTCATCACGGGGAAACCCACCAGGGAAGAGGAGGAAGGGGTGGAGCATGTCCGCGTGGGCGACCTGATAAGCGTCCCCGTTGCGCTGGGCCTTACCGAGGGTCGATGACGGTGTTTGAACAATACAGCGGCAGGGTTGGGGGCGGGGGGGGGCGAGGTGTACTCGTGGGAGGGTGGTGGCTAAGTTAAGGACGGCTGTCACTTTAGTTCCGGGGTTATGTTTTCTCGCAGGAGCGGGAAGTGCTTCGCCGGCAAGCCTTGGCTTTTGTTTAGTCGGTTGAAACGGAGCACTTATGGGGCCGGTAAATTTTCCCGTTGTTTTTAGACCAGGGCGGAGAAAATCTTCATTGCGAAGGTTTGCGTGGCGGCTCGGAGAGGAACAGAACGGACGCACGGAGACGGGCTGAACGAAATTTTCGTCGCGCGATGAACAAAACCGCGACTCTGACCTTCGACACCTCTGCAGGCGGTGACGACGGCGAGGCGGGGGCGGGGGCGGGGGCGGGCGCTCCTGCAGTCGTGACGGTCTCTGGTATACCTGGTAGACGCTAACGTCTGGCGTTGGCTACCATCGATTTGATGTGTATCTCGCCTATTGGTTGTGGCGTGGGGCCGCTTAGACTCCCTCCCCTTGTATATCACCCCCGTGCCTATGTGGCCCGTTTGGGTTTAGTGTGCCTTCTCTCTCCGTAGTGTGGTTTACTTTCACCGGGCAATGTTGTTTTCTTTCCCCTCTGTTTTTGAGTTTTGTATTTTTTTGGTTTCTCCGCTTGTCTTACGAAAGTATGTACGAAGTATATTGTTGCAATGAGATTTTAACTTGAGAACACACACCCTGAGTGCTATATGTGCGTTTGTGTGTTTGCGTTTTTTTTCATCTCTCCCTTTCGGTTTCTCGTTCCGAAGCGTTTTTTTCATATCCGAAAAACAAGAGCTTGAGCACCATGCTTGAAACCCTTGGACTCTTGGGACCCAACTTGCATGAATGATGTATGACGGCCTACCCACCACGTGAAGCGTACGGTATAGAGTCGGGTCCCAGGACGCCAGGGCGGATCAGTCAGTCCGCATCCCACTTATGCCACTCATCGAACTAATCAGAAAACTGCGGGGAGTAAATGTCTTCTTTTTTTTTTTCATATTTTCCCCGTTCCCCTCCACACCAGGTTTGCCGTTAAGACAACCGTTTTACATATCATACTATACCGGCAGTTTGGTTTGTTTTATGCTTGGTGTTGTGTTTCATTTTGTCCCAGGTCCAAGAACATTTGAACCTCTGCCGCGCTGCGACAACCACGGATAATCCCCAACCTAAGGTCCGCAAAAATTGACCAATCAGAAAACTGCGGGCACGAAATCCCTTTCCCGAGAGTGTATTCGCGGACCGTAGGTTGGACAAAGCGGCCCATAGCGAACACAGCCTCTTCATTATTTACAGCTGGCACTCCGATGTAGTATCTATTTTTTTAAGCTCAGGTCTCCCCAACAACCATACAGCAAACCAAGAATAAAAACCACGTCCTGCCCAACTCGGCCCAATCAACGAAAAGGATGCTGGCCCCAATTTCGGCGCCATCGAACATCGAAGCCGAATTTCAGACTCGGCAACCTCTCAAGTACTTGTTGTGTGCGACGGGCCGCGGTTGGGGTTGGGGTCAGGGTGGTCAGGTAGGGCCGGGCAGGCTATAATTTTCTCCAAGCTCGAGTTTCCATCGCCACATAAAAACCGTAACCGTGTCGCGGAAAAGACGTCGTCGATTTCGGCCTCCGGCGACTTTTCTCCGTTGCACTTGTGTGCGTGTGAGACACCTCGTGGTCGGGGTCAGGTACTCGGTTTGCTTCGCGGGTCGATCAAGGGAAGTATCGTTCACAAAAAAAATACCTATTCACCCTTTACTCTGGGTCTAAGGGGGAAGGAAAGGACAACGTTCTGATACAACAGTCGCGCGCACGGCTGGGGTCGGGGCGTTGTGTGGCCACGTTCAAGGTGCCTACACACCACGTGTATACGGTGGCGTTTTAGTTCCGGGGTGTCATTATTCGTACATGTGCGTATATATATATAGGTGCATTGCACCTGTGTTGCAGTGCCCACAAAAAAAACACGATTTTATCAAATCTCTTGACAAAGAGATACTGGAACCATGTCTACCCCGGTTGTTTTTCCTGCAAGACTTTTCGTAATTCTTCCCTAGCTCTGAACTTTCCCATTAATACAAAACTTGGCAAGGCAGATATCAGCTCCTTGGTACACTCCGGTCAGTGTGCCAAAGCGGCAGCAGATTCCGTGGCCTCCTTCGATGCGGACCTCGTCGTTGAAGTTTGAAAATGTGGTTCCAGTCGCTTGAATATGCGGTTTCACGTACTGTATTCTAGTATTTTTTTTCCTGCTGCAAAACGAGCACGAGGTACTTTTCGAAAAAAAAATCTGCTGTAGAACGAGCACGAGCTCGTTCTACGGCAGGGAAAAAAAATACTGGGCTACAGTACTGGAATCCACAAATTCAAGCGCCTGGAACCACATTTTCAATTTTCAGCGACGAGGTCCGCATCGAAGGAGGGCGCGGAAACCTCTGTCGCTTTGGCACTCACGGGAGTGTACCAAGGAGCTCATATCTGCCTTGCCAAATATTGGATTAATGGGAAAGTTCGGAGCTAGAGCAGAACTACGGAATGTCCTACAGGAAAAAAAAACTGGACAGGTGTGGTTCCAGTGTCTCTGTGTCAAGAGTTTTTTTTTGGTTTTGTGGGCACTGCAACACAGGTGATTGTTTTGCCTATTATCGGAATGATCGTCGACCAGCCTTGGTGTTACCCTTTGGTGTGTGACGTGCGGTGACGCGTGCTGCGGTAGAGGTAGCACTTTTTGGCTGAATCGTTTTCTGAACGATCGGGCTCCTTAACTAAACCAAATTCGTCGGACTTTCATTTTTGTGACGAATAATGTTTCAAGTATACTTCGCGTCATGAGATTTCTCATCCGGCAGCACTTTTATTTTCCCACAAAATCATTTTTTCGGTGAGGTATGACGCTTAAGTGAGGAGCTCAGGAAAAACATGGCGCACCTCTATCGTAGCATGCGTCCGGTGTTGATGGCAACACCTTGCTACACACCGCGCCAAGACGATTTCGGTGTGTCGAGGTTTCCCTGCAAGCTTAAAACCTCGCCGGACCCCATGCGGACCCTAGTATGGATCGGTCGGCTGTTCCCCGTATGCCATGAGCGTGCCCATCGGCCTCGACTCGCCCAAGGAAGAGCGCGACAGCCGAGACCGCAGAGAGGAAGTACCTAATGACACTCAATGTCTCAATATCGTGCACAAAAATCCGCACACGTTTGGTCATGTTGCATTATCACTTGATTGACGCGATATCTGGGCTAGCGTCTGCGCCGAAAAGGCAGCGTTTTTCGTAAGGCACATGGCAAGCATTAAATAAGCAACAAAACACACCATATGATACCCTTCTGCAGCGACCGGGCCTCCAGGCTGTTCTACCGTAGGGGGGGCGGCCAGCATGAGATGGCCGTGCTATTATACGTACAATACGTGTCCCCATCGCGTGCGGAACAACGAGACGATGAATTTGACCGCTGCTGTCCCGAGGTTCAAACCTCCCGAAACACGTCATGTGCACACGGCACCGATGCCCCCAATCTCCGCAAATAAAAATAAAAGCACTCGTCGTTATAACATACTGCACAGGCGAGACTCCCAGAACATGGGATGAAATTGCCGGATACAATAGACTGCTAAGGACAACTACCCGTCTATGCATTATCAACGGGACGTTCGTTTCGCTCAAAACGTTCCGCCTTCGGTTGTGCGGTGTTGGTGCTTCCTTATTGTGGCCCAACCTGTTGAGGCATCAACAACTCATATACCTAGCCACCTACTCAATTTACACACCTACCCATCCACACAAACATCCATCCACCTACCCACCCACCGTATTGGTTCTTAGTTTTTACACGCCAACCGGCACACAACAACCACCGTCGCTGTGTTACCCCCCGTGCTGCAGCACCCATTATTGACATGCCAGGCACAAGGCACAAGGAAAGGCCGTCCCCGTGCCGTGAACCGCGTGCTGCGCAGCGCGCAGTGCAGTGCAGCGCAGTGCAGTGTCTCGGGGAACAGAACACACACCACGACGGCGGCCGATCTCTGAGGTCTAACTCGTTACTCCAGCAGAGCGACGCAAGCCATGAGCGCGATCCCCGCACACATGGCGGCGACCTCGGCCACCGCCTGCAGGAACGTGGGCGATCCGTTGAGAATGTCCGGCATCACCGCGACGCACGAGACGTACACGAACCCGCCTGCGGTGGCGGCCAGCAGCGGCTGCTCGAGGCCGGCGTACTGCGTCGCCAGCAGACCAATCGCGGTTCCCGCGAAGGCCGCCAAGGCCGTTGCGAACTGCGCCCCGATCGCTTGCCATTTCCTGAAGCCGCACAACAAGAGCCAAGAAAAATACGAAAACAACACAAAACGAGAGCAGCAAAACCGAAACAAAAAGCAAGGGCGCCGCGTGTCAACAGACAAAATAACCAAGGCTTATATAAAATCGGCCAGCGGGTGCCTCGCGATGACATGGGGGAAGAGGAAGGGATTCGAATGTGCACAGGGGACAGGTGCCCTCGAGACTATGAATATTGCTTGTGTCCGCAAGTCTCGCCGCACGCTCTCGAGTATTCGGGGCGAGCGTGCACACCTGATACCGATGAACGTGAAACTCGGAAACATGTTGCCGAGAGAAAAGCTCGTGCGATACCGCTACAGCAGTCGGTTCATCTGCTTTGCTGCCTTTTGCACTTTTATAATATCCATAGCAAAATCTGCGCGCGCACAACAGCAAACTCCCCCCTCTAGCCCCGCGAAGGGACCAGTGAAGGTACCACTACAGCGATATCACAGCACTGAAGGGACTTTCTTTTGCGGCACTGGCGCAGACTGAGGCATTGCCGCGTTCGTCCCCGGCGAAGCGACGCTTGAGGAACAACACTGTCGTACGTATACTATATGTAACACAGAGATTGGTCGGTTATGCGGCGACTTGACAGCTAGGCACCAAAAGCTCAGCGCAAACATAATAATCGAGACGAACCCCGTCCGACCCCACCCCTCCCTCCTGCCATATATGACCGTCGTTTGGAGTAGTAGACACCACCATTACATATATTAAAACAAAATAGCCTTGTCTTGAAACGGGATCTACCATTCAAGAAAATAGATGGATGGTGGTATACATACACCCGTGCATATATTGTGTGTTGTGGGTGTTTGGCGAATGACCGGCCGAAAAAAATACAACTCTGCCACCACCGCCACCTGGGCCTGGCGGAGTTATTTTTACACCGATTGACATATACACGCGGCACTGATTCATCGCGCACGCACGAGGAGTCCGACAAGAAAAAAAAAGGGGAAAAAAAAAAAGGGCAGCGGCCAAAAACAGGTATACCTGGTCCGTTTGCGGCCAAAAACAGATACATACTTAAAATCAAGTCAAAAACGCACTCCACGTGCCCTGCCATTGGTCCAAAACTCGTTGTACCTGTTTTTGCCTCTTTAAAACCCAGGTATACCTAATTTTGTCTACTCTGCTTGACTTTCACCTTTTTTGTCGGTTTTAAGCCAATCAGAGGCCCTTCATAGTTCCACCCTATGCCCCCTATACAAATGCCGACGTACGCGGAGACCCCCTCCTCCCTTCGCACCGCGCACCACACGCCACTCGAGCGACACACATATATATCTGCCTGCACACCCCCGCCGAAATAATACGAGATAAAAGGCTCCCCTTCGGGATTGTGGTTGACTTGGAATACCAGGAGGGGTGTCGCAAGCTGAGAAGGGAGAATACAGCAGCAGGCGTTCGTTCCTCGTACTATTAGTAGCAGCTACTCGTATACGTAGCCACCGGGCGAGCACGAAGAACATGAAAAAACACTACTTTGCGTTGCAAGGAACGGCAGGTTCGTGGGGTGCGTTTTAAACTTGATTTTAGTATGTACCTGTTTTCGGCCCCGAACGGACCAGGTGTACCTGTTTTTGGCCGCTGCCCCCAAAAAAAACGCCATCATCTCACTCACGTCATCCCGCTCTGCACCAAGACCGCAAAGTCTCCGATCTCGTGGGGCAGCTCGTGGAGGAGCGTCGCCAGCGCGGTGCTGAAGCCGAGCCCGCTCCCCGAGGCGAACGCCGCGCCGATCGCGATCCCGTCCGAGAGGTTGTGCAGGGCGTCCGCCGCGAGGTTAAGAATGCCCGCAATCTTGAGCGGTCCTCGGCCGTTACGGTCCGAGGCACCGGCAGCGGAAGCGGGCACGTGGTCGTCGTCCTTCTTTCTTCGGGAGACGTCGTCAAGTGCGTTGCTACCGCTGCCGCCGCCACCACCATGGGAGTGGCCGTGGTGATGAGAGTGCCCCCCCTCCCCACCCCCCGCGAGCGCGCGCACGATGCGCTCGCTGATAAAGAACAGCATGAACCCTACGAGCACGAGCAGCGGCAGCAGCAAGTCCGACATGCCGTGCGCGTGGCCGTGTCCTTCTCCGCTCGACCCCGCCGCCTCGACGTGGCCGTGTTTCGGGTCCTCGATCCCTCCCCCGCAGCACCCGTCGACATGGTCGTGAGCGTGAGCGTGGCCGTGGTGGTGGTGGTCATGGTCGCTGTGGATGGCTTCTTCAGCGTGGGAGTGGGAGTGGGAGTGATCGTGGTGCCCGCCTGCCGTGTTTTCGTGTTTCGTCGCCGTTCGTTATGAGCGTACGTGGGGAGTTTAGAGCACACCTGGTACCGGTACGTACGCGTACATTCAGCAGCAGCAGTATATATCGATCGGGTATGTGGAGACCGCTGTGACGAGAGACGAACAGCATTATCTTGTATACATGAGTTTTAAATAGTAATAGCGGTGGGTGGGAGTGGCGACAGCTGGAGTTCCGGAACAAGGGCGACGGCTTTGGCGTATGAGTATCCGTCAGCAGAGGTCCAAAGTACAACTACAACCTATAACTACACCCCTACTGCTGTAGCACATATATGTAAAGCAGTACAGTAGAGCAATACGTACGAGTGCTCTACGTATGATATACGACGAGTATGAGGTAGGCCCTGGGGCAAAAAATGCAGTTCGGGACCACCGTGCGTACCGTGCGTAGGGCAGGTTCGGACGCACGACAAGGTCGGAGAGACTTCTACACTTGTATGTACATACGCGTACCTGGTGGTAAATCTCATCAGAGTGCGATATGTGAGTGCATATGTACGAGGCACACGATGTTTATCCGACGGCGGCTCACAAACACTACGTACGTACTCGTAGCGGCAAGCAGTCATTTCTACAAAGACAGGAGCACATACATCGTCGGAAGCAAAGACAAATCTCGAACGCAATCATTCCCGCCATTTCTGACTACGTACGTTCGGCGGCAGCCCCGTGGACCAATCACAGCCATCTGAAGAAGTAAGGGCACCGAGCATCGAGCATCCAGCATCCAGGCTCGACGCGTCGTAGACACTCGAGCCTGGAGACCTTAAAACCTTTTCACACCTCGGGCAGATCCATTCTTACTTCACAATCTAGACACTTGCGAGCAAAGATGTCGGGAGACAGCACTTTCAACCCTTGACAGACAGCAACTTTGCCTTGACATGCCTTGACTGACACCAAACTACTAGGTTCTAGTGTGGAACACTCGGCTTTGCACCCTCGACGTCGCACGTTTTTCCTTGCTTGACATGTCTCCCGACATCTTTGCTTCCGAGGGCAGATAGATTCCTGACCTGTACCAGAGTGCCTTGGTATGATCTACGTACAGCAGCACCTGGTTTTTGTTGCCGGGCGGGAGCCATGTAACTAACCTGCATGATCTGTGACATGTTTCCTGGTTTGGACATGTACTATGCAGATCCTGCACATCTCATAACGGCGCAGGTGAGGCTCTACTGCAGCTGCTGTATATGATCTAGACGTCATTAGCCGTGTCGTGACATGTCCGAGACGAGTGAGGTTCCTGTTAAACAGCAGTCTAAAAGCTATTAATAGAAGCCCAGCCTCGCCCGGGGCCCGGGACTCCTGATTCCTGATTATCAACAAGGACAAATAATTACAGGCAGTTCTGAGTTGCTTCTCTCCGACACTACATCTCATAGAACACAAAAGCAGTTACAATACGTGCGGAATACAGGCTCTGCATATATCGCTCTCTCACGACGATGTCAACACTGTAGGAGCGAGAACATGTGTAGGATTAGGTCCTTCAACCCATCCTAGGGCGCAATTCAAGGCAAGCAAGATCAAGCTGTCTCAATCAACGCACCAGCCAGGAGGTGGGGAAGCAGATGCAAGAACACATCGCCCATCATTCCTCCGACGGCGAAGCATAGCAGGATTCTCTGGAGCCCACTTCCGGGCTTGGTTGCGCTCTGCGGTATGAATGGCAGCACCAGGGTAGGGACTGAGCTGATGAGTCCCGTCGCGAGAGCAGCATCTCGCCACGCATGTTCCATGTTGAGGGGTGGAGAGCCGGAGGTCGGAGTTACCCACCTGCTGGAAAGTCGTGCAACCGAGTCAAGGGGTTTCCATTAATAAAGTTGCTTCATGTATCCTGGACGATTCGCCTCACGTCCCCCCGTGAACCGGGTGCACTACTGCCGAGCTCACACCGAATTACCAGGTACCTGGTAGGTTTTACGATGGGATTCCGTATTATGAGACTGGTCACACTGTGGCTGGTAGCGTCAGCAGAGGCCTTCCGCGTGCATGGTACATCCGCGACGCACGGGACGAAAGGGGTGCAGGGTGGCGCTGCAAGAGGACAAGAGTCCACCAAGGAGGTCAACAAAAAGGGCCCGGGCTCTCATGACGTGTGCAGCGTCGGGGACTCGCCGGCGGCGTGCCGAGAGCTCACGGCGAAGTACAGAGGAGGGGGTGAGTTCATTTCCACGTTTCACCTGCCCGTTCATTGCCCACTTGATGGTCTCATTTGGTCGCGCTTTGAGCCATCATACCAGAATTGTTCACACATTACTCCTCGAAATCGAGGTAAAAAAAGACTCAGAAGCTCTTGCTTGTGCGTTCCTCGTTGCTCCTCCTGCGTCCCCTGCTCGAATTGGAGCATGTTTCTGTTTTCCACGTGGAACACCCAAACTTCCGACGCGTCATGTAGAACGCTTAAAACATTGGGGGTGCGGCATACCCCCAAATCTTAGGTGGGGAAGCTGCCTCGCCGGTGGTTTTGGTCTGCTCTCTTCCGCAATGCATCAGTCAGTCTCCATCTCAAGTTATCGGATCGTGTACACATATTAGCCGGGGAAAGTTTTTTTCCTCTCGCGCTTTGATGATGGTTCCTCACACACAAAAATCATGTTTGTTTGTCCCATCTGCCCACCAAACAGCTGCAACGACGGAGGGCGGGACGGGGAACCTGAGCCTGAACATGATCAAGATTCTCCTTCAGATGTGCCTCACGACGCTCAACGTCATGTGCTGGCTCATCCCCATGAAGATCCGCAGCTTCGTGGAGTCGAAGAGGGCCATCAGCATGGCCAACGCCTTCAGCGGAGGGGTGTTCTTGTCCCTGGCGTTCGGTGAGGAGCAATATGTATGAGTAAAACGAAGGGAAACATGAGTGTGTGCGGTGTGCGGCCATAAAAATCAAGGCTTATCACGGTACTCGATAATCGAGACGGGACGGGACGGTACTGTTTTTACTTTTTTGGCGGGAAAAAAAATGAAGACGGGACGGGACGGGACGGTAAAATGACGACCAAACAGGTTTTTGAGACGGGACGGGACGGGACGGTTGGTGTACAATTTCTCAACGGGACGGGACGGTAATTTCAACGGGGTAGATTTTCACGACGGGACGGGACGGTAAAATTCAACGGATTTTTTTTCCACGACGGGACGGGACGGTAAATATAATTTTTCACGACGGGACGGGACGGTAAATATTATTTTTCACGACGGGACGGGACGGTAAATATATTTTTTCACGACGGGACGGAACGGTAAACATTTTTCACAACGGGAAGTGACGGTCAAAAAAATAATTCACGACAGGACGGGAGGGACGTACCATGGGACCGAGTTTTCCTGTCCCAAAGGTAGTTGTGTACTATATACCAATTAATTGCAATCTATAGTATAGTGGTAATGCGGCACTGGATCATTGGATCAAAACAGTTGTTGCTCCAGAGAAACAACGAAAAGAAACACTCGTACGAATCGTACATTTTATTTATTTATTTTTTCCATCCATTTATTATCTTCGCACTTCCGTCTCTCCCTCCCTAGTGGTAACTCAGATCCGGGGTCACAAAGTAGGCTCCTCTTCCTCCTCCCCCACTACGGTTCTTGCCTTGATTTTTATCGCGCAAAGGGTTCAGCCTTCCCAACGCTCGTCGATTTTCATCGAATTTTGCCAACTCACGCTCTCGCGCTTTCTGCTAGTCAATATATTTTTTGCGAGAAAAAGTGCCTATGAGCATGCACTCGGCGGGGCTCGAACTACCTTTCTTGACGCTAACAGGCTTCGTGGTTACCTGCTAGCCCACCGGGGCTTAGATTCGGTGATAGTACGTCGTACGTGAATAGAAATTAATCTTGAAATTCGTACGTATCCCCATATAATAAGATTTGGCGGGAAATTCGTATCCCCATAATAAAAAAAAAAACATTTTATTTCATATTCTGATATTTTAATGTTTCATATTCCGGAATTTTCGTATTTCGTTATTTCGTAAATTCGTAAATTCGTATAACTTTAATTTAATTTTAATGTACATACCAATGTGAAAAAACAAATTTTGTAAATTCGTAGATTCTTGGTGGGAATGATGGGAAGAGACAACGGGCAGGTGTGAATCTTGGCGGGAGAGACAAGTTTTGTCGGCGGGACGGGACGGTAAAGACAAGGGTGCATGACGGGACGGGACGGTAAATTACATTATCTCGACGGGACGGGACGGTAATTTTCAACGGGAGCTATTTTCTTGACGGGACGGGACGGTAAAGTTCAACGGGGCAGATTTTGATGACGGGACGGGACGGTAAAGTTCAACGGTTGGAGATTTGTCGGCGGGACGGGACGGGACGGGATTTGACGGGACGACGGGAACAGTTTAACGACGGTTTAACCGTCCCGTCCCGCCGTTACCGTCGTTACCGTCCCGCCAAAATACCGTGATAAGCCTTGATAAAAATCAAGACCAAATTCACTCTAAAAATCCACCCGAAGGAACTAATTTGGTTGAACTTGACAAAAAACGGCCCAGAACTCCCCAACTGAGTGGACGATTTGGGCTGAACTTCACTCCAAGTGCATTCGCCCTCCAGCAGTCCATACGATTGGTCTTCGTATACACATGCTCCGAGCTTTATCCCGAAACTCTCAAGGGAACCAGGCGACGGGACCAGGAGCACACACAGAGCACCGCTCGGCAACGGAGACACAACACAACACAACAGCCCCGAGACTCTAACGGGGGGAACTGGCCGCTCTCTGCGAATGGAATCCTATTACCAGTACTGGTACTGACTGCTGTCTGCTGGCTGTGTTCACGTAGTCACAGAAGTTGCACCTGCCTAACCGTTACTATCCTTCGATCGGTTGGGAGACGTGACAAGTATCCGCACCCACGCCACACCTCCATCTTGATACGTACAACAGTTTTGGTTTTGACTTTGCAGCAGTTGCAGTTGTCGCGATTTCGACTTTGATGTCAGGATGGAGGCAGCGAATTCAGCCCATCCAGCACCAGTATGTACGAGGTACACACAAAAGTACTTCATGCTGAACTACACATGCCTTCATGTTTTCCACGAGGTACGCCATACCTGGTACCAGTACATTACTCCGTACCTGGTACTGGTACTCGTATATCACACGGGGTACCAGGTGTAATTTCGGGCGTTCTGTGGCGCAGCTCTTAAGTCCCTCACAGTTTTTCAATGCCGTCCCTACGCCACGCCCCGAGCCGTCTCCCAGAAATTTCTCTGCTCGCTTTTTTACCGCTGCCTGGCGCTTCCCCACTTCGTGCGAAACTTGCCGCTCCATTTCGACAATCGAGTATACCCTTTTCGCCTCAAGTATGATACTCTTACCGTTACTACTACGCGTACTGTAGTACCAGGTATATACTTACACCCTCCGAAGTATTCCTTTTCTTGACCCTGAAACCACGCGCTTTACGCATATGTTTTTTTTTTATGTTGTAATATTTCGTTCGCAGGACACATGATCCCGCACGCCACTCACGGGTTCGAGGGCTCGGGGCTGCCGGAGAACCTGCCCTACTTCCTGACCCTGTCGGGGTACATGCTCATCTTCTTCGTCGAGAAGGTGGCCTTCGACGCACACCACATCATGCATGACGAGGGCGACGGACACGCCCACGATGGCGGCAGCGTCTCGGCACCCCTTAAGGGTGACGAGGTGGCGGCACCGGCCGGCCCCCCAAGCGGTCGCTCGGCGGTGATCCTTCTGTTAGCGCTTGGCGTCCACGCGCTCATGGAGACCATGGCGCTGGGGCTGAGCTCGAACAAGCTCAGCGCCGGGCTGCTGGCCATGAGTATCGGGCTTCACCAGGTTCGTTTTTTGCTCGTTTCCGGGGTTATCGTTGTCGCGGATTTCAGGGGTTTTCCTTGCCGGGTTCCTGCACGTAATGCTGATTTGTGGCGGACACTTTCTGTCGTTGATATGTTTGTTGCACGCTCGTCGTGATGCTTGTATGCAGAAGCACCTGCTCCAGATTTGTCCTGTCTAGTGCTGCTTCGTTGTCTTTTGTTGTCTTGCAACGCCGCCAGCCACTGCCAACACCTTGGTTGTGACATAAATCGTTATTTTTTTTTATTTAGTAGTGGCAAGAATGGCTTGGCTTTGTTTGTTTCTCGGTCGTTCGCTCTGGCGTGAGAGAGAGGGTTCCACAGCACTCCGAGCACGTATAACGTTTTTCGAGGGGTTGTCAAAGCTACACGCGGTACAGCCTGTTCCGTTCACGAAAGCCTGTTCCGTTCTCACCGCCCCCGCTGAAAAAGCTACGCGGTCCGCGGACCAACCCAATTCACGCCGGGCGATAGTGCATGCTGTGGTCGCGCCGCTACCATACTTACTCGTATGCTCTTCTCCCTTCCATGACGACACGCGACGTGGAACCACGAGTAGCCGGCGGAGTCTCTGGCGCTGCTGGTGTCCTTCCTGAAGTCGGGGCTGACCGAGAAGCAGGTCGTCAAGATGTTATCCATCTTCAGCTGTATAGGGCCTGTGGGTGAGCCGTGTGTTGGAGGTCTAAGTTTCTGTGTCCATGTACCCTCTTGGGCTAAGTCGCTTGTGCTTGCTTGCGCTTGCTTGCGCTTGCGTCCTCCTCTGGTCCAGATAGGGGCTAATTGACGGGCGACCTACAAGTGTTTCCATCTTGAGCTGAACAGGGCCCGTGGGGGCGGAAGCGGCTTGCATGTAATCCATCCCCTCTTGCTTGCATTGTGTTTTCGTTTTTTTCATTGCTCCGAATATACGCACGTATGGTATCACACCTCCTAAAGAGGCAAAGCCGAGGCCGACCGATAGTTTATTCCGAGAGAAGAAACGGTACAACGACGCCATGCAACCCACGTATTCGATCGACGTTCAGCACGGGCGAGATTAGGGATGAAACAGCCCAACACTAAACAATCCACAAGCGGCGCACACGCTCGAACGCTAAAAATCCCAGAGTCCAAAAGCCCAGACAAGCCTTGTTGTTTTGCTTCGTCTCGTGGTGCTGAGCCCTCTTTTTTTTTGTCTGTTCCATTGCGCCACCCTCGCGACTCCCGCCCATTTACTGCGCTCGTTCCCACAAAAAAAAAGGGTTGACCCTCGGTATCGCGATCTCGGAGTTCGCGGGGAAGCTGGCGGACGCCGTCCTGGTGGCGATGGCGGCGGGGACCTTTATTTACGTCGGGGCGACAGAAGTCATCGCGGAAGAGTTTGAGAGCCCACACGACAAGTGGAAGAAGTTTTTCGCGCTTTCAAGTGAGTTTCCCCCCCCCCCGGTAATTGAGAGCGCCCTTGTGGTCGTCAGGGGACACCCTAGTTACATCCCCGGGTTTCCTATTTGGGTATGGATCTTGCGGGTTATATACAGATGCTGTTACTTGCTGCTCTTGGAATTCACTCTTTTTTAATAGACCATGATAATAGCCCACAAGACAAGCGAAGTGAAGTGTTGTTTTGGCGGTTGTGTGGAATCGAAGCACCTACTGATCTAGAGTGTAAAAATAATGGTTTATGGTGATGCTGTGTGTACTGCTGTGCTGGGCTAGTGCGTGTTTCTCCTGTGGAAGCACATGACAAGTGAAATCGATTTCACTCAGAGCTTTGGGCCTTTTCGGGTGATGCGCGTGTGTGGAATCGAAGCACGTCGTACTGATAAAGTGGAAGTGCTGATTTTTTTTCAAGATCAAGCGCGCCCTTATTTTACTCATACCGATGGCGATGTTCACAGCTCCCCGCTTTCTGGTTGAAGCAGGGCATCACCGGGTGCGGATGGGGGGTGGTCTTCACAACGGGTCCAGCTGTGTTGCAGGAACGCGTACCTGTAAAATTCTTGCCGCCGTTTGCGTTTCAAATTAACGAGGACCCATCTTTTTTGCGCGGTTTGCGCGTTTCACCGACCCACAGGTGGAATCATCATCATCGCGTTCATCACAAACTGGGCGGAGTCTCTTGAGGGGAGGGCGTGATCCCCCAGACACGGTGCCCAGTTTTCGTGAGACCGTTTGGGGGGACTTCTACCTCGTATCGCGTGGGTTTTGGGTGGCGTCGCCCAAGTTTCATAGATGAATCTCGGCAATGGATTTTGTACCGAGATTTGGGCTTTGGGGTCTGTCTTGTCCCGAGACTAGAATAGCATCGATCACCTGTCGCGTGTCAGCGATTTTAGCGTAGCGATTGCTCTTGGCATGGACGGAAGGGAGAGGTGTTGCCGAAAGCCACCGACCGCCGCGGGTTTGATAGCACGTACGATTAGTGGTGTCAGACCCAGCCGCATGCACTTGTCCGGTCTTTCTTCCGGTCGCTCGCTGGTCAACCGAGAGAGTTTCGTCCGTAGAAGGAAGCAAGTTTTGATTTTTGCTACGTATGGGCGGAAGCTTTTTATGTAGGATAGGATCGACTTAGCTTGCTTGGTTCCAAACCAGCGTATGGTGTAGGGTGTTTTCGCACTGCCGGGCAGGTTGGGCTTTCGGCGTGTTCCTTGCCGGGACGGAATCGCACCGTCTCGTAGGCACAACAAAAAAACAGTAATGGGAGTAGATATTATGATACCGACGGTCGTGCACCATGGCGACTCGGGGCCGCAACGCGTAGTAGCAGGGGCGGGGACGCGCCCCTGTCCATGAATATAAAATATTAGATCGAGCACATGCCCGCTCTGCCGGGCACGAATCAAAACCGGTAAACGGTGATAAATTGAAACGACGACGTTTGACCAAAGAGGAAGGTATTTCCTGCACCCGCGGTTTTCTATTGGTCAACGTTTTTGAAAGGGCGTTTCTGTTTGGCCGTAAAACCCCTGGTCGACCGGTGTCGTCACGTTGTGATTGTGAAAATCTCCATCCCACTACCTTGTGCTCGGCGTTTGTTGTCGAAGAGCGTCGAAAAGCCAGACACGGTTTCCTCATGGTCGAAAAGGCAGAGGACGTTCGCGTACCCTGACTTCCGTGTGGCATACTATTTTACTACTACTATTATTACTACCAACTTCTACCGCTGCTACGATTACTGCTGTTTTTTCAGCGCGATCTGCTGCAGGCCTCGCTGTGTCAGGCTCGCCAATATTTTGTCTTCGGAGCCGGTACGCCTGTCGCGCGTTCGAATAGGGGTTTCTGTTTCCTCGGAGGCCCCAAACCTCCTGATCCACCTTCTCCCTTCGGACACGTACAGGCTATTATACATTCTGCAGTCAGTGGAGTGTAATGCCTTTGTTTGCAGACACTCGATGATACATTATTGTTTTAGAATCGAGGAGGTCTTCCATTCTTCCATCTCCAAGCTTCCCTCTCGCACGGCCCCTAGACTGTCGTACAACCGTAGTGGGGGAGGAGGGAGAAGAGCCCACTTTTGTGACCCCGGATCTGAGTTACGACTAGGAAGGAGAAAGGAAGGGCGAAGATAATAAATGGGATGGAAAAACATAAAAATAACTACAGGCTCTACCAAGGGCGCACAAAAAAAAAAGTTATCGACACCACCCCCCCCCCCCCCCCTATATTGGAGGGAAGAAACCGGACCGTTGTGATCCCAGAAAACAATAAGTCAAGTTTTTTTTTAATTACCCCCCCCCTCCCCCCCCCCCCCCGACCAGCGAAAAAAAAATAGGGGGGGTCTCTAAAACCAAGTTAAAAAAAGGGAACAAAAAACGAAAAAAAAATGGTTTTTGCTCATTTCGTCCTGTGATCACAGCGATCCGGTTTGTTTTTCATTCTGACCTTCCTAGGTGTGTGGTGTCGTTTTCTTTTTTTTTTTGTGCGCCCTTGGCTCTACTTCTCTGTTTTGATGCCGGTTCGAGAGTCATCCGACTCCTTTCAGCGAGAGATGTTCCCAGCTGAGATTATTCCAGCCATCGTCTCGTGATTTGTTTTCAAGCGTTTTTTGTTTTGTTTGCGGTGGTCCATTGTGATAAAATGAATTACTTTCTCGGGTTTTTTTTTTTTAAGGTTTTTCGTTTGCGGCGTCCAAATGACCAAATCGTGTTCTCGGGTGCCTACCGTTATCACGCTTGAGCAAGCCGATGCCAAAGCCTCAATCTGGCGCGCGCCTGTGAATACTACGGAAAATGAGGACGCAGCCGCATGCGGACGTGCGGCGACGGCGATGAACACATCGCACTCTCAGTAGTCCGGATTTTGATGAATATTTTCTCCGGTCGAGCCGAACGCGAATCCGAAAATGCCCAAGGTTCTCGTACCGTGGCGCCGTTCACCGCAAACCATTGCGAGCGAAGAGCATTGCCGCCGCCGTTCACCACCCCGTCGTGTGCTAAAGACCGTACCTTGTCTCGACGCTAACCGTAAAGACCGTCAAAAATGTTTCCCGTGAAGAGCATTGTTGTTCACAATGTTACGCGGATATCGCCTAGTCCACATGCAATATCCCTGATGTATACTGCGGCATTTTACCCCAGTATGCGACGCTTCGATCTGCCGGCTAGGGGCAAGGACGGACCGCGTTCGGGGGACCTTTACCTGGCTCGATTTGTAGGTAAAACAATAACTTGTGGCATTATTTAAAGCTGGAACCCGAAGGAAACGATCGGAACCGGGAGGCCGCCTCGTTGCGCCTGTCTCGACGCCACCCCCTTCGATAACGTTATCAACAGGCATTGTCTCTGTATTCCTTGCACTAGATGGAGCCAAAGCCCTCGCGTGCAGGTCAGGTAGCCACTGTAGGCTGCAGCTCTTCCAGCGTCTACTGCCCCCTCACGACGAGCTAGACAAGAGGCACTACTGTACTCTTACTGTAAAAATACTCACTACAACCATTCCTCCTCTCGGTTTACACGAAAATTAGCCTGACAAAAAAAACGAGTACGAGTTAAACCTGTGACCGGCCCCAGCTCACTCAAGGTACTACTGCTGTATATACACGGCACCGTGCCAAACGACACAGAAAGGTCTTCAAAATATGTTGGGGGTTTGAGCAATGACTTAAAAGAGTGGCTTGGAAAGGTAGACGCGAGACGGACGTCTTCGCTTTCTGGCCAGCATCTCGTCCTCCAGAGCCGCCAGTTCGAACCCCATTCCCTCGTACAAGGCAAGAGCGATGTCGTTTCCCTGGAAACGGCCACGAGAAAGGGCGAGCAAGACATACGACAAATAGACAAGCAGTAAGATTTGTCGGCCTTCGTAACGCACCGTTCGCTTCGCAGGTCACTTTTTTGGCACGAGCTACGTAGTTGATCTACTCGCAGAAAATACCGCCCGCTTCTTGAGGTAAAAGGTAGTTGCGTTGACTGGTTGGCCGGGGCTGCAGAGGACCATGTGCCGGGCCCAAGCAAGCCACCGTCGCCTTGGCAGCGCTCGAGGGTAAAATCTATAAAACTATTACAAGCCGCAGTACAATACAACAACACCACGTACCGGTACGAGTTAACGTATGATAACTCGCACACCTTTTCATATCTCTAGACCTACCGGTATGTACAAGCATCAACTATTACTCGATGTGTATCGTACGCGAAAAAAAGCTGAATATCGAATTGGAACATCTCTTGACGAGTACACCCGCCGAAGATGCGGCGAACTCGCTTCAGGTGGCTAAAACATCGATGCCCTACGTACGTACAACTCGCGGTGGAAACACTAAAAACGTGTGTACAGCAAAACAGAACCTGTGAGCCCCGACTCGCGCGGGTGCACGTGCTGACAGCTAACTAAGGCCGGTAGAGCACGGCGCCGCCCGAAATGTATATATATAGCGGTGAGCGCTAGCAGGAGCCCCCGACGGTCACAAACAAGGAAAAATATCGCCCCCATTGGTTTGCTTGCCTGCTCCACCGATACGTAAATGCGGTCCTCCTCCGGCCACAACTCCCTCACGATCTCGAGCGCCGAATTGACCATGGTGCGGCCGATCCCTCTCCGTCGCTGAGAACGGTCGACCACGACGTTGGCCAAGTAGGACACGTCGGGAGACTTCTTGATGGCGGTGCTACCCACCGATTCGCGGCTGACGTCCACCTCGTTCTCGTCGTTCGTCTCCCCACGCTCGCCGTCCGTTGCCGACGACCCTTGGCCTGCCAACGCCACCGCCGCTGTCTCCGCTAGGGCCGACTCGGCGAGAGATCTCTCTTCGGAGGAGGTGGGCTTCGGGAGCATTCCGATCTCGAGAAAGCCCACCACCTTGCCCGACTGCTTGTCCTCGACAACCACCATGCTGTGCCGGATCTCGTTTCGCGTGACGCGCCCCAAGCGGCCGTTGACCTGACCGAAAAATGTGAAATCCTGCAGTCGCCGCCGTCGTCCGCATTGTCGCGTTCGGAGGATAGAAAACCAACGTTTAGCGCAAGCGTTAGCGAAAAAGGGGGTGCGTTGGCTCTACTGGTTGTTCAGCGCAAGTGCGAGCTTTTGCGGCTGTGTGTGATAAGGCGTCGATGTTTTCCAGCGCAAGGACGACCTCGTTGCGATCTAACGGTTGCTACTGCTGCTGCTGCTGATGCCGCTGCTGCACGAGGTAGCGACGTAGTGAGGATGGCAGTGTTGTCATGAGATACGCAACTACTATTAATAGCAGGAGGGTTGTTAGCCAGCCTTCGATACGGCGCCTTGTCTAGGAGACAGAATGTACTCTAAGGGCAACGCCTGAGGCACCAGCTCCGAGGGACGAACACAAACGGAACAGCAAGTAACGTTGCCGTGTAAGGATACTTTGAGAGCAGTACCTGAAATAATTGCAGAGGAAACTCGAACCATTGGAAGGGCCCCCTGAACGTGTCGACGCACAGGTGCGAGATGCTGAACATGTCGTCCTTCTGCGCCGTGCGGACGAGCAACCCAGATTCGACGTCAACTCCGCCCTGGCTACTGAACTTCTGGAGCACGCCATCTTGCTCCTTGCGCTGAGAAATAACCTTCTCCCAGGATCCCCAGCCTCCGGCTGACGTCGGTCCTACCGTCTTGTCGCTGCCCTCCTTCTTTGAAGTGACCACTGCGATCGGACCAGCGTGGTCGCCGTGCTCAGGGCTGAAGAGAAACTGCGTACTGAGGCGACGATATACACGAGGTGCATGTCTGCCAACACCTAGTTGCAGCGAGCCAGGCGGAGCAAACGCTAGCCCAAAACATGCGCCGCGCGATAGTGCGGCAACCAATGGGCTACGCATGGCTCCGAGCACGATAAGGTACGATGAAAACGAAAGCCCGACAGCATGCAGCAAGGCTTCGGGAGTTCATGGTAGTTCAGGTGGCGTTTTGTCTGCGGGCTGAAAAGCCACCACGTATGCCTCGATTCCGATGCTTTACGCCCTGACCAGCTGCTCTGTGAAGGACGTGATCAGAGGTCGTGCGGGCCGCTCCATCGCTCTAAGGTATGCTAAGACGCCGCTGGGCACGGGGGGGGGGCTGCCCTTGGGCCACTCGTGGTGTACAATTGGTACATGGGATGAACAATACGAGTATGCAACTTGACGTTGACATGCGGATCGCAAATATAATGATGCCGAATACATGAAGCGAAGCATGTAGCATGAAGAACGAAGATACCAGGTAGACAGCATCCGCTGTTCAAACAGGTTGTCAATATGCAATATACTGGTAGGTGCAGTTGCTGCGGAGATAAAAGAAAACACTGCGTAGAGTGCAGACGTGCAGACCAAGTCTTGGAAACTCGATACAATCAATCGTCGTTTTCATAAGCTAATAATATCTGCCCACTTTCCCTGCGCAGGTTTTTCTTACTGTACACTTCTGTCCGTGATCATAACAACACGCCGCATCCTGCTTGGACGGACGGTATCATCATGGGGCCGGTCAAGCCGCTGGCGCTCGTCAGAGGGCTGCTGCTAATTTCTTTCCTCGCCGCCGAAGCAATCGCGTTCACTTCCTTCGGAACAACACCAGCCGCCGCACGTACGCACGCTTTATCAGCGGCAACCGTCGATGCGCGTGGTCGCAGCAGCAGCAGCAGCAGTAGCAGCAGTCGCTCAGCGCTAAACGCGCCAGGCACTCCTCCAGCGCTGCGTCGCTGGACTACCACGGCCACGGTGCGGTCGCACGGGGCGGCAAGGGGGGGTAGCACTACCTGGCAAAGGAGTGCCAGGGGGGTGAACAACGGGGACGAGGACGAGCCGTATATTATTCCAGGAAGCGGGCTGCGCGGGGTGGACACGAGCAAGCTCACGGGCTCGGACAAGCGAGATGCCGAGTGGTTCCAGCGCACGGCGGAGCGGGAGGCGAACGGACAGCTGCAGTGGTTCGAAGACCCCGTGACTTACATCGCCCTCTTTGCGCTGGTGCCCGTGGTCATTGGCGTTTGGGGGGTGTTGAATTGCTACATCCCGGGCTTCTGCTCCCCGAACTGAAGAGGAGGAGGAGGAGGAGGAAGATGAGGTGTACGTACGTGAGCTGAAATCGGGGCGGAGGGTGGTCATTTGTTCTTCTGTTTGCCGAGAGACATAACAGAAGTAGTATATTAGTCGTCGCCGCAGTAGCACTCGTAGTCCAGAGGGATGCATAGCATTACAGTCTAGAGGGGTGCATAGCATAAAGTCTAGAGGGGTGCATGGCATAGCATAACTGTGCGCCGAGGTAAAGAGGGACAATCGGGCGGAGTAATCGCAAGAAGAGAGTGCTGTCAGGTAATAAGACTTAACACTGGTCGTTTCCCTTCACTTTTAACTTTTTTAACTTTTAGTAACTGGCGGATTGTCATAAGAGTGCCGCGCGGCCTGACACGCGTTTGTTTGTGTACACACGTGTAGTATGTATGAAACCTGTGCAAAAAAAAATACGAGGGAATGTCATGTTTAGGGCACCTCGAATGGTGGGTTCTGGGCTTGGTATGGTAGCATGTCGGCACCGCCTGCGCACCCAAACTTGCCTGTCTGTGGTTGCTCTGTCGCTCGGCGCCCCATGACGAAGCCACAATACCTTGCTGGCTTAACGAGTAACTACAGTAACCCACTGCCAGCAGGAGAATGTTATTTTAGGAGTACGTACTCTATACATAGTGACGTTGTTGGAAATACCGATGAAGACACATCGCCCGGATTTTCAATGCCGCGGTAGAAATGCAGATGTGACGGCTTGTGCCCCTATAGGTGCGGTTTGGGCCTCTACCGCTACCCAACGTTGGGTTCGACCGGTTGGTAGCAATAACTCTGTTGAATGTAGAATGTTGGTCTATTGAGTACCAGGTGTATGCGATAATATGATCGGCACTGCCGAGGTGCCACGAATAATCTTACCAGGCTACTCCTATGAGTATGTATTTTGCAACCCTCAAGCACATTCATGATATTCTTCTCCCTCTTTCGCGAAATTAATTAATTATTATTACACAACACATACACACCTCTTTCGCGAAATTAATTAATTATTATTACACAACACATACACACTCCTTTACATTATTCTTTTATTACACAACACATACACACTCCGTTAGTGTTCGCTTTCCCCCTTCAATTATTTATATATAGTAAGTGTTATATAGCACCGTTTTCCATCGAAGTGTGAGTATTTCCCCGCCCTAGTATTGTCACACGAAAGTTTCCCTGCTTTGCTGGATTGAGCTTCGCGTATACGGTTGGGGCTAGGCTTCGAATAGTGATCACAGGCTTTAGAGCGTACATATTTACACATACCCAGGAAACGCACGCACTCGTAGTTAAAAAAAATACCCCCAATCCAGCTGCCTCTCAAAACACCCCGAGAAGATGAAGCGGCTGCCCCCGAGTCGGCCATCCGATCGCAAGCGCTGCCGCCGCAACAGCAGGAACGGCGGCAGCGACGAGCGAAAACCCGATTGAAACCGCGCGCGTCCCGCCAGACTGCGAGGCTGTGTCTCCTGCAGTGCAAAAGTCCCCTCCCGCTGTGTCGGTGCAGGTGCACCCGAAGCCCGTACACGTCCCGGTGTCACCGCAGACGATTCCCCCCAGGGTGCAGAACACTGCCGTCATGTCACAGGGAACGGGGAGCAGGATAACGGGCCACTTATTTATTCATAGTGCTCCGGAGTATTTGTAGTGCTGTACTGAGTGAGGTCTTCGGCCCAGCGCTGCTCGTCCACGAGTGCAACACTTTCGATTTTGCAACGCGCGTGAGAGAGAGGTTGTACACCACCTGCTTTGGCTCGGCTGCTATGTACGTATCGGTTTTGTTGCCGTGCTGAGAGCTTTACATCATCATCATACGATTAATGCAACGAGAGAGAGATAGAGAACTATCTCTACGAAGGGGTGTCAATGGTACTTGCTGGCATGATGGGCGGTTATTTCCACCAACATTGAACCATATAGTCAGTCAGCGGTGAATGTTGGACTGTCGAACAAGAAAACTGTGCGGACGAAATGTCTTATTTCGCAGGAGCGGTGGATCCGACTGTCCTTGCAAGCAAGCATCTCCGGGGCTCAGCCCATGTCATATGCGACTGCTATATCTGTCGTCTTAGGCCTGAATTTGCTGAGCTGTCATTCGCTGTGGGTGCTGTTTGTTTTTTCGTGTTTTAGGGGATGACATCGCAGGCAGCGTGGCCGTCCCCCCCCCCCCACATATCACAGCCCACGTGTCCTATATAAGCTATTCTTCGGGCGGTGCGTTTACCTCTAGACCACGACATTCTCAATGCAGGGGATTACTAACCGAGAAGGAGAACGTAGATTAGGACTCGCGGCATATCTAATATGACATATCATACGTGCTGATGTGCTGGTCTGCAACGCCGATGACCCTAAACTAACAAGCCGTTTTGTTGCCCAAGCTTAAGGTCGCAACCGGCACCGCGAGGTACTTAACACACTGTATGCACAACCGAGCGATAATCGTTCATTTTTCATGCTACACGCTCTTTTGTCTCTCACAGTCTTGTATGAGACCACCTAACTCGCGTCCCTCTGGGACAGGATGAATAATCAGGCGGGACACTGGGTGTACCGATTATTATGTCATTGGGTACATTAAAAAAAACGGTTTCATGTGAAGACGAACAACATGCACTCTATTCTACTCTACTCTTATACCTATAAGTGCGAGCCTCAAAAACTTTCTTTTTTCTTTTTTTTGCGCTCACGTGTTTCAGTGCTGACGAAGACGTCGCTGACGAACGAGCCGCCGTCCACAGCGTCGCCCGCGATCAAGTAAAGCGCGGGCTCTTCGGTCCCCTCGTCGTTCGTTTTCGTCCACGCCAGCATCCTGTGCCCCCACTTGCCGACGTACGTGGGGATGTTGTCCACTTCCGTCAGCGCCCACCCCATGCTGGAGTACAGATTCGATCCCGCACCTTCCTCGTAATTCACCTTTTTCGGAGGGGGGGCGGGGGTTGTGTTTTGCCGTGGAAGTCGTGCCATATGGTATTAATAGATAAGAAGGGGGTATCTGCAACAATTGTTGTCAGGTTCTTAACCTGGGGGGGGGGTTCTATATACGTACGCATCACCCCAAAAAATGACTTTTGAAAAAACAAAGTGTGGGCGAAAACCCGACGAACAATCCTTTTCCTTACTACTGTATACCTGGTAGAGGTTATGGTTGGCAAATAGTGAATTCGAGTGTAAAAACCCGAATGGGTTTGCAAATATGTATGTTGAGGAGTTCCTCGCCTGAGGAGGCCTCGTTACCCAGAACATGCTGGGCCCTAAAGCACCCCCCCCCCCCCCCGGTTTATGGTCTTTACACCAAAGCCTTTTTTTTATTGAAACCGCGCGCGTCCCGCCAGACTGCGAGGCTGTGTCTCCTGCAGTGCAAAAGTCCCCTCCCGCTGTGTCGGTACAGGTGCACCCGAAGCCCGTACACGTCCCGGTGTCACCGCAGACGATTCCCCCCAGGGTGCAGAACACTGCCGTCATGTCACAGGGAACGGGGAGCAGGATAACGGGCCACTTATTTATTCATAGTGCTCCGGAGTATTTGTAGTGCTGTACTGAGTGAGGTCTTCGGCCCAGCGCTGCTCGTCCACGAGTGCAACACTTTCGATTTTGCAACGCGCGTGAGAGAGAGGTTGTACACCACCTGCTTTGGCTCGGCTGCTATGTACGTATCGGTTTTGTTGCCGTGCTGAGAGCTTTACATCGTCATCATACGATTAATGCAACGAGAGAGAGATAGAGAACTATCTCTACGAAGGGGTGTCAATGGTACTTGCTGGCATGATGGGCGGTTATTTCCACCAACATTGAACCATATAGTCAGTCAGCGGTGAATGTTGGACTGTCGAACAAGAAAACTGTGCGGACGAAATGTCTTATTTCGCAGGAGCGGTGGATCCGACTGTCCTTGCAAGCAAGCATCTCCGGGGCTCAGCCCATGTCATATGCGACTGCTATATCTGTCGTCTTAGGCCTGAATTTGCTGAGCTGTCATTCGCTGTGGGTGCTGTTTGTTTTTTCGTGTTTTAGGGGATGACATCGCAGGCAGCGTGGCCGTCCCCCCCCCCCCACATATCACAGCCCACGTGTCCTATATAAGCTATTCTTCGGGCGGTGCGTTTACCTCTAGACCACGACATTCTCAATGCAGGGGATTACTAACCGAGAAGGAGAACGTAGATTAGGACTCGCGGCATATCTAATATGACATATCATACGTGCTGATGTGCTGGTCTGCAACGCCGATGACCCTAAACTAACAAGCCGTTTTGTTGCCCAAGCTTAAGGTCGCAACCGGCACCGCGAGGTACTTAACACACTGTATGCACAACCGAGCGATAATCGTTCATTTTTCATGCTACACGCTCTTTTGTCTCTCACAGTCTTGTATGAGACCACCTAACTCGCGTCCCTCTGGGACAGGATGAATAATCAGGCGGGACACTGGGTGTACCGATTATTATGTCATTGGGTACATTAAAAAAAACGGTTTCATGTGAAGACGAACAACATGCACTCTATTCTACTCTACTCTTATACCTATAAGTGCGAGCCTCAAAAACTTTCTTTTTTCTTTTTTTTGCGCTCACGTGTTTCAGTGCTGACGAAGACGTCGCTGACGAACGAGCCGCCGTCCACAGCGTCGCCCGCGATCAAGTAAAGCGCGGGCTCTTCGGTCCCCTCGTCGTTCGTTTTCGTCCACGCCAGCATCCTGTGCCCCCACTTGCCGACGTACGTGGGGATGTTGTCCACTTCCGTCAGCGCCCACCCCATGCTGGAGTACAGATTCGATCCCGCACCTTCCTCGTAATTCACCTTTTTCGGAGGGGGGGCGGGGGTTGTGTTTTGCCGTGGAAGTCGTGCCATATGGTATTAATAGATAAGAAGGGGGTACCTGCAACAATTGTTGTCAAGGTTCTTAACMGGGGGGGGGGTTCTATATACGTACGCATCACCCCAAAAAATGACTTTTGAAAAAACAAAGTGTGGGCGAAAACCCGACGAACAATCCTTTTCCTTACTACTGTATACCTGGTAGAGGTTATGGTTGGCAAATAGTGAATTCGAGTGTAAAAACCCGAATGGGTTTGCAAATATGTATGTTGAGGAGTTCCTCGCCTGAGGAGGCCTCGTTACCCAGAACATGCTGGGCCCTAAAGCACCCCCCCCCCCCTCCTATTCTACGACTACGGCCATACATGAAAATGAAGGGAACCCCTCCTCCCCCCCCCTCCATGTCGCTAACCCCACGTCATAACTCCACCCCCGATTTTCAGGACAAAACACTAGAAAATTGGAGTGAAAATTTCGGATCGTTTCTGTAGAGATGAAATACTTTAGAACCGCGCCCACTTTTGGGGAGACAAAATACTTGGAATTGTTGAATTATACGTGCGGGAATGACTCCTGCAGCACTATATATATATATTGTTTTTTTTTTCATCCCATTTATTATCTTCGCCCTTCCTTTCTCTCTCCTTCCTTGTCGTAACTCAGATCCGGGGTCACAAAGTAGGCTCTTCTCCCTCCTCCCCCACTACGGTTCTTGCCTTGCATTTTTTTCGCAAGAAGTTTGCAGCTTTTTCTTCCCTCGTCGACTTGCGTCGGATTCCGCCTACCCACGCCACGAAGGCGCTCTTAGCAATTGGTTCCTTTTTATTTTTTCAAATAAAGTAAAAATCTCACCACGGTGGGATTCGAACTTGGGAACCAATGATAGTAACCTTTGAGGCTGACCACTACTCTACCGGGGCGACCGTTCCTGGTATCCAATAACACCGCTCATTCGAAAATGCAGGGAACACGTCGACCCACTACTCAAATGTCTCACCAAGAAAAAAAAAACTGGTGTTTTCGTTCACGGCTCGCGCTCCAATTTTGTTTCGCTCGGTCTCGAGCACAGGGTGATACTTTCCGTCAACGAAAAAACGACGAACGCGAAGCAGGGTGTATGCACCCCACACGAAACACCTACTCTACCACCCACCTGTACAGCTTTATTCCTCCCTTCGTTAAGGGCCCATATTAACGAGTATAAAATAAATTCAATTTGGAAAAATAAAAATAAAAATTCGCTTTTTATTGGTCAACACACGCTCCAGCACCAAATATTAGGATCTTGGGGTATAATCTTGGGTGGTGGTGCGGGTTCTGACCAATGAGAAGCGGATTTGTTTTGTTTTTTTTCCAAATTGATTTTTTTTTTTCTTCGTTAAAACGGGCCCTAACCCCTTAAGAACTGGTCCCACGAATTCGGGGAAAAACTACTTGGAATTAGTATGGGATATTTTTTTCAGTTCTGAATGGGCCAAGTAACCCCTCCGGGGTTGGTAGAGTGTCCAGATACAATCTTTGCAATTGAGTGGATACCATAACAAGGACTCACGTGATGCCAGGTCGAACCGTCCGAACTGAACCACATATCGACGTAACCGATCATGGAGGAGACGATGCTGTTGCCGTTCTGCCCCATGTAGCCGCCGCCCGCGAGCCACATGCGAGGGCCGTTTCCCGACAACGTGCGGGACGGTATGGAAGGCGTTACGTCCGAGTACGGGTCGTCGACGCTCGTCAAAGTCGTCACGTCGAAAAATCCTCGAGCTTCCCAGTCCGCGTTCTCGTTGACGAGCGACCAGGACACTGCCAGAGCAAGGTCCAGCAGGAAAAAGGAACACGCGACAGGAGGCGAAGTTTACCAAATGATGCTTCTCGGCCACACGGTAGCTTTTACCCCCAGCATGTACGTCAAAGATATTTTCCATCTCTAGTCGAAAATAAAACGAAACCGTACTACGCAAAGGGCGATGTATAAACGGCGCATACCAATGCATGGCTTACAGTATAGGACACCTATTAATAATATGAAACAGGAAATCTGGTCCAGGCTGGATTTCTTATTTGAACGAGGGTGCTTTGTACACTTAATTTCAGGATAACGACTCCAGAATTTCTTATTTTCCTCTAAATCTCAGCCTGGCTCTCTTATTAGCCTGTTTTGTATTAGGTGTTCTGTACTGCTGTAGTAATAGATTGGATTTCTTGCATCAGTAGTCTACGGCAGTGATGGAAGTTGTTTTTTCTCGCAGCTCAGTTTTGTTGGAAGGATGGAACTCTCATGTTGAATGGGGTTGCGGCAACAGTAGTTGCTTCTTCATTAGCCGACAACGCGAGCCGACCGCACTACAATTATGCAACCCGGGTAGTGTATCCAGAGGAGTCACTGAACTATATCCTTCACGAGGAATAAACACAAAACACGCGCGAACGGCTTATTATGCAACCAAGTAGTAACTACCAGGGTACCTGAACATACATCACGAATCCCACACGAACACTACAAATAACACATATTAATAGAACAAAACATTCTACGCAGCTCCCAAAGTTGAGTATCAACTATTCACTCGGTTGAACTCACAGCTGACGTGTTTATAATCATTTTATTTAGTTATTGCAGCGGCGTATTAAAAAGGCCAAAGTTCACCATCAACCATATGGCTATACGTATATATACGAAGTATATATATATATGTCGCACTACTATATACTAACTGTCAGAATCGATGCTTGGTGCTGTATGTAGGTGTTGTCTTGACCGGCAGCTCCTTTCGAAAAAAATCGCCAATCGAAGATTTTACCATCGGTCGCTTGCACCGCACCGAAAAAAATATCAGCCACGATCCGAACACCACAACAAGGTGCGCCTCTTCTCTAACACTCGAGCTCTCGTAGCTCCTGAGATGCGCCACAAACCAACAGAGCAGTGCGTGCTTTCTACCTGGTCCTGCACAATGGTCTACACCCTGAAGAGATTTTCGCCTGCTACATAGGGACGCCGAATTTCTGACGCGGGGGTACCTGGAACAGTTTACAACCCCTTTTGGGGCTTTAGAGGGGAAAATGGCCGAAAAAGAAGTGAGGGCTAAGCAAAGCTATAAGGGCCATTCTTATCGGAGCCATGATTTCCAAAAATTCCAAAAACGTTTTCGCGCATTTTTTTTTGTTTTTTCCATATTTTCCATTCTGTTTTTTCCCCCCCCCAAATAGTGGAATGCGAAGCTTTCCAAATAGTGTGCCCTCTGTTAAATTTCCAAACTTTGGAAATATTTCCTGTTGTTTCTGCTTTTTTTCCTGTTTTTCTTGGGGGGGGGAAAAAATAAAAAAAATGGAAATTTTTGAAGAAAAGTTTCTCGATAAGAACGGCCCTACAGTAAATACAAACAAAACATCGGGCACAAGGAGCAGCTCGGGCCGCTGAGGTAGGGGGGTGTACCCGAGCTACAGTGCAAATAACATACGCGACACATACACCACATGATACCAGTCGTACATACACTCTGCTGCGCGCCCCCACGAGGTATTCACCAGAGGGTAAGGGCCCGTTTTAACGAAGAAGAAAAAAAATCAATTTGGAAAAAAAATATTCAAATCCGCTTTTCATTGGTCAACACACGCACCAGCACCAAAGATTAGGATCTTGGGGGCATAATATTCGGTGCTGGTGCGTGTGTTGACCAATAAAAAGCGAATTTGAATTTTATTTTTTTCAAATTGAATTTATTTTATACTCGTTAATTCGGGCCCTAACTGATAAGACCACAGCACCTCAAATAGATTTGGTCGCTGCACCTATTATTACGGGGTGGGCTAATGTAGTAAATAGGACCTACGGCACACACAAAAACCTATATATTTACCTATTTTTACCAACCATATTTGGTCCTATTTATTGTGGTGCCCCGTAAATAGTAGCCCCCCCCCCCCAAAGGGTAAAAGGCAGCTTGAACGCCCTCCTACTGCTGTATACCACTCTGTATCGAAATACAAGCACCGTTTTGATTGAATATTAATGTATAAAAGGTGCTTATATTTCGGGACAGAGTGGTATGTCACAGGCGGTGTAGGGTAGAGCTCTGTATCAATCAAATCTCTCACCGCCATCCTTTGTTTTGTAGACGTCGTTCCTGCACCGCATCCCGTTGTACCTGGAATCGCTCTCGGGCCACCCTCCGAAACCGCCCATGACGAATAGGGTGTCGTTGTGCGAGAGGGACCCATCGGACGCTTCTATTGCCGGGCGCCAAATCACCGCGGCAGCTGCAGATATCATCGATAGATGCAACCACACACGGGAAGGAGACGGGTGCCAGGGGGCTTGTTACGGAGATACCCTGCTCAAAAGGGGCAAGCGCCTATACATGGGGTAACTCTTGGGTGCGGGTCGGGTGGAGCTAGGGACCGACTACTGCTGCTATACACGCAAGTCTCTGGGTGAAAGCTTGGATCGCTCACAGGCAGTGCTTGGTACAAACCAGGGATATACTACGTAGCTACTTGCCTCGCTGAATATATTATGGCAATACACGGGCGAGACAGAGCACCCTCCTACTGAGAGAAAATAAGGCATCCATTTCTGAGGGGACACCACACAACACTAGCCCACCCTGAAGGTCCGTAGATGCAGATGAATAGTGAGATCATGCTGATGTTATCTCTATTACGAGGTCGTAGCACTTTGTGGATCGATGCTCCGCAAGCAGCATCTACGTCGAGGTTTGCCGTGCAGCGAAAAAATGTAATCGGGAGAAAATTGAACAACGAGTCAAAGATGCGGCGCTTCACAACCAACTTCTACATCTTTAAGGCCACTGAGGACCTCTCAGGAATCTGTTGTTGAGTAGGCGCGCGTACGTAGGCGTTTCGCCAAAATATACAAACGATTTGGAAATAGAGTACGGGCTTTGCAAACAAGATCCGTATTTCGATTTTCAGAAAACGTGTCGCAAATAAACAAAGAATACAGAACTTTACAGCCTACTGCAGTATGATGGCTACACCACCGATGAAAAACCGGCTTTCAAGAAAACATTACTGTTCTTCAGGCGAGATTTTTTTCAAATATTTAGGGAACGTACCCCAAGAAGCTGCTGAAGATAAACCACGTTACTGCGAGATATAGTAAGTTATTGGACCCCAAAAATGTAAAAAAAAGGCTTCTCGAGCATGAAATGAAGCCTTTAGCGATTTTGGAGAGTTCTGTGTGTGTGCTGGTTCGCAACTTCGAGTTCGCGAAAACACTTCGTGGGTCAATTCTGGCTGCCTACGACTGCTGTCTGGCGCACCCGACGACCTCACACCCCCCCCATCCATCAGGAGTGTCCCTCAAAATTAGCGGGCTGTACTTTCCTGTGGGGAGCTGCTGTACGTACGTAGCTGCCCGCAAGTGAAGTGCAAAATTCATTTTTTTTTTTCTCGTTTTGTGCATCCCGAATCTCGATTATTTTCGACCACTGCAGCACCTCAAAGTCGAGGTAGAGGTATAGGTCTCTCTTGAGAACCTGTCAAAGGCCATTCTGAATAGTGTCACAAGCTGCTGTGATAAAAGTCTCTTTTTGTTCACACTCTCTCTCTCTCTGCTATGTATCATAAGACACGAACAAGCCGAAGGTGCAAACGCAGCGTGTCAAACCAGCGGCGGGAAGATTATATTCCGATAAAGCACCCTACTAGAGATAATAGAGTCGCCCGGAAACCTGGAGGTGTGGGGGGGGTGTGCTTCATTTTCATGCATGGCCGTAGTCGTATGACCATAGACCCTCGCACCCCTACAATGCCGGGACGGTACATGTCGGGTTTTCACTGACCAGGCAGACATTACTATTAATAGCACCAAGTGCGTCGCCCCGGTGGGCTAGCAGGTAACCACGAAGCCTGTTAGCGTCGAGATCGCGAGTTCGAGCCCCGCCGAGTGCATGCTCGTAGAGACTTTTTCTTGCGAAAAATATCTTGAATAGCGGAAAGCGCGAGAGCGTGAGTTAGCAAATTCGATGAAAATCGACGAGCGTTGGGAAGGCTGAACCCTCTGCGCGATAAAAATCAAGGCAAGAACCGTAGTGGGGGAGGAGGGAGAGGAGCCTACTTTGTGACCCCGGATCTGAGTTACGACCAGGGAGGGAGGAAGACGGAAGTGCGAAGATAATAAATGGAAAAAAAAAAAAAAAAAAAGTGCGAAGCGCCGTGAGGTATTGGGTGAGTCGCATGGAGGGTGAGCTGCATCCTACTACGAGTAAGAACCGGTGGGAGGTGGATAAAATCCTCCGTGCCCTTAATACATTGCAGGGCGGAGAGCCCGCTAGGTGCGTACAAGGAGAACCAGGCAACGACACTTCCGACAGTAAAATGACGCAAAGACAGACAGAAACGTTTGATGACCCGACTGATCGGGAAAAATAATGAAAAACATGAAATGATTGGGGGGAGCGTTGCCGCCCATATAGACCCAGGTGTAGTTACATGAGCCCTGTGTAGGCAATATAGCTGCCGAGACAGGGGCGCACGAAAACAATTCGGAATCCCTCGGCTCATCAGCGAAGGCGCGGAGCACTTCGAAAAGTAGAGGAGTGGGGGTGGAGAGTGGGGAGTGATGCGACTGGACATGATCGTTTGCGTCTCAGTCTGCTCTGACTGCAGGAGCGGGGAGGGGCGTACCCATTTGTTGCTTGCCTTAGTCATTTGACCATTGACCACGCCTCCCTTTCGAGACGGAGCAGGAGCGGGGGGAGCGACAATGATGATCCTAGAATGAAAAGCGGTCGACGCTTGTCCTCACGAACACGGATGATGCGATAAATTAAATGTCACAACCATTTCGTCCAGCAACGAAACGAGTGAACCATCTACCCTCGAATCAACCGCAACACTTGGGTGCTGATTGTATATAGTCCAGTACTGCGTAACTACGAGCGAATGCGGGTTTTTGACCTGTACACGGCGTTCAAAAATAGGGACCCCTTTTGAGATGGCTGAAGCGGTTGACCGACCAGCAGACCGACCAACAGACCGACCGAACTGGACCCACCAACGCACACAAGTTGACGACAGTTACCAACATCCTACGAGTACTGCTCGAGTCTCTACGTAGCTGCAGGTATATTGCATTTTTAGATGTTTACGACAGCATGACGATACTGTAGCGAAATTTCACGGGGCCTCTTCCGCTTAAGGGTTCGCGTTACAGACTCACCTAGCCCAGCTCTGGGCGAGAATGGGACGTCGTCTCCGCTGGCCATCTCCTCCCACGTGAAGACCCAGACCCCCGCTGAGTTTTGAGCGATATCTGCCGCCCAGACGTCGTTAGTCAGCGGCGACCCTCCGATAATAAACAGCCTGGGTTATCGGGAACAGTGGGCGACGTATGGGTTAGTTGTTGTTGTTGTTGTTGTTGTTGTTGTTGTTGTTGTTGTTGTTGTTGTTGTTGTTGGTGTTGTTTGTTGTTTGCTGTTGTTGTGGTTGTTGTTTTTAACTGGAGGGGTTGCCAATGGCGCTGCAGCGCATGCATAGTTGGATTCGTTAGAACGCTTGATGCTGCTGTTGTCGTGGAGAGTTACAATTGAAACTTCGTGAGTTCAATAGGGTGGCGCCTCAAACGGAATGCGTTTTGTCGAGTATCATACTCTTCTTGCGTCATGGGGCAGAGGCCGGGATAGATCCATCCAAAAAAAAACGGCTTATCATACAACTTGTGAAACTGAGTATCAACTACTTCATCGAAAGTCGAATACACAAACACCACATTACAAATGAAACATAGGACAAGCACGCCCGGATCTATGACGCAGCTTGCAAAGCAGAGCGGCAACCACTCAATCAATCGGTCGAACTCACAGCTGGCGTATTTGTGACCAAATTATCAAAGCAGGCGCACATGGCACGTGGTGTGTTGAGTACTGCAGTATGATGTAGTTGGTAGAGTAGGCACTCGCCAGGCACTTCCCTAGCATGGAATGCATCATGGGGAGAAACACGCCTGTTGTCTCTACGTATTCCCAGGCCGTTACACAACCACTTCGTACTACACGCCGAACACGCTCGACATGTTTTTTTTTGTTCTGTTTTGCTCACTTGTCTAGAAAAACGCTGCTCTCGTGCCAACCTCGGCCCGTCCAGTTCGCGTTTCCGGCGTAGCGCCAGTCGTCTGAGACCGAAAAAGCATGCCGGGCGACGGGTGTTCGAGGGTTTGCACAAGATAATTGCCGTGTTGTTTTCGTCGCTACAAGAGGTGCACGCACTCATCACCGTACATATAAGGTACACAGTATGTGCTGATCGTATAATTTCAAGGAGTACACCGAATGCTCCATCCAACATGTATCTATATATACGCGGAAAGCGTTTCGATCGTTGTACCATCAAGTGAAGCTCGGTCTATCTCGGGGACACCAGGAAGCCACGATGTGCAGCAATCTCGCACGTGACTTCTCCTCGCGACTCTTCCTGTTCGTCACAAGGATAGCGCGGCTGACTACGTACGTATTGAGTGTTAAAAACCTATTTGGGATCCGTGAATAATCGATCGCGGTAGAACACGTGAAGATGTACTGTAGATGATGCGGTCTTGTCATCCGCCTTGTTCAAGTAGGTGAGTGTGCTCCATAGTTACGATCGTCCATGCTCACAGGCATGTCGTATGTACAACTTGTTTACATTGGAGTCCTCCGACGTGGCAAATCACTATCCCCCCTAATCTGCAATACGTAGCCAATAGCACTCCGCCGCGTTGCTTCGTGTAGGTGAAGTTGGCGCCGTGTCTATGATCGTCCTTTTTTTAATATCGTCATGGTCCCCCCCCCCCCTCTGAACTCCCGATAGCCGCCAACTGTTTTCCCGCTACCTTAGTAAAAGTAGCTATTAAAATTGTGAAGATATTCAGATCTAATAGTTGTGTACGCCGGCATCACCTTGCGTGGGTATATATCACTCCGCACAGCGATCGATTCAAAAACTGCCATTCATTGCAGCTTCATGTTGATATACATACGTACATGTACCTGGTATTTCTGTATTTGAAGCATTGATTAGAGCACAAAGGCCAAGTGACAAGCACCACTGTCAATAAAAGCCGCACCCACGACTCACTGCCATCTTCTGTGACCCAGACGTCATTGTCGGGGTCCGGCGTGTACCCCCCTGCGAGTATCATGAGCTCTACCGTCCCGCCGCTGTGATCGGTAACGTTGAGGACATCCAGCGTGTGCCCGAAGCGAGCGTACCAGGGCGCCAACGAGCCGGGGTCAACGGCGTCAAAATTCTGGAGGTGGAAATCGCCGGTGAGGTGGTCGCTCTGCAGCCAGGTCGTCCCATCCGAGGAGCTCCACACGTCCCCCCGCCTGTTCTGGTACCGCAGGTTGTACGTCTGGTAAAGTTCGCCCCTGCCACCGATGACCCACAGCTTGTTCTTGAACACCGCGGCGGCATGGCCTGAAACAAATCACGAGAGAGTACATACATACATAATTCGGTTCGGCACGGTCCCGTAAAGGACGGACGGACGGACGTACGGACGCGATAGGTACAGGTCTTGATAGTGACCATGAAAATGCAAACTTGTATATGCATCTATATATTTGTGTGTGCATAATGTATCATGTATAACATACGTACATACTGCCGTACTCATCCGTGGGGACACGGGTGGGTATAAACTGAACCTGAGATCGCATCGCATCCACGGTGGAGTGTATGTACCTCGGCCATCAGACCAATCGCAAGAAACCAAATCATCCAGAATAGGTGCGTACTACTACCATTCACAACACCCGCGGCGCGCGGGGGGGGGGGGTATACTTCATTTTCATGCATGGCCGTAGTCGTATGACCATAGACCCGCGCATCCCTACAACGCCGGGCCGGAGCACCGTGGGTTTTCACCAGCCAGGCAGGCATTGCTTGGTGGTAGGGGGTGTACTCATGTTGTGCACGGCCGTAGTCATATGACCATAGACCCTCGCATCCCTACAATGCCGGGACGGAGCACGTTGGGTTTTCACCAACCAGGCAGACATTGCTTGCACCAAGCGCGAAACGCCGTGAGGTATTGGGCGAGTCGCATGGAGGGTGAGCTGCATCCTGCTAAGAACCGCCTCTGAGGCGGACTTGCATATGGACGACAGCTTCAATGAGTTAATTTAATTTCTGGTGTGGCCACGTTCGGAGACAGCAATGGGTTTTACTATGTAACTGCCTCGCGGACGCCTTACCATATTAACACTACGTGATACGACCATTCCCCTTGTGCGGAGCAAAGGTTCTCCACCCCGCACAAATGATCTACTCGACCGCCAGCTTTGGTGACCGCCAAAAAAAATAACAAAAAAAACGGCACCCTGGTTGTCTAGCTCACGCAGCGAGTGGCGTGTTTTACAGCGTCGTTGCCAACCGACGCCAACCCAACCTATAAATACATCGTATATTTATAATGAGGGGGGGGCGTGATCATTTGTTGCTTGCCTTAGTCATTTGACCATTGACCATGCATCCCTTTCGAGACGGAGCATAATTAAACGTACTGTAGGGGGGGGGGGCATAATTAAAGCAATCATACACGGCGTGTAGTGTGTAAACACGTACCATATACGTATACATACATACGTACGTACGAGAAATACCTGGTTTTTGGGTCCATCGTGGCTTCTGATTACTATTTAATAAATGTACTTCGTACTGTACGAGTATACGGGGGACCATAGTAAATAGGACCTACGGTACATACAAAAACCTACCATACTTCGTACATATTTATCTCTTTTTACTATTATAATAATATTTGGTCCTATTTACTACGTATGGTCCTCAGTAATAGTGTATGCCCCCCCCCGTAATATTACGGGGGACCATAGTAAATAGGACCTGCGTTACACACTAAAACCTATACATTTACGTATTTTTACTAACAATATTTGGTCCTATTTACTATGGTCCTCCGTAATAATAGTAACCATACTTACCCAAGTCGGTCGCCCCGATGGTCTACTATAGCGTTGGTACCCTCGAAAGCTTCTACGAGTTGATTTACGGAGTTCAATCCCCACGTGGGTCAGACATTTTGGGTTTATTCAACTTTATTTGCAAACAATACTCGTAAAATAAAAACGGAATCAACGGCTGAGAACGCCTATTATTATTGATAGTAGCGCGGGTATAGGCACAATTCGATGAGAGTCGACGAGGGAAGAAAGTGCTGATGTCTTAAGGTTCTCGCGATAAAAATGCAAGGCACGAACCGTACGTAGTGGGGGAGGAGGGAGAGGAGCCTACTTTGTGACCCCAGATCTGAGTTACGACCAGGAAGGAGAGAGGAAGGAAGGGCGAAGATGATAAAAGGGATGGAAAAAACAAAAGAAAAAAACGCACGCGCAGCGCCGTTGCCCAAACTTAGCATCATGGCGCAGCAGCAGTATCGGGGATTACAGACAGCGGTATGTCTCCAATTGCGCACGTACGTACGTACGTACGTACGCACGATGATTCGCGAGTGCACCACCGCGGGAAGACACTCCACCACCGGCAAGACGGTCCGCTTTTTGGCACGCACTTCGTATACTCGTACGTATGTATATGAAAAATATGGTGCACTGGGGAAAAAAATACCGATACGTTTGTAAACTTGAGGTTAGCTTTGTTACTAAATGTTAATACCAAACGGTCCTTACTCTTACGGACAACGTTGTACCACTCTGCCCCGAAATATAAGAATCATTTTTATTGAATATTAATATACAAACGGTGCTTGTATTTCAGGACAAAATGGTATAGACCAGGTTAAGTTACTGAATAGTGCGACACGGCAGCAAGAATGTTTTGACTTCCAGGTGCACGAGCATTTGCTCTGACTGCACACCTTAGTGGTGTACCGATGGTGGTCGATGCGACAGCAGCGAGAGTGCCACCATTTTGCTCACATACCATGGGGTACGTATGGGGTACTCGTAGATCACACGTGTTGTAACAAGTACGATGTATTACGAGTACGTAGTACTAATAGTAGTACTCGTACTCTGCTGGGATATGTTTGAGTACGATGCATACATGAGGGACTCTCACCGTTTCGACCTGAAAACGTATCCTCGGTTTCGAGCTGAATCCAACTGGTGGCTGCCGAGGTATTGTATTGCGCTGCGTCTACTACCCTGCTGAGCGTTATGCCCAGTAGGTAGCACACACGCAGGGGCCTCTGTCTACGCATCGACTGCGACAACCTCGCCTCTGCTCCTTCAAAGCTCTGCAAAGATTTCAGCTCGGCGCCTGCTGTATCTTCGAGAATACTTTCGAAATGGATATTTTTCGACATTTTTTATCGGCGTGTTGATACCGAATATTGAGCGGGGTTCTACGTCATTTCTCCCCTAAGTTTTGAATGTTCAAACACGAACCGGAACAAATATACGCCGGTGATTGGCTGAGACTAAAACAAGCGTCCGGTTTCTTACAGCCTCCAGTATTTTTCTAGGATTTTTCTCCGTGTCACTGCTCTTTTGCCTCCCGAGCCGTCGCCACACGGTCCTGTAGCTCACGCCTACGCGGGGAACGGCTTCTGCACCTTCTCAGCTCCTGTGCTGCGTCGTTGTAGATCGTATGATCTCTTGCAGCGTCTACTTTGCAGCGAAAGGAAAAAAAAACTGTCTCATCGACTGTTTTCGAGTCCCCACGAGGAGTCGTCGAGTCCAGCGAGCAGACCTCTCACTGACTGCACGCTGTATTTGCGTATCCCGCGCGCTGGGGGGGGCTCCCCTGTGCAACAAGCACGAGACCCGTGATGTACCGGTAGCTGCGCCGCTGTTCTGACTTGTTCGCTCTTTTAAGAACACGAGGTTCTGATAGACTGCGCAATCGCCACAGCTTACTTGCCACCTATGGATAGCTCTGCTGCTGCTGCTGCTGCTGCTGCTGCTGCTGCTGCTGCTGCTGCTGCTGCTGCTGCTGCTGCTGTAAATTTCAAGAAAAAACATGACAGGAGTGGCCCAAAACGTCTAGTGTCGCGTTCTCCTTCCCGCCTGGCTTTCGTCTCTTTCACTCACCAGTCAGCGCAGTGGACGCATCCTGTGATGCAGCAGCACCGTCTCCAAGAAGAGCTATCAGGCGCACTGCTGTGTCGGACACGGTATGTCTTCCGAAGCGAGCATGCGTGGGCCTCTCCTTTGCCACGGAAACAAACGGCGAATTAATGAACGCGTTACTTTTTTTTTGCAACAGCGAATCTGCGGCACCACCTCCTCCTCCTCCTCCCTGTCCTCCTGGCAGTCTGTTGACCGTTGAAAAGAAATACTCCCCCCGTCAACTCGAATACTCGTATCAATGTAAGATATCTCCGTTTGTATGTTGACGTTCGTCCGTGCCCAGCACCCGCTCCTTCCCGCCCAGTGCTCTACTACTCCATTGTTTGCGGGCAAGAGCTGTGTGGCCCTCTGATGATGATGTGTTGTTGTAGCTGTCATGCACATAGCTCCGCAACCCCGCCCAGAGTTTACTACGTACAGCAGTAGTATGATATGTACTCGTAGCAGCAGTGTATACGAAAGCTTTGCGGCGTTGTTCTGGTTAATCGCGAGGAAAGTGAAAGGGTCGAACCCCAAAATCTGACAATTTCGGAGTTCGAGTCGCGCAGGCAACGTGCGTAAAAAATCCGAAGTTTCACCTTATGTACCTGGTACAAGCATATGGCGTTGTTTGTCCGTCTGCCTTGTATGTACCGGCACCTGGTATCCATTATTTCATCCGAGGCACGCGCTCACGTTGTAACAGGCCGCACGCCTGAAAAGGCTTGCTACTACGACGAGTATCGCACAACAATAATACGAGGTACACCTTTTTTCTACGAGTAAGAGCACTGCGCGTATACCATACGTAGCTTGCTTCCAAGATTTTACCCACTTTGTGGATAATGTCAGCATTGCTCGATGCAAAAATGACGCAAGAGGAATGCGCGATCATGATCATAGGGGCTTAGTTTAGCCCGCCCATGTACGTAGTATGTGACAGCAATAATCTCCTCCTGTTGCATCCTCTTCGAAGAATATGCTCATCTTTGCGACCATTACTGCTGCTGCTGCTGCTGCTGCTGCTGTGCTGGGCAGTCAGTGCAGTTGGTGCGCAGGAAGGGGCAATGCTGTGATCCCACGGGCCAGTGAGGGCAGAAAACGAAAAAACGGCACCTGGTACTGCCTGGTACCTGGTAGAATTCAAAAGGGAATGTTCTTGGAGCACAGAGTATAGCTAGCCAAGGGCAGTACCAGCAGGTATTATACTGGAAGGTCGTAGCAGAGCAAGCAGCCAAGAGCTCTGGTGATGATAATACCAGCACCACCAAAAAATATCAGGACGAGTAATAGTTTACCTTAAACGAATACCCTCTGGGTGCGCTGGTGCCGATCGATGCTTTCGTCCCATCATCTCACCGACAAAAACCACCGTGCCCCATCCCCATCTCTCTTCTTGTCAAAACCACTACCTGGTAGCATTTATGCACCTACAAATTCACGTCACAATTTACTCGCACATAAATTAAGCACGCAGCAGGAGAACTACGCACCCTAGGAGATGGTCTCGATATGCTCCGTTGATCACATCATCGTCATCAGTCGACGACACCAACAGCCTGGACAACGTGTGGAGGCAGTCAGTGAGGATGGATCTCCCCAGAAGTCTTCGCTTCGCCAAGCCATAATATGCTACGTATGCCCGCAAACCCGGAACGGTTCGCCCACGCTTCCCCCTCCCCCCCCCCCCCCCCCCCCCCCCCCCCCCCCCCCCCCACCCCCCCCACAACACCCCCCCCCCCCACCCCCCCCCCCCAACCCCCCCCCCCCCCCCCCCACCATCCCCCCGCCCTTCCCATCCTCCTGGTCGCCGACACTATAGTAGGCTTTTTGAACGGGCTGCGCTAGAATTACTTCACAGCATCATCATCATAATCGCAGCTCCCGATCCCCTTGCTTCGGCAGCGGAGGTCTAAAACCTCTAGCTCAAAATGACCATTCTTTGCCTTCGCACTCACTCACGCACCCACCCACCCCTACACACCGTGCGTGCTCCCCTCGACACACGCGCCGAGCCGGCGAGGCAGGCCTCTCCATTGCCCCCCTTTTTGCCTCGCCAACTTTCTGCACCCCGTCGTCACACGACCGACCGACCGACTACCCGCTAGGTCCACCGACACCCTTGAGTCCTTGGAGCACCTCGGCAGCGCGCATGTCGTCTTCTTCTTTGGGGGGCGATCTGTTCACAAGGATCCCGTACCGCCGGTGACATGACAATAACAACAAAAATGCAAAAACGACAGCGTTGATTGAGCAACAGCAACAACAAACATCGAGGAACGAGACAACCATCTCCACCCACAGCCTCGTAATAAAAAGCGCGCGATAAAAAAGTAGCATTCTAGCATTCCACATGGGCATTCGTCGGAAACGCTCCGCAAAAGAGCCGACACGCCCTCGCGGTATCATTACCGCTTCCACCGCTTTTGCTGTGTACAGCCGCAAGCAACCTCTACTGCTGTCTGCAGTGCTTCGGCAAAACAAAACATAATCGTACAGATACGAAAGTATCTAAACAAGAACAGGTTTTATCACGTCCGTAACTCTCAACACACCTACATAACCTATACCAAGTATTCGCCAAACTTCCACGTACCTGGTGCAAAAAAACATGCAGCAGCATCAGCAGCAGCAGGCATGAGCCCCGCCCCGCCCTACCCGCAAACGCCAAAAACACGCAAAACACAACACACAAAACTCACTTGGAACTGCCTCCGATGCCGTCCCCAGTCGGGGTGCTCTCCGACCCAGTCAGCCGAACCCTTGCCGCGCGCTTCAGCTTCTTCAACCGCGGGCTGGGAGTCTGTCCCGCGTCATCCTTGCCGAGGTCTAGCCGCCGCTTGCTGTGCGCGCCGTTCGCCTGGCCGCCCGAGGACCCGGCCCCGGCGCCGTGCGGAGAGGAAGGGCCGCCCGCGGCGGCGGCGGCTGCTGCGGCTGCACCGAGAGATGCAGGGTCGCTGCACCATTGAAGGGCGCTGGTGCCCGTCTCTGCCTCCATCCTGGCCTGCATGTTGGCGATTTTGACGGAGGTGAAGGAAGAGTGGTCCCAGCCGCAGTCGGGGTGCGAGCATCCTGAAAGGGGCAGAACGGGGAGGGATTTGGGGAAAGGGAAGGGGGACGTTTGGATGCTTAGGCATGAACAGTGCGCGTAATACGTACATGAGAGGTTTGAGCTGGTGGCCACAAGCGAGGTGGGGTCCAAAATGTGATCAATGCGAAGTCGTGCCTGACGATTGGTCATACGTGGTGTATATTCCTGGAAAATACTTGGAAGAGTAAAGGTGCGACTAGAGGAGTTCTTCGGGAATTGGAGAAGGCGTCGGGAGGTAATGTGCACCAGGTAAAGGAGTAATTAGTACCCTGGTAGACAAGTGCAGCGCGTCGTTTGTTTCCCGGCCGCAGCGGTGCGTGGAGCCTCTACTCGGTAGTGCAAAGGAATCCCGGAAATAATGCGTTCAAGCTTCCAACGTCACCACCCTAATGTGAAACATCTTATCCTTACTAACTCTCACCACTTTACATGTAACAACCTCTACGAGGCTAACCCGTGATGACTAAATGAACAATAACCAACCCAGATCGAGAATGGGCTTGCAAAGTCAAATTACAACCCCCCTGCCTGCGAAAGAGATGCGTGGTCAATGGTCAAACGACTAAGGCAAGCAACAAATGAGTACGCCCCCCCCCCGCCCCGTCCCCAGCCCCTACCCTTCCCCACTGCGCCAGGTGCCACCAAGACTTCAATTCATACCTTCAGCGATCAGAGAGAGCAAGATCTTGGAGAACTTGCGGGACTTGGTGATGGCCTCGTCGCCGATGTCCTTCTTGATGATGCCCACGATGCGAGCGTCGATCTTGCCGTCGAAAAAGTTCGAGTGGCGCCCGGTGTGCGCCTCCACCTGCTTCTCCGACGCGAGGTTGTACATCACGCCCGCCCCTCGCAGCGCGATGAACTTGAACACGTTCGTCAGCGTCAGCGTGCGCCCCTGCCGGGGGAGGTTGTACATGGCGCGGTCCTTCACCGTGGCGCTCGCCACCACCGCCGCCTCGATCAGTCCCAGCTGCTTGACGTGGTTGTCCGTGTAGTTACGCCCCCCGACCGAGGATCGTGGCACGGGGGGTACCCGAGCGCCCGAACGCCCACCCTGAAGGACCTGTCGAGGCTTCGCCGCTACCTCTGGCCTGGAATTTGGGCCGGCGCCGGCGCCACCGGCGGCGGCAGCGGCCACGATGGGTGGCGGCGCCTGCCGGAAGTCCATCGGCGCCGGAGAGGCGACAGCCGCGGGGGCCATCTGGGGAGTGCAGGCGCCCGAAGGCGAAGCCATGGCGACTCCCAAGTCGTGCACGGCCTTCGGTGCCGTCCGCGTCCTCATCCCGTAGCTCTGACTGCCGTCACCATCATCGTCATCATCGCCGTCGTGGTGGTGGTGGTGGTGGTTGTGGTGGCTGTTGTTGTTGTCGTTATGGCGGTGGCCCAGCTGCGTGAACGAGCAAGCAGAGCCCCCCCCTTCCGCCGCCGCGACGCGCCAGTCGCGCGCGTTGCTGTGGTCGGACGAAAACCCGCGCCCGTCGTCGCGCGCGAGAGAAGGGTGGGAGTTGCGCGGGCTGAGGCGTCTCCCTCCCTGGGTCTGGTCGCCGTCTCCCCCGGCTCCCTCCGCCGCCCCGTGCCCGAACCCTCGAGGCTGCGGGGGCTCGGGACTTTCTCTGCTGCCTCCCAGCTGAGGGAAGCGTCGGCTTCTTAAGCGCGCCGGGTATCTCGAAGGAGAATGCTCCCGGCCACGGAAGCTGTCGGCGGGCGGGGGTCCCCCTCGCGCCGCGTGGTACGAGGAGTGGCTCGGCGTCTCGAACGCTCCGGGTCCGGCCCGAGACACCGCGAGGGAGGCGACGGCGCCCTCGGCGTCACCATTCGCCCGGCGCGAGGCCGCGACGCGTCCTACCACCTTAAGTGGCGCCGAGGGCTCTCCCGAACGCGACGGCTCCTTCGGGGTGACCCGGGGGACAATGTTCCGAGTCCACATGGGAGCCGGGTTCGGGGTGGCCGCTACCCCGGCCCCCGCCGCCATCACCGTCGCAGAGGGGGCATTGGAGGAGCCGGCTTGAGACGCCTGCAAAGCCTGGGGCTTCGACTTGCCCTTCACCTTGCCGTTGGCGAGCTGGAGGCCCTTCCCAACGGAGGAGGCGGAGGTGGCCCGGGAGTTGGAAGCAGAGCTGGCAGCGGTGGAGCTAGAACGGCCCCCCTCCGCGGCGGTGGAGAAGGGCGCGATGTTGCCGTTGTGGTTGCTGTACCCGGAGCCCCCTCCTCCTCCTCGTCCGGTTCCGTTGGAGGAGCTGCAACGGGTGTGGCGTGCGGCGAGGAGGGACTGGAGGTGAACGCTGAACGCCTCGGCCTTTCGCCAGTCCTGCGCGCTCATCGGGCACGGTCCCGTCGGAGAGCCGCCGTCCGGGGACGAAGAAGACGCGGGTGTCAGCACTTCGTCCCAGGTGTGGGCGGCGGACCCACGGCTGCCCTCGTTGGCTCTGCTCATGACGTGGGCAAACAGCGCCACCAGATTGGGCGGCATCTGCGTACACATACACCATGCACGCGGCAGACAGCAGGAACAAGGGAGAGAGCAGGCAGCAAGCAGCAAGCAGGCGGTACGTACGTACGGGAGACGAAAATGGACGCGCGAGGGGGATAAGAAAAAAGATCGTTGGCGCGCAGAAAAGGCGAACCCACCTCGATGGGGGCAACGCTAACGAGAGTAGAGAGCCAGCGCCGCCTACGCGAGTTGAGAGAGAAAACGGGCGACTCGTGAACGCTGCCAATATTATATTCGCGGGGGGCATGCATCATGCAGCGTTCCTTTTTTCGGCGTTTCGTCGCTGGGAGAGAGACCTTTGGGATCGTCAACTCGTTCTCGTCTATGATACTCGCGCACCCCCGAAGCCGATTTTTGTTCATGCGCAACAAGAAAAAGAGAAAATGATTACGATATCACTCCTCCTAGGCAAGCAAAGCCAAGTTGGAGTTCTTGGGTCGGGGGGAGAATGAGACCGCAGAACGAATCCGCGGTGGGGTGCCTTTGCTCGAGGCCTGCCTAGTACCACTGTTCTTCGGCCTCTATCTGCGCTTTCGGTGAACGGGTGTCAGCCAACCGATCGACGGAGCCGGTGCCCGAGGAAAAAAAACGTTGCGAGGAGCGAGCCACACAAACAGCAAGTCACGAGACACAAGGCTTGGTACTAGGATGATACGTACAAGTTGCTCGTGTAGCATACATACGGAAGGTGAGACGAGGACTTGCCGAAAAACACAGCCGACTCCCTCTTGCCTCGCAATCCGCACAAGAAAGCAACGCAGAACCTGCACACCCAGTGGGCTCATGGGAGTCGGGACCAGAGGAGGCCCCGGCGGGGCTGATGATAGGCCGGCAGCAAAACGAACGATTATATATCATGCCACATGCTGCGTGCGTCGCCCGAACGAAAGCCTCGGCCTCTTACCAATTCGCGTGCAGTGCAGCCCGCTATGATGCTATGCTCTCTTACGATATGAGGGTATACCCATCCCCCAGTACCCAACAGACAAACGGTGTTCTCCGTGTCCAACGAGCTGTCTTGCGAAAGCGACTCAGCCTCAAGGAGTGCAAGGTATGCGCAAGGCACCAGGGGCAGGGGAGGGGGGCCCGGGGACCCGGGGGGGGGGAAGGGTGCGACACCGCGTGGCGCACACGCGTGCGCGGGGCGTGCATCTGTCACCCGAGCGCTATGCAGCTCGCTCGCTCGATCGTATCTCTCGCACACACACACACACACACTGGGCGCAAAAGTCTGTCTTTCTCACGCCTGGGTTTCGATTGATTTCAGATTTTCTCACCTGAGTCTTGCTGCGGGGCAGCCTGTCCTTGGGGTACATTATTATTTTTTTGAAGGTCCAGTTGGGGGAGAGGCGAGAACGCCACAAGCTCTTCGGTCGCCCTGCAGCCCGCCTTGCCTCACGCGCACATATGCCAAGCAGGAACTTCGGGAGTGCGCCAAGAGGGCCCAGGAGGCCGGGCTCGGCTCGGTATCTGCGGCGGAAGGGGAGCAGAGAGAGGGAGAGAGAGAGCCGACGTGGGATGAGGGATGGGATGCCAGATGATATTATAGGAGCGGGGGAAAACCTCTTTGGTCGTCAGAGGCGCAGACAAGGTCACCAAAACTTGGATCTCTCGACCTAAACAGCATATAAACCGAGGCATCCGCGAGCCGCCGACGGCAGGGACTGGACCTAGGGAAGGCCCAGCGCCGCTCGATGGGCCCCATGGCATCGGGAGACGCGAGTGCTTGGCCTCTGAGCCAGCAAGCCCCAAACGACCAGGCAAGCTAGAACGAATGTTTCGAGCGGAAAAATGCTCCGATATGCACAGACGTCTGCGCCACACAGCGCGAATTACGGCGCAGACCCGACGGTCAACAGATAATCTAGATACTACTCTCGAGTATGGGCCCGGAGGGGGGGGCAGGTGCGGCCTCTGGGCGCCGGCGCCTTGTGTCACGCGAAATCCGACTGGAACGGCGATTCTCGCAAATTTCGGCAGTGTTGCCGCCCGCCGTTGCCACAGGCTGCCTCACCTGCAGTGCACAGCAGCGTAGGTGAACTCCTCCTCGTGTTGAATGTGGCCCACTGCGATGTCCTCCTGTAGTTGCCCAGCGCTCCAGCTCGAGACGTTGGGTTGTGCGAAGACAGCAATGGGAGTTGTGAGCGAGCTAAGGAATACCAATGAGGCGTTTTTCTACAGGGCGTTTTTATCCACGTTTCCGAAAGGGGCCTGTTTTTGGTGTTTTCGTGCAAACAGCGCAAATCAACCAAGAAGCAGACAGCATGCGGGTGAGCGCCGGGCCTCCACCCAACCTCAGGGGGAAACAACGTATGCCTCGTTATGTGGAGCAAGCTCGACCTTTTTCTCGCTACCAATTGGTGCCTTCCTTCGGGAGCACGAGGAACATTCATGCTGTGACCTAATCCCGCTATTGATGGAAAGCAGAGTTGCTATTCTTGGAAACGTACCAGGTATAGTGTGGCAAGCAGTCAACATGTGTATCAGGCGACTTCATCGTGGTCAGTAGATTGTTGTACATCGATCTCCGCCGTCTCGTCCTGACAAGTGATCCAGTTGCTGTTGTTGTCGCCGTCGAGGCGTCCTGCGTCGTGTGTCCGTCGTGCCACCCCAGCATGGTGGTGGTGCTAAGACGACGTATCATAGCTCGCCAGAGCAGCCAATGCTCAGTACCAGCTATACCTGGTATATATAGTTTGACACCAACATAGACATCGCCCTCACTCTGGCCTGCTCTGACTGCTGCTGTTACATACCGCCCTCACGATACAGGTTTCACACAGCACAGCCCTTCTCTTGGCGACAGCGCCTGCTGCGATCGTCGGATTCCTCACGCCCGTCCCTCATGGTTTCGGTGCGCAATGCCTCCGTCGAACTTCGGAATTGAGCATGGTGAGTGGGCGGATGAGAAAAACCAGATGTATGTCCATTATAGGCGTATTTCGTCGTTTCGGGTATCTATCGTAGTTGCACTTCGCCCGGGAGGTGAGCAGTGCTGCCGACCGAAACGAGTAGTATTCGTACCCGGGAGGAGAGTGCAGCAACAGCAGCAGCAGCAGTGTAGCAGTGTTGGCTTTCTGTTGTATAAACAAACTGGTATGGTATGCTATGTTTTGTAGCGGTGCAAGGATGCTGTGTACGTGCTCTCGGAAAGAGACAAACTACCTCTTATTACGCATGCTTATCATTATGAATAGATGTAATTTATGAATAATGTTGGTGACCGGTAGCATCGGCATCAGTCCATAGACAGGAAATTTCCGCTCCCCTCTCTCTCCCCCGGCTGCCTCCTGACTCCTCACTGCTGTTCACCTCGCCGAGGACAACAGCTCTATGAATACGATTTCGTTTATGCATGAAAAACCTGTGTCGGTTTTGTCGGCTGTTAATATACTAGTCGGGGAGCCAACAGTCAACAGCAGCCAACGCAACGCTGTTGTTGTTGTTGCTTTCACTTTGAGATTCACTCCCCCCAACCCCAAGGCAGGGCAACCCTACCCATTTTTCACCCGCGTGTTCCATATTGGCCACTCCGAACACTCGCACGAGTTTATGTATATACCTGCAGGTACCTGTGGTATTTTACATTTTTGACCAACTTTGGTGACACCGGTACTATACCATATATACATACTGCTGTAGCCAGCTGTAGCTGCTGTTGATGTGTTCCGGTTTTTTGTGCACGCTCCCATGACAGGCGCCTGTTTGCGTACTGGCAGCTAAAGGACCTGGTACTATTTGGTAATAGGTGTGGTACCTCCCCATGTACATGCGGTCCTCCATACGAGTACCTCCAACTTCTTATTACTACGTACGACGACGTAGCAGAATATTACTACCTACCGGTATGTACTATTAATACCGGTATACTCTAGTAGAGCAACTGGTGAAACACAGCCGACCGGTGCTGTGTACCAGCCAGTATTAATAGTGAATTTCCAACTGTGAATTTCCAGCTGTGAATTTCCAGCTGAGTTTCGTGCCACCTGCCACCCTGCTTATATACCACGATGTACCTAAATATAAAAGCCTTTTATACTAATATTAGTATTAGAACGGTCCTTATATTTAGGTACAGAGCAGTATGAATTCATACCTGACGCGCACTGGGTACGTACATACATACCCCGTCCGATACCGCCCTCTGCCTCGCGGGACCTCTGCCGCCCTGCCCTCACCCTCCTCCTCCTCCTCCCCCTCTTGCTCGCTCTTCGTTTTTTTTTCCCCTCGTGCCTCGTGTCTCTCTGCCTCTGCTCTTTTTGTTTTTCCTGCTTTTATATTACGCTGTCTCCGCTACTTCTGCATTGTCTCTTGTCTGTCTGTACGTATGTTTGTTTGTCTTGTCTGTCCGTCTGGGTGTCTTGTCTCCCTGTCTCTTCCTCTTTCTCTCTCTTGCTCCCTCTCTGTCTCTCTTTTCTTTGTCTCTCTATCCCTGTCGTTTTGTCTTTCTGCTCTCTCTTGTCTGTCTGTCTCGCTGTCTGTTGGCTCCCTCTCGGTTTCTGTCGAATTAATTTCTCTGCTCTCTTGCCCCTCTTGTCCCTTCTCAATGTCTCTGTTTCTTGGGGCCTCCGCCTGACCCCCCCCCCCCCGTCACTCCCGCACGGGCTGTTGCCTTCCTGGGTGCAACACAACGACACCGACATCAAAAACAGCGGTCCACCCCCGACTCGCCTTGCGATCGGCGCGCCCTTCTCAAGGGGTTCGCCGCGGGCGTTCTGGGCACCGCTGTCGTCGTCGGCACCGGCACGGGGTTCGAGGTCTTGCCCGGCGTTGACACCACAGCAGCGTTTGCCGCGGAGATCGGCACGAAGCAGAGCCCGATAGCGGTCGTCGGGGCAGGAGGCGAGTGGAGGGAAGAGTTATCACGCCTACTCGTATGAATTGCCTAGTCGTAGAGGTGTACATATTATATATTCGATGTCTGAACAACCGAGTGCTGATCATCGGTAGTCAGCATGCTGGTATATATAGACGAGGCAGTACGATATCATATGAGCTACGTACGTACCGGGTATTAGACTATAGAAGTAGTAGACTGGCTGTGTCCTGGTACCTGATGCAACTCTCGACGGCGTTGTAAGGACCATTCGTATAGTTAGCATCAATACCTAACGGTCCTTACATTTCCGTCTATTGAGTGAGTGGTAACTTATAGCTGCGGTGCACCTTGTAGACGCTATAGTATGTATACACGCATGATATGATACCAGGATGTGTGCATGTTGTTCATTCACATCATGAGTAATACTCGGGGTACGTGTGTATAGTAGTAGTAGTGGTGGTGGTCCCACTTATAAGTAGTGCCGGTATGCGCCAGCCAACAGTACCGGCACTATCGGAAACCGGCACTATTCTGCACACTGCTACACTCTACAATAGTTAAACGTTAATCCCATCTGTGCCAACCGATATGACAGGCACTATGCCGGCAGCCGGCACTTCTCAACCGGCAATATAGAGGGACCACTACCTACCCACTGCAGTGCTGTTATTTACCGGTATATAGCTGAGTTTTTTTTCGTAGTGGTTTGGTTTTGGTTGGTGTATATTTTCTTCTTTTCTGTTTTCCCACGTGTTGTTTTGGTTGATGGATTGATTGGCCAGCCACCTGCAACGTGCAACGTAACGACGCGTTTTTTTTTTTTTTTTTTTTTTTTAATGGACGGATGGTGTGCACGTGTACAACGTCATATAAAGTACGTATCCGCATATATACTGCTGTTGCGGGGGGCCATAGTAAATACTAGTAAATAGGGGACCTACGGTACAAAAACCTATATATTGCCCTTTTTTTTCTCACAATATTTGGTCCTTTTTACTATGGCCTCCCGTAATGCTGCTGTACACATATTTAGACCTATGCGAGCACGTAACTAAAACTACTGCAACATATGTACGTATTGAAGATTTGGATGCGGCGCCGTTTTTTCATTAGTTCGAGTTACGACTAAAACTCACTCGTGTCCTACTTGTGGCACTCGTATGGTATCGTAGTGTTACAGCTATCTCAAGGGCCATTTTTTCCGTGCGTTGTTGTAGGTGATGGATGATGGTGTGGCCATTTATTTACAGAGTCGAAAACCTTTAGAATCTGCCCTGATATGGGGCGCGGAGCCTGGTAGGTAGGCAGGCGGACTTGCTATTACTGTACTGTGATACACTCACTGTACCTGGTATGACGGTAGCACCCGCAGGTCCTATCTCAAGGCATTACGAGTATTCGACTCGATATTATTGTTTCTTCAAGACGCCTTTTTCGCTAAAAGTCAGGGGGGGGGGGGGGGAGGGGCTCGAGAGGAGCCGCGTCTGCTCTTTTCGTGCTCGAAACGCTCCGTTTTTGTCTTGTGTGGTGCTTTCACGACAGAGGCGGCGGCGGCGGTGGTGGCGGCGGCGCGGGGTAGCCATGCCATGCCGAGCCGTGCCGACATGGCTGCCACCACCCCGTCTCCGTCTATCGTACATACTGCTGTAGTAGCAGCAGCAAACGGCCCCAGGCGGATGCATGCCACTGCTGCTGTAGCTGCTGCTGCTGTGTTTGCTGCTCCGCTGCCGCTTTTTTTTTGCCTCTTTTTTTGCCTTTGTTTAAGAAGACGGAAATGAACAAAGAAGCAGAAAGAAGGAGAAAGAAGAGGAAGAAGAAGGAAGGAGAGGGGGGGGGGGGGGGGGGGGAAGAAATAATAAGAATAAGAAGAAAAATATAACAGGGACAGCACATGGGGTAAATGGTGCTTCTGGTGCTGTCGATGTTGTGTCGGTTTTGTCGGCATCCATCCGGCCCCCCGATGTGATCTTTCGCACCGAATCGGCCGACCGGGCTTGCTTGTCCCAGCTGGCCTCGCCGAAAGGGTAGCCTGTTCGTCCTCCACATTATACAGTGTCAGCGGTATTCCGTGATATACAGCATCAACGGTCCGTCCAGGCTCTGCCCCTGTCACCACCGTGTCGTTTGAATTTTTGTTTTGGATGCCTGGATGGGCACGATGGATCCGGCGCAGACGCTGGCTGTTTAAATGCACGGGACCGGCGTGGGTTCGCGAAGGCGGCTGACGCCCGAAGCGCACCAGGGCCGACCTCGAATCGCAAGGGCTGGTTGGCCTTGAGTACACCCTCATTGAAGGTGTCATCCATATGCAAGTCCGCCTCACAAGCGGTTCTTAGTAGGATGCCGCTCACCCTTCATGCGACTCGCCGAACACCCCACGGCGCTTCGCGCTTGGCGCTAGCAATGCCTGCCTGGTCGGTGAAAACCCGACATGCTCCGTCCCGGCATTGTAGGGATGCGAGGGTCTATAGTCGTAAGACTACCGCCATGCATGAATATGGAGCACACCCCCCCCCTACTGCTCCATCCCGAAAGGCATGCGTGGTCAATGGACAAATGATACGAGAACTAAGCAAAAATAAGTCCTTGATAGACCCGGTGCCCCGCCCCACACTCGCCTGCTACTTGGCCCTGCCTCTGAGCCCGGTGGAAGCTCCGCCAACTGTGAACCAAGCAATGGCATGGTTATTAGCGTTTGCATAAACCGCGCGCGGGCTTCGTTTTCAGCCCCGGCTCTTGTCGCCGTCACTGTACCATAGTCGCCGTCGTCGTTCGCGCTCCGGCTTCAAAACAAACCGTAGTATGTATGTATGTTGCCTACTATTGTTGTGCAACGTGTGTCACACTGTAAGCTGTAGGTGGCAGCTCCTTTGCCACTACGAAGCCCTTTTGCATTGTCCTTTTGCGTTATCCGTTTGCATTCTCCATTTGTAATTTCGAGTTCCATCTTCTCCCGCTCTTTCTACCACCCCGCCGCTCACTCACCTCGTCGTCCCATACTCCTACTCTCCCCTCGTCCGCCCTCTCACTCTCCCTTTACCCTATGTTCTCACTCTCCTCGCTCTGGCCCCTCCACCCCTCCTCACCCTGACCCCCCCTCCCCCCCCGCCACTCCCTTAGTGGGGATATGGATTAGCATTTTTGTTTTTTATAAAATGGAAACACTACTGGGCCCACATTTTGGGTGGCTATTAGGAGTATTAAAGTGCTTCATCCTCGAAAGGATGCGTGGTCGTCAATGACGAAGGCAAGCAACGAATGAGTACGCCCCCCTCCCCCCCTTATGTACCAGGTATATAGTAGCCTTGCCTTCTACCCACCCGTCCGTGAAACCTTCTACTGCTGTGTGACTAGTCATCTCTTGTGTCACAAGCGGCCACGACCTGCGCATGGACGAAACATTGTGAAGTAACCGTCGGCAAGGCACCCCCCTGTCGGATGTCGGATGCACCGCCAACTTTGAAGCGCGCGCCAAGGGCGCCCAGAAATAAATCCATGATAAACAAGACTGCTTTTATTTCAAAATCGGCCCTCCGGGGTGGGGGGGGCGGGGCGTACTCATTTGTTGCTTGCCTTAGTAATTTGACCATTGACCACGCATCCCTTTCGAGACGGAGGGGGGAGGGGGGTGTGTACTCATGTTGCTGCTAGCGAGCGCGTACCGTCAGTATCATATGACCATAGACCCTCGCATCCCTACAATGCCGGGACGGAGCGCGTTGGGTTTTCACCAACCAGGCAGACATTGCTTGCACCAAGCGCGAAACGCCGTGAGGTATTGCGCGAGTCGCATGGAGGGTGAGCTGCATCCTGCTAAGAACCGCCTCTGAGGCGGACTTGCATATGGACGACAGCTTCAATGAGTTAATTTAATTTCTGGTGTGGCCACTTCCGGAGACAGCAATGGGTTTTACTATGTAACTGCCTCGCGGATGCCTTACCATATTAACACTACGTGATACGACCATTCCCCTTGTGCGGAACAAAGGTTCTCCACCCCGCACAAATGATCTACTCGACCGCCAGCTTTGGTGACCGCCAAAAAAAAATAACAAAAAAAAACGGCACCCTGGTTGTCTAGCTCACGCAGCGAGTGACGTGTTTTACAGCGTCGTTGCCAACCGACGCCAACCCAACCTATAAATATATGATTTATAGGGGGCGGAATCGGGGTGTTGATTTACCATTTTTCCGGAAATGTACGGACCTTTTTTTTGTATCAATGTTAATATTAATAACCAACTATCCTTTTGTATATACTTTTTCTTTTATCCCAGGGTGCTTGACCCTTTTACTATTGATACTCCAAATATGATGTCACACTAGTTTCACGTGATTTGTCCCCAAAAAACCTGGGCATGGTTCCACAGAGGTTCGGGTGGTTGTTCATAGCGGTTCATAGCTGACTTTTATGGCCCTGATTCTGGCACCTAAATCTGGAAGGTCGGAAAGGTGGGGGAGGGGGAGTGTACATGATCACAGAAACCGTCGCGGCAACTTGTTTTTTTTTATGTTTTTTGTTTTTTTCCCGGCTACGGCAAGCGAGCGAAGCGCGGCTTAATATGCGGTTGGATCTCTCTTGACGAGGGGCCGGCGGCGGCACTCGACGGCCGAGAAGAGATGGGAGATGCTTCCAAGGCTGTATATACRTACAATTAGTAGTAGTTTTCGGCCTGCACTTCGTAGTTCCGTAACTGTCGAGGCCTCAGCTTTTTTTTGAAAGAAAAGTGTGGACTTTTTGACTGCTTCGCGCTCAACCTCGCTCGCTCGCTCGCTCGCTCGCTCGATCGAGCGATCCCTCCTCTCTCCCCTTCCGGGTGCCTGGCCGATGGGCAACGCCCACGATCATGACATGCAGAGGTCGATAGATGTGCATACGTACATGTACACATGTTTCCCCCAGGTTGGAGGCCGGGTGGGTGAAACGTGCTATGCTATATATATATATAGAAGAGGGTGGGTATACATAGCCCCGTTCCTTTCTCCAGTCGTTGTTCTACGCGCTAGGAGAGGAAGGAGGGGGGTGTACTCATGTCTTGCACGGCCGTAGTCGTGTGACCATAGACCCTCGTATCCCTACAATGGGGGGGAGGGGGAGTTGTTGGCCTCGGTGTTATGGCAGTACTCGATGCGGTATCAGCGCTCGATGTGACCCGCGCCTGCACTAAGCGTAGAGATGTGTACCCCCCGCCCGCCGATTACCCGACTTCTCCCGGCGGGTGGTACCGGTAGACTCGGACTGGTTGTATATACCCGTTGTATATACAGCAGGGTCGATCGAGGCCGACATGAAAACTCGGCGGGTAGAAGACGGGTACCGCGGTTACCCGGGTAGTCGGGCGTAAGAACCGTGGTGATCCCCGCCGCCCGGCTCTCCGACTATCTCCGTCAACATGTCTTCTCGCGTTTTCTCCCCAACACTGTTCTACCCCCTTTAGAGAAACGCCTCCACTTTTTTTTCGGGACAGACTGCTTGACAATGTAGATATGAAACATGTCGTCAGTTTTCACAGCAGTGACACGGGTGAAGGCTCGTTTTTTTCGGCGCCTATCATATCCGTATATACGTAAAAGAGTTCAGATGCCACGGCGCATGCCCGCTACGGTACGAGTAGAGATGCACCATGTTTCATTCTGAGAGTGGTCAGTCACTTGAGGAGCTCTATAACGTCATCAAAAACTGTTTTTTTTTTTTAGGAGGAAAATACTACAGTGAACGATATTGCAACACAAGAATGAAAAAATTCTGACGATTTTGGGTTAACCCTTTTAGGGCTGGAGTCCCGTTTTGGGGACAAACCACTCTAATCCTAAGTAATTTGTCCCCAAAACGGGACTCCAGTCCTATAAGGGTTAAGGAGCTCGACCGTTCAGAAAACGTTTTCAGCCAAAAAAACGCCATATTTATCGTACCACGCGTCCCACCTTCTTATCTTAACCCATTCAGAACTGGAAACAAGTATCCCACACTAATTCCAAGTAGCTTGTCCCCAAATACGTGGGACCAGTTCTTAACCCTTATAGGACTGGAGTCCCGTTTTGGGGAAAAATTACTTGTAATTAGAGTGGATTGTCCCCAAAACGGGTCTGCAGTCCTAAAAGGGTTAAGGGGTTAAGATGACACACACACTACTGCTGTGGGACAAATTTCCTAATACGTACGTAGCCGATTTTTTTCCCAGAGCAAGTGGGGGGCATACATACGTACACAGCAAAAGAAGGGAGTGTTTTTTTTTTGTCAAGATTTCTCGACGAGAGCTTTTTCCATGGGCGCGCATCGCTTGATATGTACCTTGGTAGGTCTTTTGGAACCATTTGTCTCATTTGTCGAGAAAACATCAGCCTCGAAATTTGCCGCGACAGGGGGGGTGTGTGTTGTCGTGTGTGTGTTTACGGTATTTCCTGTGGAAGGGCTCGTGGCCTACGGTTTGCAGCACTTCCACAGCCACAGTAGTCATTTGTGGTTCATCCTATGCATACGCGATTATTTTTTTCGGTGCGCAGTCCAGCCCGCACAGCAGTACTGCAACACGCAAGCGAGCGAGCGCGTTGGACAACGCACCGACAGCAGTAGCAGCAACAACAAAAGCAGTAGCAGTAGCAGTAGCAGTAGCAGCAGCAAAAACAGTAGCAGCAAGTAGCAGCAAGCAGCAGCAGCAGCAGCAGCAGCAAGCTCAGTGAAAATGCTTTTGAGACCGCGGCTGGACCGGTGGTGGTGGTGGTGGTGGTGGTGGGAGGGCGAAAAAGGCAGTGCTCCCGAAAACCCGAGTGTGCCGCCCGCGGCAAGGCCCACATGCGGCACCCGCCCACAAAGTCGCACAATAAGTACACCAAGCAAACAGCAGCACAGCAGTTACTCGCATACCAGGTACTTCGTATACCGTTTTTGTCTCGAAGTTTCAAGGACCGTTTTTGATAAAACTATTTATATACAAATGGTCCATACTTTTCGATACAAGGCGGTAGCATTTTCCAGAGGCAGACGGCACGTAGCTCGGGGGCGTATGCAGCAAGATCCTCCGGGGCCTCTTAAGACATTCGTGGGCGTGTATGAACCTCGGGGACGGGGGTGTACTTCATTTTCATGCATGGCCGTAGTCGTATGACCGTAGACCCTCGCATCCCTACAATGCCGGGACGGAGCATGTCGGGTTTTCACCGACCAGGCAGACATTGCTAGCACCAAGCGCGAAGCGCCGTGGGGTGTTGGGAAACTCGGGGGGGGGGGGGGGGGGGGAGGTATGGTACAAGAAACTCAGACTCGCAGCCGGTGACGACGACGGCGAGTCGGGCTCGGGAGGGGGGGTCGTGGGAGCTTCCGAGAACGAGACGGCTGATGGCGGCGGGTGTCAAGTAGTAGTAGTAGTAGTAGTAGTAGTAGTAGTAGTTGTAGTTGTAGTTGTAGTTGTAGTAGTAGTAGTAGTAGTAGTAGTAGTAGTAGTAGTAGTAGTAGTAGTAGTAGTAGCAGTAGTAGTAGTGCCGTTATTGCTGTCATTGGTGGCTGTCAGTGCTGCTAGTGCTACCAAGTGCTGCTAGTGCTGTCGGCTGATCTAAGTGCTGACATTGCTGCCAGTGCTTCCAGTGCTGTTAGTACTGCCAGTGCTGTCAGTACTGCCAGTGCTGTCAGTACTGCCAGTGCTGCTAGTGCTGCCAGTGCTGCTAGTGCTGCCAGTGCTGCTAGTGCTGCCAGTGCTGCTAGAACTGCCGACTCATCTGCGGCTCGTGCTCGCGGAACAATTAGGGTATATATGAGCTAAGAAGACGCAGACACCGCAAGGTTGCATGTGTGGTTGCCCCCGCCCGCCCCCCCCCCTCATACGACTACGGCCATGCTTGAGAATGAAGTACCCCCTCCCCCGCCGAGAGACGATGGTGGCAAGCGGAGCTGTAGCGATGCGGTAGCGGGGCGGGGCGGGGCTGAAAGCGAAGGAGATTCCATCATCACATAGACGAGAAGCCCAAAATGGAAATGTTATCCTCCGATCACTCTCAAAGTATCGAGACCTCTCACGTGACTGCTGTGAAGAATGCGTTGCTGCTGCTGCTGCTGCTGCTGCTGCTGCTGCTGTGTGTTCACATGCACATCTACTGGTGCCTTTGGAAGACACGCTTGAGTTTAGCGATTTTCAATGTTCATATGCCTGGAAGTGAAATATACCACGTATATAGGGTGTTCATATAAAGTGAATGTGTATAGCACGTAGGGTGCTTTCGGTTAGTTTCAGACGCCACCAGCAGCAGCAGCAGCAGCAGTAGCACTTCAGGCTCGTACGTACGAGCAATGAACGCAACGTTAAAATTGTGAACTTTACACGTGTCGTGTGTGTACATATTCTATCGCCATGCTTACGAAATGAATATCACGTGTCCTCACTCGTACGGGTATATACTGTAGTTGTATGCGAGCTCATGCCATGATAACATTTGATTTATCACACGGGACTGAGTTTGCAAAAAGACACATCAAGCATGCATCGAGCGTCTACCAGCCTTCCTGCCATCCATCGCCCTCACCAGTACTCACCACCTCTACTCGACACCGTTCGTATCGTCGCCCTTACCAGCACCGCACCACCTCTACTCCTTACAGCAAATCAAATACGTTCGATGTTGTCCGGGTACCCGGGTACCTTCCGCCGCCGCCGCGTTCGCGAATACCCGGGACGATACCCGGGTACTCGGTCCTCAAGGTGGTATCACCCGGCGGCCCAGGTCGGGTCGAGGAAACGAGGGGTTGAAACAATCGCGACGCAACCGCGGGGGTGGGCGGGTTCTGGGTACCTGCCGAGGTACACCCCCCTGGATAACTGGGCGGCGTGGCCGGTCTTGCGAGAGATCAATCAACAGCAGCAGTCTTATCCCCTTCCCCCTATTATTCTTCTTTTCGGCAGACTGCATAGTATACCAGGTAATAGCATATATATACATATTTATACGTACATATATATGTACAGTACACACACCCTTCCCCTACGATTCATGTCAGCAGACGACAAGTCGTAGACCCGTGTCTTGTCTGTCTTGTCGCCTGCCGCTGCTGCTCGAAGGTCGTACCGGGTGGGAGAGACGCGAGCTCCCCCCCCCCCCCCGCGAACGACTACGTACCGCTTTTCCTTGACACCCCTTTCGAATTATTACGGGGGAACGTATTAATAGTATGCAGGTCCAAATAAGCTTAGTGAAAAAAAATGGAATATATAGGTTTTAGACTAGGGGATGGGTCCTGATTACTATATGTTCCCCCCGTAATTGTGTACAGCTGCACCGAAGCTACGAGCGGGGGATACACTATTTGGAATTATAATAGGATTCGTTTTGCAGAACTGTACTTACGTAGTAGATACCTACCCATATATATATATACTTTTTTTGGGGGGGGGGGGGGGGGGGAGACAAAAGTACTTGGGATTTTACTGTGGTGTATGTTCTTTTCTGTATAAATGTACCTCGCATGTTATAGTACGTAGTGAAAGGGTTGAGGGTTACGGTTAAAGTTACACCCCACCAAAGCGAAAGGGTTTTAAGAGTCAGGGATGAGCTTACACTACACCACCACCACCCCCTCCCTACCCCTACCCCTATACCCCTCTCCCCCCGTTCCCTCCTGGTCCCCACGGCGTGATATGCATGTCTACCTGTATCTCTTATGCCTTTGTCGTGTTTGGCCACCCGCCCCGCGCCCTGTTCTCTCGCCTGCAACACGCACCCTTTCGTGCTTTTTGCCCTCGTTCGATCTTGTTGAGGCCCGCCCCGCTGCTGTTCTGGCCGGCGGCAAGCTCTCGCCCGCCTGTCGTGCTTTTTGCCCTTGTCCGGCCCTCCTCCCTACTATTACGCGGGACCATAGTAAAAACTACCAGGTAGTAAATAGGACCGAATGTTGTTCATAAAAAATGGTAAATATATACCGGTAGTTTTTTGTGTGTACCGTAGGTCCTATTTACTAGTGTTTACTATGGCCTCCCGTAATAGGTACCAGGTATATACATATATATATACTTCGTATATATTAGCCTATCCGTCCTTGTCTTTCACCCTCACCCTCCGCCTATATTACGTTCATTTTTTCATTCCTTCGCTTTTTTTTTGTTTTCGTTTTTTCGTTTCGTTTTTCGTTTTTCGTTTTTCGTTTTTTTTGTTTTCGTTTTTTGTTTTTTGTTTTGCTTCTTGTTTTAGAAAGGCGGCAATGCTGAAGCCGTGGATTACCAGGGCCTCCTGAACACGGCCAGGGCATGCGTCGAGCTGGGCGTTCCGCGGCTCCTGGTGATCTCAAGGTCGGTCGGTCGGTCGGTCGGTCGGCCGGTCGGCCCCTCGGTTTTTGGGTGACGCCCTTTTTGCTTTTTTTGCTCCGTTTAGCCGCCGTGTGTTTTTTTAGTCGGTAGGTCAGCGCTGCGTGAATGAAGCTCGCTCGCTCGCTCGTTCGCTCGTTCTCTCGCTTGCTTGCTAGTTCGCTCGTTCGCTCGCTTGCTTGCTCGTGTGCCAAAGGTTTCGCACAGAAATAGCAACGTCCCGACTACTGCTGTTATGGACTTGAGAAAAYAACATTCCAATTGTTGTTTTTTTTAGCACACAGCAGGAATAATATATTTTCTCCACCAGCGTTTGTTTTCTTGTTTTTGCTCCGTTAAAGAAAGAACGCCAGCGCAGGCTGGAATGAAGATGAAAATCGCAACGACGACGCTTCCCTAGCTCACTCGCTCGCTCGCTTTGCAACGGTTCGCTCGCTGTTGTTGGTTTTTTCGTATTTTGCCAACAGCGGAGGGGTCACCAAGCCGGACAGCATGGGCTACAAATTCACCAATATTTTCGGGAGTGAGTATGTCGTGCCGCGCGAGGGGGCGAGAGGGGTGTACTCATGTCGTGTCAATGCGTAGTCCGCTGCACATGACCATAAGACCTCGCTTCCCCTAATTTATACAATGCCGGGACAGACGGGGGGGGGGGGGATAGGCAGGGGGGCGTACTCCAAATATTAGTTCGCTTGCCCTTATCTTGAATCCATCTGCGACCACACGACAATACCCTTTCGAGACGGAGGGAACCTTTTGAGGCTCTCCCCTAAATACATACTGTTCCGGACGTAAATACGATAAGGAGCGTTTCAAACATTAACATGAAGACCAAACGGTTCTTATATTTCCGCCCAGAGCCGTACCGCTCTCTAGCCCGGAATATAATCCCATTTTGGTGTTCATCTTTAGAGTCTAAAAGTGTCTTATATTATCGCACAGTGGTGTGATAGGCGGTCTGCTCTAGGCTCTTCATGGGGGTTAGCCGATGCTGGTGGTGGTAGTGGTGGTAGTGGTGGTTGTGCAGGTAACTTCCGGAGACAGCAATGGGTTTTACTATGTAACTGCCTCGCGGACGCCTTTACGTGATACGACCATTCCCCTTGTGCGGAGCAAAGGTTCTCCACTCCGCACAAATGATCTACTCGACCGCCAGCTTTGGTGACCGCCAAAAGAAAATAACAAAAAAAAACGGCACCCTGGTTGTCTAGCTCACGCAGCGAGTGACGTGTTTTACAGCGTCGTTGCCAACCGACGCCAACCCAACCTATAAATATATGATTTATAGGGGGCGGAATCGGGGTGTTGATTTACCATTTTTCCGGAAATGTACGGACCTTTTTTTTGTATCAATGTTAATATTAATAACCAACTATCCTTTTGTATATACTTTTTCTTTTATCCCAGGGTGCTTGACCCTTTTACTATTGATACTCCAAATATGATGTCACACTAGTTTCACGTGATTTGTCCCCAAAAAACCTGGGCATGGTTCCACAGAGGTTCGGGTGGTTGTTCATAGCGGTTCATAGCTGACTTTTATGGCCCTGATTCTGGCACCTAAATCTGGAAGGTCGGAAAGGTGGGGGAGGGGGAGTGTACATGATCACAGAAACCGTCGCGGCAACTTGTTTTTTTTTATGTTTTTTGTTTTTTTCCCGGCTACGGCAAGCGAGCGAAGCGCGGCTTAATATGCGGTTGGATCTCTCTTGACGAGGGGCCGGCGGCGGCACTCGACGGCCGAGAAGAGATGGGAGATGCTTCCAAGGCTGTATATACGTACAATTAGTAGTAGTTTTCGGCCTGCACTTCGTAGTTCCGTAACTGTCGAGGCCTCAGCTTTTTTTTGAAAGAAAAGTGTGGACTTTTTGACTGCTTCGCGCTCAACCTCGCTCGCTCGCTCGCTCGCTCGCTCGATCGAGCGATCCCTCCTCTCTCCCCTTCCGGGTGCCTGGCCGATGGGCAACGCCCACGATCATGACATGCAGAGGTCGATAGATGTGCATACGTACATGTACACATGTTTCCCCCAGGTTGGAGGCCGGGTGGGTGAAACGTGCTATGCTATATATATATATAGAAGAGGGTGGGTATACATAGCCCCGTTCCTTTCTCCAGTCGTTGTTCTACGCGCTAGGAGAGGAAGGAGGGGGGTGTACTCATGTCTTGCACGGCCGTAGTCGTGTGACCATAGACCCTCGTATCCCTACAATGGGGGGGAGGGGGAGTTGTTGGCCTCGGTGTTATGGCAGTACTCGATGCGGTATCAGCGCTCGATGTGACCCGCGCCTGCACTAAGCGTAGAGATGTGTACCCCCCGCCCGCCGATTACCCGACTTCTCCCGGCGGGTGGTACCGGTAGACTCGGACTGGTTGTATATACCCGTTGTATATACAGCAGGGTCGATCGAGGCCGACATGAAAACTCGGCGGGTAGAAGACGGGTACCGCGGTTACCCGGGTAGTCGGGCGTAAGAACCGTGGTGATCCCCGCCGCCCGGCTCTCCGACTATCTCCGTCAACATGTCTTCTCGCGTTTTCTCCCCAACACTGTTCTACCCCCTTTAGAGAAACGCCTCCACTTTTTTTTCGGGACAGACTGCTTGACAATGTAGATATGAAACATGTCGTCAGTTTTCACAGCAGTGACACGGGTGAAGGCTCGTTTTTTTCGGCGCCTATCATATCCGTATATACGTAAAAGAGTTCAGATGCCACGGCGCATGCCCGCTACGGTACGAGTAGAGATGCACCATGTTTCATTCTGAGAGTGGTCAGTCACTTGAGGAGCTCTATAACGTCATCAAAAACTGTTTTTTTTTTTTAGGAGGAAAATACTACAGTGAACGATATTGCAACACAAGAATGAAAAAATTCTGACGATTTTGGGTTAACCCTTTTAGGGCTGGAGTCCCGTTTTGGGGACAAACCACTCTAATCCTAAGTAATTTGTCCCCAAAACGGGACTCCAGTCCTATAAGGGTTAAGGAGCTCGACCGTTCAGAAAACGTTTTCAGCCAAAAAAACGCCATATTTATCGTACCACGCGTCCCACCTTCTTATCTTAACCCATTCAGAACTGGAAACAAGTATCCCACACTAATTCCAAGTAGCTTGTCCCCAAATACGTGGGACCAGTTCTTAACCCTTATAGGACTGGAGTCCCGTTTTGGGGAAAAATTACTTGTAATTAGAGTGGATTGTCCCCAAAACGGGTCTGCAGTCCTAAAAGGGTTAAGGGGTTAAGATGACACACACACTACTGCTGTGGGACAAATTTCCTAATACGTACGTAGCCGATTTTTTTCCCAGAGCAAGTGGGGGGCATACATACGTACACAGCAAAAGAAGGGAGTGTTTTTTTTTTGTCAAGATTTCTCGACGAGAGCTTTTTCCATGGGCGCGCATCGCTTGATATGTACCTTGGTAGGTCTTTTGGAACCATTTGTCTCATTTGTCGAGAAAACATCAGCCTCGAAATTTGCCGCGACAGGGGGGGTGTGTGTTGTCGTGTGTGTGTTTACGGTATTTCCTGTGGAAGGGCTCGTGGCCTACGGTTTGCAGCACTTCCACAGCCACAGTAGTCATTTGTGGTTCATCCTATGCATACGCGATTATTTTTTTCGGTGCGCAGTCCAGCCCGCACAGCAGTACTGCAACACGCAAGCGAGCGAGCGCGTTGGACAACGCACCGACAGCAGTAGCAGCAACAACAAAAGCAGTAGCAGTAGCAGTAGCAGTAGCAGCAGCAAAAACAGTAGCAGCAAGTAGCAGCAAGCAGCAGCAGCAGCAGCAGCAGCAAGCTCAGTGAAAATGCTTTTGAGACCGCGGCTGGACCGGTGGTGGTGGTGGTGGTGGTGGTGGGAGGGCGAAAAAGGCAGTGCTCCCGAAAACCCGAGTGTGCCGCCCGCGGCAAGGCCCACATGCGGCACCCGCCCACAAAGTCGCACAATAAGTACACCAAGCAAACAGCAGCACAGCAGTTACTCGCATACCAGGTACTTCGTATACCGTTTTTGTCTCGAAGTTTCAAGGACCGTTTTTGATAAAACTATTTATATACAAATGGTCCATACTTTTCGATACAAGGCGGTAGCATTTTCCAGAGGCAGACGGCACGTAGCTCGGGGGCGTATGCAGCAAGATCCTCCGGGGCCTCTTAAGACATTCGTGGGCGTGTATGAACCTCGGGGACGGGGGTGTACTTCATTTTCATGCATGGCCGTAGTCGTATGACCGTAGACCCTCGCATCCCTACAATGCCGGGACGGAGCATGTCGGGTTTTCACCGACCAGGCAGACATTGCTAGCACCAAGCGCGAAGCGCCGTGAGGTGTTGGGCGAGTCGCATGAAACTCGGGGGGGGGGGGGGGGGGGGGGAA